>CM021104.1:42207605-42424386 GCA_007115665.2 Sequoiadendron giganteum | reverse complement strand
TATAAATTTGTAATATATATATTTAAATATTTATAGATTAACTAAAATATTTAAATATTATATATTATATATTACATTATAAACTATATTGTAGATTACATATATTAAATTATAAACTTTATTGCATTTTTGAAATCATATATTAAAAATTGTATAAATTTTTTAAAACTCATATCTAAAACATATCAGATATCAGATTCAAATTGGATATCCGATTTGACGACACAAAATTTAATGCCTAGGAATTAGGCTCGGGCTTGCTTTGGAATTTGGTTCGGACCTGCCAATCCTAAGAAGTCAACATGAAAAACATGTTTGACAACTTACCTTTCTTTTCTAGACTTTGCCCATCTGGCTGTTGACTTTTATTTTAGCCAAAATTGATGAAATGAAAAGGGTTTGTAAAGGAGCTTCTTAGATTTCTACCAATATAAATTATACTTTATTTTGAATCTAATAAATAATTATTATTTATTTTCTATTAGAATTACAACTAAAGTCTTGATTGATAGCCTAATAGAAAAAAATCTATAGCTTTCAAACGGTATCACATTTTTTGAATCCAAAACATGCATCACATTCTATGCTTGGCATAATATAGGATTAAAAAAAATAATAATAATTTCATGAAGTTTTGACCAAGTTAAGGTGGTTAGACATATGAGTTTTTTATATATTTTCAAAGTTGTAATAAAAAATTCATAATTAATTATTTACTTGAAAAAAAATTACAAAAGAATATGCATCACATCTGGACATGAGTCTTCTACTTATATCTAAAATCTTGTAAAAAAATATTATCATTTTATTATGGTTAGGGTGGTCAGACAGACACCTACTTCTTATTTTTTCCCTGAAATTTAAGTACTATTGCATTGAAATTTCAATTTTTCACCAAATAGAATTTTTTTTTACAAAAAATAACCTAGTAGTTTAGAAACTACATTCAATTTGCCATAGATTCTATTTATACATATTTTTGAAATAATATAGATAACTTATTCAAATTTTTATGTCAAGTTGCCTAACTCTAATTTTTCTGAATTTTCATTGCCACTTAAGGGCCTGTTTTTTCCATGATGATCCTGCACATACCCAAGACATCCAAAAAATCCTCCCTACAAACCAAAAAAAGTAAGTATTCGCCGAGATTATATTAAAAAAACTTCCAACAAGCACAACAAACAAAAGATAATGATCAATGCCCCATTCCTTTCTCTCTAAATCATTTTGAGTAGACATCATCGAGAGGTCATTAGAATGAGCACAATAAGATAAATCAACAAGACAAAGATCAAGTAAACAAACAAACTAATGTTCTTCATACCTCTAGCCAAGACTAAACTACAGTGATGGTTGATGTCCATTGTAGGAAGGTTGCATCCTAGGACATGATGTTATCAGATGATGGTGAGATAAACTAGATGACAAGCTATTGATACCAAGAGTTGACCAACTTGTTTTCCTAGTGACCTAGAGTTGAGACTATTGATGCTTGAGGTTTCACTTTTTACTGCTAAACTTGTTTCCAATTGTTTCACCAATGTTTGAAGATGATGATCATTTATTATGAGTGAATGTTTATTGTGGGTGAACATAAAATGAGATGGATGATATTTTCAAATATTTGGATGTTTTTGGTATTTTGAAATGTTTTGAGGCTATTTTTTGGATTTGCTAGATGTTTTACAAATGTTTTGATTTTTAAAATTTTCAATGTTTTGGGATTTTCTGAGATTTTGACCAAGAACCTAATCTAAAGACCTATCATAGGGGCCTTGGGGGTTGATCAAAGATTAGCCTTGCCTATGTTATACATGCAGAAACCATGTAGTTTTACTGACATAGACTCATTTATTGATATGAGCATGTTGGATTGCCAGTTCATTACAACAAACTCCTAAAGGATTGACCTAGGGTGTCTTGGGGGCACATCGATGATGGCCTTGCCTACATTCAATCTCAAAGACCCATAGCTCGACATGATGACTCCATTTTTTGACTTTTTCTGATTGCTTTGACCTATTTTTGGGTTTTGATATGATCTGGATGTTTTTGGATTTTTTTGATTTTAGGAAGATTTCAAGGATGTACATGAATCCAATCTAATTTTATGAATATGCCACCAACATGATACAATAGACTACTTTGATATAGGTAGGAAAAAATGACCTTAGGAATGTCCCAAGTAGTACCAAGAGGGAACATGATACAAACACATGATCAAGCTATGATGCGGACATGGATGGACAATGGAAGGATCGATGGAATGGAAAGGTGATGCGGAACCGGTCGAAGAATCCATGGTGGATGGAAAGTGCTTTATTTACACAAGGTGCCTGTTTGCCAGGTTTTCACCAAGGTACTTGCCCAAAGCGTCCTCAAAGTTATTTTCACTAGAGGATGAATTTTTTCTTTACTCTTTTCAATCCTTTTTATGATTTTTTTGGATTTTTTTATTTTTCATATTTTTGGATTTACACCTTGCAAGTTTAGGCATAAATTTTTTTGATATAGGAGCTATTGATGGGCTCCTACAGAAGCTCACCTTTGAGTGTAGATAGCTGATATGCTCCTAATTGGTAACTCACTATGATGATGAAGGGCCCCAACTAGTTGGGTTCAAAATTTCCCTTGCATTCTAGATTTCACACATTTTTATGATTCTCTTTCAACATGATCTTTCCTACTTGAAATGAATGACTCCTGATGCTCTTGTTGTAGCTCCTCTTCAATTAGTTCTGATACACCTGCAGGTGGTTCAAAGCATCTATGCGTCACTCATCTAGTAGTTCTAGCTCGTTCAACCGAGACACCTAATATTCTTCATCAGTGTTGAGACTTTGTAGTGATACTCTTAGGGATGGGAGATTGATCTCAATGGGAAGGATGGCTTCTAATCTGTAGACCAGGGAGAAGGGTGTTGCACCTGTAGGCATGTGGATACTTGTTTGGTAATCCCATAGGGAGGGATTCAACTGTAAGTGCCAGTCATGACCAACTTCATTGACTGTTTTCTTGAGAATTCTTAAGATGGTTTTATTTGTAGCCTCAGCTTGGCCGTTACCCTAGGGGTAGTATGGGGTGGAAAAGTGATGTTGGATATTGAATTTTTGGCATAGGTCTCGAACATCCTAGTATTTTAAAGGTGTCCCATTATTTGAGATAATGGCTTATGGGACACCGTATTGGAAAATAAGGTAGTTCAAGATGAATTTTGAAATATTCTTTCCTATGATATAGGTCATGGGGATGGCCTCTACCCACTTTGTGAAGTACTCCGTAGCAGTGATAATGAGCTTGTGTCCATTAGATGAGGTAGGCAAGATTTTATCGCTGAGATCAATCCCCCATTGTAAAAATGGAAAAGGTGTTATAATCGGTTGAAGCTCCTGAGCTGGTGCATGGATGAGTTCCCCATGTTTTTGACATTGCAAACATCTTTGGACATATTCATGAGCTTCCTTTCCATGGTCAACCAGTAGTACCCTATTCTCAGTAGTTTCTTAGCCAAGGTCATACCACTAGAATGTGAACCAAAAATTCCATTGTGTACCTCAATTAAAGTAGTCAAAGCTTCCTCAGGGTTAAGGCATCTCAAAAGGGTTCTTTCGATACTTCTATAGTACAAGGTATCACCTAAGATTAAAAAAAATGGGATGAATTCTTGAAAAATGTTCTCTTAAGGTTTAGGGTAATATCAGTAGGGAGGACTCCTATTTTTCATGTAGGTGTATATGTCATGGTACCAATGATCTCACAAATGAATTCAGACTCTGGCACCTCAAAAGTTGGTATGAGAAGCTGCTCTACCAAGAATTCATGCATAGGGATGTTGTGTGGGATATCTAACTGTGATCTGATCATTGCCATGGCATCTACTACTCTATTGTTTTCCCTTGGTATTTTATCAAATGTGATGTCAATGAAGAATTCCTTGAGGTGCTCCATGAGTTTCTTGTATGGGGTTAGTTTTTCATCCTTTGTTTGGTACTCGTTGTTGACTTGGTTGATGATCAGTTCTGAGTCTCCGTAGACTTTAAGTGCCATTATTTTCCACTGCAATACAATTTTGAGTCCAATCATAAGGGCTTCATATTTAGAAATGTTGTTAGTGTAAAGAAAAGATAACCTATAAGAATTAGGAATACAATCCCCTTGCGGTGTGATGAAGAAAACACCTTCTCCTAATCCATGCTATGTATATGACCCTGTTGGTGTAATTAATTATTTTGTACCTTGTCCTAGGTCATCATTACACCTTAGTTAAGTTTACTTAGGGACCACATAGGAGTTGTTGGAGATTTTCCACCTTTGGTGGACTTATCATGTTATCACTTTATCATTTCCACCCTTCGTGGACACATCATGTGATTCCTCTCCACCTTTTGTGGTGGTTATCACATTATCACTTTCCCACTTTAGGTGGAGTGATAGCTTTTCAAAGTTGTCTCATGCCATAAGATTACAACACTTGTCATAATCTTATGCCCTCCTATGTTCTCACCTTGGCTATATAACTAAGGAGTTTCTACTACATTTGTACATTGATACATACATTATTTCTATTTTGCATTATTGACAGAATATAGTTTATTCTTGTGATATTGTTTCTATCTCTCTTATGCTTGTGCTTCCATTAGGGCTCTAGATCTTGGGTGGCTACCTTCATAGCCAATTCTTACATGGTATCAGAGCTATTGGAGTGCCTTTGGATTGCCATTTTGGGGAGATCTTGAGTGCAATCTTGCATTTTTTTCATAGAAATATCAGATTCTGGGGGGGTTCCATTTTTGGCTATGTATTGCAGGTGCATTTTGGGAGCCTGTTGCATCAGATTTGAGCTCACAATTGCGTTCGGAGCATCCGAAAAAGTCAGATTTTCCTTTTGTTTCGTCTCAGTTGGACATTGGAGGCCAAATCTACAAGGGTTTGAAGATCAGAGGTGGTTGCCAGATCCAGGAGGTAGCAATATTTTCGAAGCATTTTCAGCCAAAAAAGACACTGCCATTGCATCCAGAAGGGCCAAAAACCCTAAGATTGACTGTCAATTCGTCAAAATCGGACAACTTTGCCCTGAGCCATCTAGAAAAAAATTCTCCTCCTCGACCGTACGGATCGACATTATTGCAGGTCGGATACGATTTTATTTTTGAAAAAAATTAGGAATTTTTTTATGAAAAAAATCATTTTGAAAAAAAAAATTTCGTTTATTTTTCAAAATAAAATTTGATTTGAAAAAGAAAAAAAAAAATTGAAAAAAAAAAATTAAAAAATCAAAAAAATCAAAAGTTTTTTAAGTCTACGGTGCAGACTGTACCTGCACATGCAGGTACTTACAGTACCCACGGGGGTCCCACGCCACCCATGTGGCCTTCACCGGTGGCTCCTTCATCACTGGTAGGAAGCTAGGCAAAATCTGGTGGCTGGATGAAATAAATTCCTGCAATTCTTCCCGGCAGTCGCAAACATATATCCTATTCCCATTCCGGCGACAAAAGCATATTCCGATGAATATTCCTGCAGGTTACCGGCGATAGTGATGGGAAAAACGACCATCAAATTTAACCACATGATTCACTAACGTCAGCATCACCTCAGCACTGCTTTGAAAAATTTTCACCCCTCTCCATTTGCAGTTTGGATTTTGCAATTCATTTTCAAATGCTGATATCTTGCTCATTTTGAGTCCTTTTTTCGAGCAATTTTTTTTTATTTGGGTTATTGTTTCATGCTCTACATGGTGGTGTAATCAGTTTCTAGTTTTGATGCATGGATTTTTCAGAAAATTCAGTTTCTCATAGGTGTAGCTGAGTTGTCACTATTTTTGCAACTTCCGAGGCTCCGTTCAGACTCATACGAACTCCTTTTCAGGTGTCATTTTTTTTGAAAGTGCATGATTTTTCCTGAATTTCACATTTGTGCTATCAGCTTGTAGTGATTGTGATCAGAAATTTTACTTTCAGCACTTGGTCATTTTTGGCCTATTTTGGTGTTTGTAAGGACAAGATCTCAGTTTGGTCTTTTGTATCAGTTATTTGAGTCTATTGTTGCCTAATTAAGGCTGTTGTAAAACATTTCAAATCAGAATCCCACTTTTCTTGGCTTGCAAGTGGCCATTGTAAACGCACTAAGTATAAAGTGCCAAATCATCATTTTTGGGGGGGGTTCTTTGATTGAGTGAATTTGGGGGGTTGTCTTGTGTGATTGTGCCTCTCTATCTCTTTTTCTCTTAGCTGCTATGGGTTCTCCTAAGTTTCCTTTGTTAACTCCACATAACTATGCTTCTTGGAAAATTGATGCTTGGAGTAAGTTGATGGAAAAAGGATTAACTCATTATATTGATGGAACTATTGTTGCACCATCTGATCCTAATGCTCATTTGGATTGGCTCACTAAAAATACTATGGCTCTTGGAACATTGAGGAAATATGTATCAAAAGATCTAATCTATCAAATTGAAAAGTTTACAACAATTAAAGAAGCTTGGGAAAAGTTTGGTCAATTGTATGGCCAAGTTGATGAGATTAGAGGTTATCAGCTTGACAATGATCTCACAATGTTAGATCCTAAGAATTTTGATACAATCCAAGACTATGTCACTAAGGCAAATGAGTTAAGATCACAACTTAAGGATTGTGGAATTGACAAAAAGGATGCACAATTGGTCTACAATTTGTTGGGAAAGCTTCCATCAGAATATGCAGCATTTATTTCTAGCTTCCAAACCCATCGCTTGACAGTTGGTAGTTCTTTCACTCTTCCATCATTTGATGCATTCACAGAAATGTTGATGTTAGAGCAAGAAAAATTGATAAGCATGGGGATTCTCAAGTCTTCAAAGTCCAAAGCTTTGGTGGCTAATCAAGGGACTCAAGGAAAGGGTTCCAATAAGAAGCAGAAACAGCTTAAGCCAAAGACACAATAGGATAAAGCACCATCATTCTCTCCACATCAAAGGGCGTATTCACCTTTTCCTCAGAAGGGAAATTCAAGCAAGAAGGAAAGACTAACTTGCTCATATTGCAAGAGATTTGGTCATGATGAGCATCATTGCCATACTAAGAAAATTGATGAGTTGACAAACATCATCAAGAAAAACAACATCAATTTGCCATCTGCCTAAAAGAAGAAGGATTCATCTCCTTCCACTTCCTCACAATGAAAAGGAAAAGGGCAAGCTTTTATGGCTACTACAGGTTCTTCACAGCAATGGATACTTGACTCGGGTGCTACTCATCACATGGGTTCTACAAGGGAGAAGTTTTCTTCTTTGGAGCCATCTAAGGTACCTCACATCTTTATAGGTGATGACACTCAAGTGGATGTTGAAGGAAAAAGTTTGGTTGTCATGGATGATGGAACATTTGAGGATGTTCTCTATGTTCCTAACTTGAGCACTAATCTTCTTTCAATCTACCAAATCACTCACTTTGGAGATGGCAAGAAAGTTGAGTTTCTACCAGATTCAGTTGTGGTCAAAGAACTTAAGGATGATGCCTTAGTTACAGTGGGACAAGCCAATCCCAACACATGGCTTTACTCATTTTCCCACTTTATTCTCAAGTCTCCTTCTGCAACATTTCTCACTCATTCAAATTCAGAAAATAAGTTATGTCATGAGCGGTTTGGACATCTCAATTACCGCTATCTTCAACAGCTTAGCACAAAGGATATGGTTTCAGGACTCCCTCAAATCAGATTTTTAGAAGGTGTTTGTTCAGGTTGTTCCTTGGGTAAGCATCTAGAAGAGAAGTTTGACAAAGGGAAGTCTTGGAGAGCTTTGGAAGTTCTTCAATTGGTTCATAGTGATGTAGCAGGTCCATTTCCAGTGCCATCATTCAACAAGGCCCACTATGTCCTCACCTTCATTGATGACTACTCCTGCTTCACATGGGTCTATTTTCTTGTTCACAAGAGTGAAATGTTTGACAGATTTCTAGCCTTCAAGGCTCATGTTGAGAAGCAATCAGGGAAACAAGTCAAGATTCTTCGCACAGACAATGGAAGGGAATTTGTGAACAATAGACTTGAGGAATTTTGTACTCTTGAGGGGATTGATATCCAACATTTAGTTGCATACACTCCACAACAGAATTGTGTTGTAGAACAGAAGAATAGAACCCTTAAGGAGATGGCTAGCTACATGATTCATGCTCATTCTCTTCGTCCTCAATTTTGGGTAGAAGCTATCAGTTGTGCCACTCACATCCAGAATCGGGTTCCCCATAAGGCTTTGAAGGGTATGACTCCTTTTGAGGCTTGGTGTGGTAGAAAACCAGTTGTGAGACACTTCAGAGTTTTTGGTTGTCCAACTTGGGCATGCATACCTCCAGAGAAATGCAAGGCATTGGAACCTTAGAGTAGGCCTTGCATCTTTGTTGGATATCCTGAAGGTGTTAAGGCATACAGACTTTTGGATCCAGAGATGCATGAGTTATTCATTGAGAGGAGTGTTCACTTTGAGGAAAGCTCTCCTAGCTTAGCCTCTAATCCTCCTCTTCCTTCCTCCATAGTGGAAAGTGATGATAGTGACTCAGATGATGATTCTCCCTCAACTCCGACTCGCAAGATCACACCTTTGCAGGGTCCACTTGCAGTTGATGACCCTCATCCTTCATCTCCTACTAGACCTCATTGGGCTCGACAGACTCTTGAGTTAGTAGGTTCTCTTGTTGGGGATCCTTCAGATACTCAAAGGACTCAGTCACAACATCAGGATTTTCCACATGCTTTTATAGCTACTGCTTCCGATCCACAGTCCTTCAAGGAAGCATCAGGAGTTCCAGAGTGGGATTCAACAATGGAGGAAGAGTATAGTTCCTTGATGAGGAACAACACATGGGATTTAGTTCCACTCTCCAAGGGGAGAAAGATGGTTCGATGCAAGTGGATCTATCAGACCAAGTATGCAGTGGATGGAAGTGTGGATAAATACAAGGCTCGGCTTGTGGAAAAAGGTTTCTCACAGGTTCCAGGTGTTGATTACACAAAGACCTTTGCACCTGTTGCTAAGATGAACTCCATTCACTTGACACTTGCTATTGTTGCAGCTCATGGTTGGGTTATACATCAGATGGATGTGAAGAGTGCATTTCTTCATGGGGATCTTCATGAGGAGATTTACATGGAGTAGCCACAGGGATTCATACATGATTCTTTTTTGGTTTGCAGATTGAGGAAGTCTCTCTATGGCCTCAAACAAGCCCCTAGGGCTTGGTATGCCAAGACAGATTCCTTTCTTCTCTCTGTAGGATTCACGAGGTGTCATTCAGATCCAAATGTGTACATTTTGCGATAGGGTGACTCTCATTTGCTACTTTTGCTCTATGTTGATGACTTGATCATTACAGGGAGTACCTCATCCATCATTGGTAGTGTCAAATCTGCTTTGTAGGATAGATTTGCTATGACTGACTTGGGCTTTTTGCACTATTTTCTTGGGATTGAGATCACACAGTCAGCTTCTAGGATATCTCTCTCTCAACCCAAGTATTCTCTTGATCTTCTATCTCTGTTTCACATGGCTGATTGTAAGCCTGCTTCGACTCCCTTTCTTTCAGGAGTCAAGCTTGTGGCTAAGTGTTCTACTCCACTTGTTGATGCCACTTTGTATCGTCAGCTTGTTGGGAGTCTCATCTACTTGACTCACACACACCCTGATATCTCCTTTGCAGTTGGCATGGTTTCACGCTTTATGTAGGAACCACATGAGCTTCATTGGAAGGCTGCCAAACGCATCTTGCATTACATACAGGGTACACATCATCATGGGATTCATTATGTAGTAGGTACAGGACTTACCTTGGTGGGATATACAGATTCTGATTGGGCTGGTGATATTGATGATCGTAAGTCCACTTCTGGCTACAACTTTCATCTTGGTTATGGCCCCATTTGTTGGCAGAGTAAGAAGCAACATGCTATTGCTCTTTCTTTGACTGAGGTTGAGTATCGAGGGGCTGTTAATGCAGCTACTGAGGCTATTTGGCTTCAAAATATTCTCACTGAGTTTGGCTTCACTATTCCATGTCCTTCAGTCATTCATTGTGACAATCAGAGTGCCATCCAGATCTTGAAGAATCTGGTTCACCATCAGAGGACCAAACACATCGAGATTCATATGCACTACATTCGGGACCTGATACAAGAGCAGGTCATTGATCTACAGTATTGTCCTACTGCAGAGCAGGTTGCAGATATCTTCACCAAACCTTTCACTAAGAGTACCTATCATCATTTGCGAGCTCTCTTGGGGGTGCAAGATGTTTCATCTGAGGGGGTCACTTGACTTCTTCATTCTCTCTTATGGGGGGGAGTTTTTCCTCTTCTAGGGGTTTTGTCCTTCTCATACATTTGAGAGTTTTTTCTCTTGTTTTCATCTCTCTTTTGGGGGGTGTTTTTCCTGCGTGGTTTTCTCCTTTTCTCCACTTTATGAGAGATTGCATTGCATTTGTACATGGGTACCTAACATGGCCCAGTTGCTGGGACCCATCTTGCATTGTGTACATTCTCCCTAAGTTGCACTTAAGGGGGAGTGTTGGTGTAATTAATTGTTTTGTACCTTGTCCTAGGTCATCATTACACCTTAGTTAAGTTTACTTAGGGACCACATAGGAGTTGTTGTAGATTTTCCACCTTTGGTGGACTTATCATGTTATCACTTTATCATTTCCACCTTTCGTGGACACATCATGTGATTCCTCTCCACCTTTTTTGGTAGATCCACTTTTTGTGGTGGTTATCACATTATCACTTTCCCACTTTAGGTGGAGTGATAGCTTTTCACAGTTGTCTCATGTCATAAGATTATGACACTTGTCATAATATTATGCCCTCCTATGTTCTCACCTTGGCTATATAACCAAGGGGTTTCTACTACATTTGTACATTGATACATACATTATTTCTATTTTGCATTATTGGCAGAATACAGTTTATTCTTGTGATATTGTTTCTATCTCTCTTATGCTTGTGCTTCCATTAGGGCTCTAGATCTTGGGTGGCTACCTTCATAGCCAATTCTGATAGACCCATCAATATAAACCTTCCAATGGTCTATGGTACTTAGGTTGAACACAAAATCATCTGCGAATTTTGAGATAAGTGGGTTCTTTGAATAGATGGGTGCTTCTGCTAATTGATCTACAATCACTTGTCCCTTGATAGATTTTCTTTCCACATATTCAATGTCATATTCTGAGAGGATCATGACCCACTTATCCATCCACCCTGTAAGTGTTGCTTTATAAAGTAGATACTTTAGAGGGTCTATTTTGGCGATGAGCTTAATTTGATGAGCTAACATGTAGTGCCTAAATGTATATGAGGCAAACACTATTGCTAGGTAAGCCTTTTCAATGAATGTATAGTTGAACTCATCCCATCAGTATGCTACCCCCTTGTGGAGTAGATGAGAATATGGGATAGCCTTGTCTACTAACTACACTATGCATCAATGAATCCAATGTGCACAAGCTAACAAGAGGCCAACAATCAAGTGTCAAACATGTTAGAAAGAAAATCCAATGTTCCCTATGAAATTATTCAATGAAAATTACTAGAAAGCATGAAATAACAAGAAATTGAACAAAACAAAACATGTAATCTAAGTTAAATCAGCTAAACCTCCATCCCATAGGGGGAGTGGTGCTCCTTTGATTTGGAAAGAAGACCTTTTCCAATCCCTTTGATAAGATTGATGAAGTACAAATGATCTAAGTGTAAAATTGACTATAATCTACCTAAATTGCTTGAAAATTTTGAGAAGATATGGAGTGAAATGCCTATAACGATAATGCTCTAAGTTGTGGATCCATATTGTGAAAAGGATGCTTCTATTTTTAAAATTCAAGGGTTGAAGAATGAAAGGATTTGATGAATGTGGGATAAATTGAGAGCCAATGAGAATGTGCCAAGTGTCACAATTCTATTGGATGAGGGTGGATCACATTTTGGGAAATGTGTGAGTGGAGGAGGATGAGGAGAAGTAAATGAAGATGGTTGAGAATTTGAAAATGGTGTAAGAGGAATTGAATGAGAGGTTGTTGAGAGGAATATTCCTTGGAATATTCCTTGGTGAGGGAAAATAAAGGAATTAAATAAATAGAAGAAATCAATTTCATGTGCAACTTGGTTAGTTGACCATGAGTTGATTTAACTCTTGAAGAGTTAAAAGTTGGAGGATTTAATTAATGATGATTAGAAGGCGATTTAGGATTAATTAATTGGAAGAGATTAGGGGATTTGGGGTATTTGATTTAATTGATTTTTATCAAATAAGAAGACTTAGGGGAATTTAATTAAATGATTTGATTTTAATTAAATATGGTGAAAATTAGTTAGAAGAAAGGTGAACTAATCAATAAATTTAATTATGTGATTAATAGATAAATTTGCTGATTTTAATTAAATGATGTTGATTATTCAATTAATTGGTTAATTGGAAGTGATTTAAGAAGAAATCATGTTAATTTATCAGAATCAGATGCATAGTATCAATCAAGAGTTTTTACGTGTCTATAGGGTCAATGTAGTGTGATGAAGTGGAAGATGAGGCATCTCAATTTATGGGCACTTGACGCTCAATGGTTCCTTTTAGTTTGTGAAATACTGAAAGGGATCAATGTTGCCATGAATAGTAATTTCAATGCCATTATGTGGGAACTTGAGGCATTGGTGGTATGTGGATGGGATAAACCTCATGGCATGAATCCATGGGAGGCCAAGGAGAAGGTTGTACTGTAAATCTAGATCTAAGACATGAAATACCGTGTTCTGTATTGCTAGACCAACTCTTACGAGAAGCGAATTTACTCCTTCAGATGAGTTCTCAACATCATCATAAGATTTGATCACAATTTTCTTAGTTTGGTCTATGCAATTCTTAGAGTATCCCAATGCTTTCACCAATTTCAGTGAGAAAATGTTTAGACCTACTCCAATGTCTATTAGGAATCATTTGATCTTATTTTTATTAATGCAAAATTCAAGGTGTAGGGCATCATTATGATCAAATTTTTGTGCAAAAAAGTATTGTTCAGAGAAGGTGACATGATGCGGCATAGCCAGGTATCCAACCATGGCCTGAAATTCATTGACATCTATATTAGTGGGTACAAATGCATCTTGCAAGGTTTTATCAAGGATAGCTCTATTTTGTGTTGATATTCGAAGGAGTTCCAAGATGGAAATATGTGTGGGAGTCTTCGCTAGCTGATCTAGGAGATTATACTGGCTTTTCGGCTGTGGATTGGAAGGTCCTAGAATAGTTATCTTGGCTCTGTGAGTGGTGACAACACATTTAGAACTTGGATTATTTATGGTAATGGTGTCATTGTGATCATCAAAGGGTCTTATGTCAAGGATAATAATGTTCTAATCATGTTTGATGGTGGCATAATTGGCATTGGTGTTGTTCCTTGAACCGGAGGATTTTCCTTTGTCATGATCTTGCAAGGGAGTTTTAAATATGGTATGATCAATATTTTTCTTGCCTTGTGAATCACCTATTGAAATGGTTCCATTTTCAACAAGGTCTTGAATGAAATTTTTGAGTGTCCAACATCTAGATGTTTTGTGTCCTTTTCTATGATGATATTCACAGTATTCATCTTCCTTCCACCAATTGGGTTTGATTAATGAGGGTTCATAGTTTTTGATATCTGGTAGTTGTATGACATTGGATTGAAAAAGTTGTTTTAGGACTGATTCAATGGGTTCACCCAATTGGGTGTATGTTCTCTTGGCTTGGGGAGGACCTCTACATTGCTGGTTATTTTGGACTGCATTCAATGTTTGACTTTGGCCTTGTGTTTGGGTATTTGATATGTTCAATGTGTTTGATGAGGAAGGACCTTTGAGGTGAATGGTAGGACCTTTTTTATTACTTTAGCATCGACAAATCCATCATTAGTGACATTGTTTTTTTGGGACCAATATTTTATTTTGTTATTATTGGGATTTGGAGTCTCTTTATGTAGTTTAAGTAGTCCTTTTGTGAAAAGACCTTTTCAATAAGGACACCTTTCTCACGGATTCCATCAAAAGTTGTGCAACATTGGATTTGAAGACCACACATTTGTTGAAATACACAAGACAACTGAGAGGGGGGGTGAATTAGTTGTCACCAATCACATTCACAAATTTAAAACAATTATTAACTCCACATCCACTTTAATCTATTATTAAGTATGAGCATGAAGTGAAAATAACATAAAGTAATATCAACACAAGAAACACTAGATTTATGTGGAAAACCCAATAAAGGAAAAACCTAGGTGAGGATTAACTCACAATATAATAGTAATTGAAAAACCAAATACAAGAGGCTCACTACCAAAGGGCTCACTACCTAAGATAGGACTCACTGTCTAGATAGGAGGCTCACTGCCTATAGCTATAGAAACATATAAAGAAGAATGTTACACATAAAACATTATATCAATGCAATAGAAGATCCATCACAAAAACTTCCACACAATTGTAACCTTGATAAGAGAATTGAAGACACCATCGGCTCACTACTTTTAGGAGTCTAACACATTGAAGTTCTCACTGCCTTAGATCACTTTCACAATTTTTTTTGCATCTATCTGACTTCTCAAACTTGTGGCTTTTAAACATTAACATTTTGCCTTGTATTTATACCATCTTCGATCTTAGAAACTTTCTCCAAGGTTGGCTAAACATTCTTCATTTTACAAATTCAAATTAGGTCAACAACTCAACATTCCTGCGGTGGATAAGAATGAGAGTGGACAAAATTAATAATCAACTAGGACCCAAAAAAACATCTTGAATCAATCACACACTTCGTTAATTGATACTTATCCTTCATGTAATGTGTAGACACCAGGTTGTCCAAACCTAATGAAAATACCAATGAACATTGAAGTATGTGCATTTGCAACAAGAAGATAACACATGGATCACATAACATGCTTCACCATACACTAGAACACCTCTTAGATTCCTTTAGATTCATCTGTAGCAGCTACAACAATCTTCATACAAAGAACACTTTCCATCAGTCCACCCAGACTGTACATACACACATAGTAACTCTGGAACTAGTCTTCTAAAGCACCAAACCATGAGCACTTTTTCCAGAACATAGATAACACCATTACAAGCATTCTTCAAGATTCACAAGATCTGAGATAAACCATTAAAGGACTATGGAGCATAAACATTTCTCCCAGTCTAGAGACAAACAACTCTACCAGACTAGTTCACAAATCGGTGAACACAACTTTCACTCTTCATCAACTCAAAAGTTATAACCCAGGGTATATCACCCAAGGATTCCCATAAAAACACTACAGATCCACACAAGCATAGGATCAACACAAAATAAATGCATAGCACATTACCGGAGCACATTCATAACACACACACAATTTTGTCTTCACTATTTATTAATTTTCTTAAAAACACTTGATAACTCAGTGTATCGGCACACCTGCAACACCATAAAGATAGCTCCATGTAATTACAACATCTCTACAATATCTCAACCATACATGTACCACCTACAATCACTTGATTCCTTTCACTACAACAACTTTTACTATGTTGACATCAATGACAACATTAATGACAACACCACCATACTCATTCATACTTGCAACAATCTCCCCCTTTGTCATTGATGGCAACACATGATGTGAAAAACCATCAAAGACAACATACACACTTTCCTACTTCTTTTTTTTTTTTTTCATATTAGACAGCCTACACAACTTTCTTGCACTCTCCTCTCCTTGCAAGATTCTCTCTCCCTTTCAACTTTTTGAGATATAGATAGGCTTTTTCACATGATTCTCTCTCCCCCTTTGACATCAATGACAAAGAAAAGTTTTTACATGATTCTTCAGCCATAAAGTTCAGATCACTCCCCCTTAGGAGCACACCCATGAAAACACACATATCATATAGAAACAATGATACTCTCTACTCCCCTTGAGGAGTAGACCCCACTCATTAGTCTAGACAAATTATGAATCTCTAGATCCACTGGACTGATGCACCTATATGTGCACCTAGTTCAAAGGACTGGTAGTAACCCCCAAATTCTCCTTGAGATACTCAAGAGTATCCTTAGGAAGAGCCTTAGTAAATATATATGCAATCTGATCCTTTGTAGGCACATATTCAAGCCTGACTTCATTCTCCAACACCTTCTCCCTTAAGAAATGATATCTAATAGATATATGATTTGTCCTTGAATGCATTACCGGATTCTTTGAAATATTTATTGCACTTGTATAGGTTTATCACACATCACTCCTATATCCTTCAGTGTTTGCTTCATCCACAATACCTGTGTGCAACAAGATTTTACTGCAATGTACTCAACCTCTATAGTGGATAAAGAAATTGAATTCTATTTCTTGCTTAGCCATGACACCAACCTGCATCCAATAAATAATGCACAACCACTTGTACTCTTTCAGTCATCTACACAACCAACCCAATCTACATTAGTCTAAGCACTCAAAGTGAAATCAATATCCTTAGGATACCACAGGCCATAATCTAAAGTGCCTTTTAGATATCTGAATATCCTCTTTAGAACTGTAATATGTGTTTCTTTATGTTTTTCTTGAAATTTGGAAACCAAACATACTGCATGCATGATATCCAGTCTAGTAGAAGTAAGATATAACAATCCACCAATCATAGATCTATACATGCTCTGATCAACTTTAGGAGAATCATCATCCTTACTCAATTTTCATCCAGTCACAATAGGGGTACAGACCAGTTTGGAATCATCCATTCCAAACTTCTTAAAAAATTCTTTAACATAATTTGATTGTGAAATCAATATGCCCTAATTTGTTTGATTCACTTGAAGTCCAAGAAATAAGTTCAACTCACCAATCATGGACATTTCAAACTCCTTTTGCATCTCCTATGCAAATTGCTTGCACATACCCTCATTTCCTCTAAAGATAATATCATCAACATACACAACCACTATCAACATTTTATTTCCTTCAACTTTGAAATAGATATTACTATCTATAGAGCCTTTGTTGAACCTTTGTTGTGTCAAATATATGTCCAACCTTGCATACCATGCTTTGGGAGCCTGTTTAAGTCCATATAGTGCCTTTTTAAACTTACAAACCATGCCCAATTTATCGGATAACTGAAATCCCCTTGGTTGTTCCATGTACACCTCTTCTTTGAACTATCCATTTAGGAATATAGACTTAACATCCATCTGGTATACCTTGAAATCTTTTTGAGCAGAAAATTACAACATCTGAATGGCCTCCATTCTTGCCACCAGAGTAAATGTCTCCTAAAAGTCTATTCCTTCAACCTGTGAATAACCTTTGTATACAAGCCTTGATTTGTTTCTTACTACTTCACCATCTTCATTCAGATTATTCTTGAATACCCATTTTGTACCAATTACATTCTTGTTTACTAGTCTAGGACCCAATTCCCATGTCTGATTTTTCTCTATCTGCTGTAATTCTTCTTTCAAGGCTCTAAACCAATTTTCATCTTTGCATGCTTCACACACAATTTTAGGTTCTATATTTGAAAGTAGACACAAATTTACTTTAGTTTCTACCACTTTGCTTCTTGTTGTTTCACCTTTTCCTTTGTCTCCCATTATCTGTTCTTCCGGATGGTTTTTTTGTACATATTTTGGAGTCTTAGGAGTAGGTTCGGGAGCTTCTTCTTCTTCTTCCTTATTCTCTTCTTGTACTTGTCTATAGATAGGTTCATCTGGTTCAACTTCACTTATTTCAATTGGTCTCTACATATCTTCATCAACTTTTACATTTGCACTTTCAACTATCTTTCTCAATCTTTTATTTTAGCATCTATGGGTATGTGCAGGATCATCGTGGAAAAAATAGGCCCTTAAGTGGCGATGAATATTCGAAAAATCAGAGTTAGGCAACTTGACGTAAAAATTTGAATAAGTTATCTATATTATTTCAAAAATATGTAAGAATAGAATCTATAGAAAATTGAATGTAGTTTCTAAACTACTAGGATTATTTTTTAAAAAATTCCTATTTGGTGAAAATTTGAAATTTCAGGGAAAAAATAAGAAGTAGTTGCCTGTTTGACCACACTATCCACAATAAAATGATATTATTTCTTTATAATATTTTAGATATAAGTAGAGGACTCATGTACTGATGTGATACATATTTTTTTGTAATTTTTCTCCAAGTAAATAATTAATTACGAATTTTTTATTACAACTTTTAAAAAATATAAAAACTCGTATGTCTAACCACCTTAACTTGGTCAAAACTTCATTAAATTCTTTTTTTTTTTCTCCTATAGTATGTGAAGCATAGAATGTGATGCATGTTTCAAATTCAAAAAATGTGATACTATTTGAAAGCTATAAATGTTTTTCAATCAACCTACCAATCAAGACTTTAGTTGTAATTCAAATGGAAAATGAATAATAATTATTTATTAAACTCAAAGTAAAGCATAATTTATATTGGTGAAAAGTTGAGAATCTCCTTTAAAAACCCTTTTCATTTCATCAGTTTTGGGTAAAAAAAAAGTCATCAGCCACATGGGCCATCATATCACTTACATATCGCCACTTTTTGGCCCATCATGATCCTGCACATACCCCTATATGCTTTTATATTAGTTGAATATTCAAGGAAAATACCTTCATCACATATTGCATCAAACTTTCCAAGGTTCTCATCATCTCTTTTAATATAACATCTGCTTCCAAACACCTTAAAGTACTTAATAGTAGGAATCTTTCCAGTCCACAGTTCATAAGGTGTCTTTGTGTTGTTACCTCTATCTAAACTCTGTTAAGAATATAAACAACAGTGTGGATTTATTCTCTCTAGTATACATCGAGTAAATTTTCCTCTTTCATCATAGTCCTTGCAGCCTCTTGAACAGTCCGGTTCTTCCTCTTTACAACTCCATTCCACTGAGGAGTTCTAGGAGAAAAAAAATGTCTCTTTATACCATGCTCTTCACAAAATGTATTAAAATAATTGGAAGTGAATTCTCCACCTCTTTCAGACCTTAAACATTTGATTCTTAGGTTCACTTCATTCTCTACCCTAGCCTTGAACACTCTGAATCTATCTATAGGTTGACCTTTCTCCCTAAGAAAAGTAACCCATGTCATTCTAGAATAATCATCAATCAAAAGCATAAAATACCTATCAGCATTAAGACTTCCCATTCTTGTGGGACCATAGAGGTCTGTATGAATCAATTCCAACATTCTGGTAGTTGATTGTTCTTATACTTTAAACTACATCTTGTTTGTTTTCCCAATTGACAACTTCTGCAAACAATATTGGCGGGCTTTATGATTTTAGGTAGATCCCTAACAACTTCTCTTGAACTAATCCTGATTAGATTGTCAAAGTTTACATTTCCCATCCTCTGGTGCTATATCCAACTTTCATTAACTTGAGATGCAAAACACTGAACATCGACACCCTTAAGTTGATAAATGTTTCCATATGTTCTTCCTTCAACTACCATAGTTCGAAACCCTTTTCTAATCTCATAGGTATTATCCTAGAACACAATTTTAAATCCTTTGATACACATTTGTCCAACACTCAAAATATTATGCCTGAAGCCCTTAAAATTCAACCACAAATGTTTGTAGGAGGATGCTCTCTTACACTTCTAGGGTTTTTCACCTAAAAGGAGAAAGGTATTCCACAAAAACTTGGGGGTTCACTCAAGAATAATTCTAATATATGCCTAAATGAAATAAAATGATAAAAGAGATGAATTATTAATGCAAAACTAGTGAAATACAAGATGTATGAAAACATAATGTGATATGCAAAATGACCTAAAAATGCAAGTAAACTATAACATAAATGAATGAAACTGGAGAGGTGCACCTGTAAACTAAAAATTGTCTGAGAGGAGCTTTGTAATCCTATCGAAATCACTATTGAAGCTTACTGGGACACTTACACCAAGCTAGGTGACTTAGTCCTATTTCAGGGAGATTCTGTCAGGATAGGTTTCAGGAAACTAGGTATCTAGAACTGTAGAAATCACTTTTCAAGCCTAACAGTGGGACTAATTCACCACTGATGGTCACTTAGTCCACCTTCAACTTTCAATAATTTTGAAGATACAATCTGTAGCTCTCGGTCTGCACTTTCGTTCTTGACAGGTGTCCAGATCTGAATCTATGGAATTTGGTCTATAAGTAATCTCCAAGCTTCTTTTAGGGCTTTGTTGACTTTGAAATACTTTGACTAATTGTTGAAACCTTTTAACACCTTGCTCTTTGACAAATCTACATACAAGACCTGCAAAACACACATGCAAAGAGGGAAAAAAGGGTTAAGGGTTAGAGAATAGGGGTTTTCCTTGGTCAAATCCCGGTTTGGTAATTAAACCCTTGAAAATGAAATGACATGAAAAGAGATTAATGAATGAACAACATGAAATGCTACAACTCACCAAACCCTTGATGTAGAAATATGAAGATATGCAAATAAAAGCTCCAATGGATGAATGCTTGAATGCTTGAATGGATGAGTGAATGAATTAGCCAACTTGTTAGATAGATAGGTAGGTAGGTAGACTGAAAATAAGGGGAAAACCTTTTATTTATACATGATTATGCCCTAATTCCCGAAAATACCTCATCATAGGCTGAACTCAAGGTTTAGAGAATAATATCTCGCCAAAATTATAAAATAATTTTGATTTTTAAGAGAAATGGGACTAAGTCACCCCAAGTGGTGACTTGGTCCCACCAGGGCAATTTTACTAGGTGTCGGGAATTAAAGTTCATTTAATGATGTTTAACGAGATCATTCTCTGAAACACACTTAAGGAAGGCCTGTAAGTGCATAATGGGGCCATTTAAACATAAGAAAGGGTCAAATTATTGATAACATGCCTAGAAAAGTGTGAGATTTTGTTACAAATCCTTACAACACTCTGAAATAAGGCTTTGTAAGTGATAAGAAGAAGTTATTTAAGTGAGTTATAATAAAATGGTCCTAGAAAAGTGTGAAAGTGGGTTACAACACTTCACAACACTTTTACAAGACATCATAGAATTCTTATTGATTCACAAGGGTCCAAGACCGAATGTGAATGTGTTGACCACATTAGAACATTAAATCTAGGCAAAACAAGGCCAACATCCATAAGAAAGACTCAAATGAGTGTAAAAATGTCCAAAGATACATTTTTTTGCGACACATTTAGCCCCTACTTTAGTGAGAGGATGAACTTGCTTCAAACTCACACTAAAGTAGCACAACATGCATATTAAGAGGGATCCAAATGCACTCATGCTGGCAAGATGAGACAACAATAATCAAGAGGGATGATCAAGCCCCCAAGATCAAGATTCCATGGAAAACAAAACATTAGCACAAAGGAACACACAAGAAAGTGATGTAAAAGAATGAAAGGGAGAGAAGGAAAAGGAAAAAGAGAAATTCACATCAAGCTTCGATCGTTTGTCCATCCCATTGTGGATCAGATCTAGGTTGTTTGTCTAAATAACACATACTCACTCTGAGGTGACGAAAATCATGACTGTTCGCTGGGTGAGAAGGCACAAAAAGGTGAGAAACATACACTCATGGCTGGTATGCACTCACACACATGCAGGTGGCAATGGGAAAAGTCATGCCTTGGAATGGGCTTCCAGCTCAACCATACCAAATTTATACCTCCTGATAACTTTAATAAGGTGCCATAATGAAAATGTTTTTGTAAATGGTTTTGAATGTCATGTAAAAAAATTGTTAAAGGGTATTTTTCTTTGTTCATGTAAGGTCTTCTTCTTAGGCAGCATTGTGCCTAATGTCTCCAAGAGAAGAAAAGTCAAAGTGTCAGATCATTGCCCATGGGATGCCTCATTCACATCATGCCATGTCAATAGATTGTACACTCTTGGATGGCATCAAACCCAATGACACCACCAAGAAGAGGTCACATAACAAGAAGGATGAAAAAACACGCCATGAACTTTGTAAAAGGATGTCGTCTATGTATTCCCCCACTTTAAAGTAGTTGCTACACCATCACTATGAGCAATTGCTTTAAAGCAGCTAAGGATAGATGAAAGAAGACATGAGAGCCAACTTGGAAAGCACTACGCCAAGTCATATGTTTCCATATTGAGCTACATCATGAATAAGTATGTCATATGTGAGTCCACTGAACACATGTTGTCCATATCCCAAGCTTGCTCTTATATGTTCAAGAAAGGTTAACGACTAGTGAAAAGAGACAGCGACAAGTGAAATACGAGGATAAGGCTATCTAACCCTTTTCCCCCACTTAGTGCAAGACAAGGATGAGTTGAATAGGATGAAAGTAAGTATCAGGTAGAGGGATTAGGTGCTCCAACACAAGGAAGAGCACCAGACTCCTTGAGATGCTAAATTGTATTGTTTGAAGTCTTAGATGAGAATGGAGATAAGGGAGATACCCCTAGATCATTCTTGAAAGAGTATGATATGTCAGTTTGAATTGTGTGTTCATTGCATCCATGTGAAGGAGGGAGATTTTATCTACTACCATAACAATCTTCCAAATCAGATGAAGGGGGTTTATGTTTCTGAGAAGGATTGGTTTCTTCATGAGAACACAAATCCTTTTTAAAGTGACGCGTCATTCCTTCATGATGGATGGGAGTTAGATATTCCCCATCACTATCATAGGTTAATTTTGTTGATGTAGAACCAGGTTGAGCATATAAAACACAAGGTTGTTTGGTTTAAGCTGTGATATTTCATTATTTCTCCTAAAGGAAGGTGTGAAACCCCAATCACTACTACAACTTGTGTTTGGAAATGAATCATTTGTATATGACTCTTTGGACCATGAGGGTGAGATTTTAGAAACTTTATTGAAAGGAGGTGTAGAATCTAATGACCCCCAATTATCACGAAAGAGTTTTGTTGTAGGTGAAGGATTAGCATCAGCTTGTATAGGTTCAAGTTTTGATCTAGGAATGAAAGGATTAAGGGAGTTGGAAATGTTGTGATTAGTTGATTCATAGCTTCATTCATCTGTGCCAACCGTATATATCTTGTTATTGTACTCAAATTTCATTGTACAATGAAGGGTAGATGGGACTCATTTCATAGCATGAATCCATGGTCTCCCTAGGAGAAGATTGTATGGAAGGGGTCCTTGCATGATATGGATAAGGTAGGAAATGCTACAGGTCTAACCTCAATAGGTAATGTAATCATCCCTAGTGGTTGCCTATGAAAATTGTCAAAGCCACAAATATGAACATCATTAAGTTTAATGAGATTTTTGTCCATGCCAAGTTTGTTTAGGAGGTCCATGCTACAAACATTAATTTATGTTCCATTGTTGATGAGAGTGTGTCTAACTAAGGTTTCATTAATGATCACCTTTATCAGCAAGGGATCATTCTTGTTTTGAATCTCAAGTGAGGGTAACTCATGTTTAGGGAATGTGATTGCTGACTAGGTGACTTGCATGGGATGAGAGGAGGATGTATTATTCAATTTTATGTAAGATTGGATCTCCTCATGCTTTATTTTCAATATTTCTTTAAATAGACACTTGTATATAGGTGATAATTGAATGAGTTTACATACTGATATATTTGTAGGAGTCTTTTTAAGGTTGTAAACACTAGGGACTCTAGGTTGAGAAAATGGTAATGGCATGGGAGTGATGTGTGATCCCCTATATGTTTGTCACTAAGTTACAACTTAGCAGCTGCAAAACATCGTTATGATTAGATTGCATCATGGATTTCAATAAATCTCTTAGTTTTTTGTGTGATTTATTACTGAGAAGTGACTTAGGAAGCTCACTAATTAAAGGAGATCCCACTTGTGTCGTCATAACCTCAAGAATATTGCCTTTATTTGTATGACTTGTTAGTGAATGGGATTCAAATGCCACTTTATTATCTTCACCTAGGGAAGGTTTAGTGTTTGAAGGATATGTGTCAAGGTTCACACGTTCTTGCAACATGATATTCTCCCTAGGAGGAGATCTTTTAGGAGAACTACAAACAAAATGTTCTTGACATTCAAAGGTAGGTTCTTTTAAAAGGACCTCATCACTAGTAGGGGGATGATCAATGGTTGAATTGTCTTTCTTAGTAAGGGTTTATCAAGGTGAAGGGGGACAACTAAGAATCTCATGACCTTCATTGATTGTGTTTTCTAACATTAAAGCATCTTCTTCACAACTATGAGAGATAATAGGAGAAGAACAAATGTTATTGTCATGATTACCTATGGTTGTGTTGTCTTGTTTATCAATGTCTTGTCCACTAAGAGACGTAAGAGGAGAGAAACAACTAGGATTCTCAAAACTCTCATTGATTGGTTATTCTACCAAAATATCTTTGTCACCAATAGGAGAGATATCAGGAGAGGAACAAATATGATTGTTAGGAATGTCCAAGGTTCTATTCTCTTTCACTAAAACACTCTCATAGAGAGGGGATAGGAAAATTTTATTGGCATGTCTAGATATGTAAGACACTAAAATTGTTTGAATAAAAATGAAAAGAACTTGTAACCATTTCATGCAATGTTTCAGCAATGCAAACAATGTATACCCAAATATGCAAAACACTTTTATCCAATGTATGAAAAAATTTAAGAATGTAAATAATGTATATCCAATAATGAAAAGAACTTTTATCAAACTTATGCAAAGTTTTATGAATAGAAACATTGTGTATGCAAAAGTGAAAAGTAATTATACCCATATTATGCAAAATTTTAGAAATGTGAGCATTTTCAGATCTAATGATGCTTTAAATTGAAATGATTTGAAAAATGACTACCCTAAATTGACATTTTTGAGCTAGATGCATAAAACATATGTTCCTAAAACTTTCCATACTTATAGTATATGGTACTAGGAGGCTTAGGAAGCAAATAAATGAGGTTTCTAACACTATAATAAACAGTAAAAAATCTAGACTGGGACTAAGTTGCCCAGAATGGTGAATGAGTCCTAGTTAGGGTTTTCTTCAAAATAATTAGAATTTTTCAGTTGGTTTTGATGGTTTTTATGGTGTATGACCGAAAGAGGAAATTTAAATGAAGATTTAATATGATTGCCAATGATTGGAGATGCAAAAAAGAAAATTATATGCACTTTCATTAATGCAAAAATTTGAGACCCTAGAATGCAAATTAACTAAGGAAAATTCCCAATGCAAAGTTAATGCAAGCTAAATCTAGGATGAAGAAGGACTCCAAATCAGGAAGGAAGGTATTCAAAAGTCAGGTTCACCAAAATGAACCACAAATTTATGTAGAAGGATGCTCTCTTACACTTCTAGGGTTTTTCACCTAAAAGGAGAAAGGTATTCCACAAAATATTAGGGGTTCACTCAAGAATAATGCTAATATATGCCTAAATGGAATGTCCTCAATGCAATAAACTGATAAAAGAGATTAATTATTAATTCAAAACTAATGAAATGCAAGATGTTTGAAAACACAATGTGATATGCAAAATGACCTAAAAATGCAAGTAAACTATAACAAAAATGAATGAAACTAGAGAGGTGCACTTGGAAACTAAAAAGTGTTGGAGAGGAGCTCTGGAATCCTACAGAAATCACTATTTAAGCTTACTAGGACACTTACACCAAGGTGGGTGACTTAGTTATGTTTTGAGGAGATTCTACCACAACAGGTTTTAGGAAACTAGGTATCCGGAACTGTAGAAATCACTTTTTAGGCCTCATAGTGGGACTAATTTGCCATTGATGGCAACTTATTCCACCTTCAACTTTCAGGAATTTTGAAGATGCAATTTGTAGCTCTTGGTATGCACTTTTTTTCTTGATAGGTGTCCAGATTTGAATATGTGGAATTCAGTCTGTAAGCAATCTCCAAGCTTCTTTAATGGATTTGTTGACTTTGAAAGACTTTGACTAATTGTTGAAACCTTTTAACACCTTGCTCTTTGAAAAATATGCATAAAAGACCTATAAAACACACATGCAAAGAGGGAAAAAGGGTTAAGGTTTAGAGAATAAGGGTTTGCCTTGGTCAAACCCCGGTTTGGTAATTAAACCCTCAAAAATGAAATGAAATGAAAAGAGATTGATGAATTAACAACATGCTATTCTAGAACTCACCAAACGATTGATGTAGAAATATGAAGATATGCAAATAAAAGCTCCAATGGATGAATGCTTGAAGTGCCTAGAATCCTTGAATGCTTGAATGGATGAGGGAATGAATTAGCCAACTTGTTAGATTGATAGATAAATAGATAGATAGGTAGATTGAAAATGAGGGTAAATCTCTTTATTTATACATTATTATGTCCTAATTCCCAAAAATACCTCATCACAGGCCGACCTCAAGGTCTAAAGAATAATATCCCGCCAAAATTATAAAATAATTTTGACTTTTAAGCAAAATGGGACTAAATCGCCCCAAATGGCGACTTGGTCCAACAAGGGAAATTTTACTGGGTGTCAAGAATTAATGTTCATTTAATGATTTTTAACGAGATTATTCTCTAAAACACACTTAAGTAAGGCCTATAAGTGCATAATAGGGTCATTTAAACATATTAAAGGGTCAAATTATTGATGACAAGCCTAGAAAAGTGTGAGAGTTTGTTAAAAATCCTTAAAAAACTTTTAAATAAGGCTTGGTAAGTGATAAGAAGAAGTTATTTAAGTGAATTATAATAAAAGGGTCCTAGAAAAGTGTGAAAATGGGTTACAACACTTCAGAACACTTTCACAAGACATCAAAGAATTATTATTGATTCACAAGGGTCCAAGACCTAATGTGAATGTGTTGACCACATTATAACATTAAATTTAGGCAAAACAAGGCCAACATCCATAAGAAAGACTCAAATGAGCATAGAAATGTCCAAACATACATTTTTTTGTGACACAAACATAATAGAGATCATCAGTACTGTGTTTTCCATAAAAAATAATTGTTCCTTTTCCAACAATATTTGCACCAAAATCATCACCAAACATGACTAATCCTCCATCATACATTTCTAGTTTAGTAAAATTACTTTTGTCTCCGATTATATGATTTGAACAGCCACTGTCAATTGCTCAATAAGCTTCGTCTTATCTAGCATGGAAGATAGTAACCAGAGTACCTTCCATCTCATCCTTCTTGTTTTTTGGACCACATTCCCTTGAAAATATTTCATGGTTAGTAGACATGGATTTATTCTCCAAGGCTAGAAACAAGCATTCATCTTTATCATCCTCAAAATCAGATTCATCATCAGAAATTCCAGCATCTTCTCTAACATAATACAATTTCTTGAACTTTTTTTCCCTTTTGTCTTTATTATCTTTGTTCTTTTTGTGTGTGGATCTATTTGGAAATCTTGAAGCATAGTGACCAATATTTCCACAATTAAAACATTTAAAAAGGTAGCATACCTTTGCACTTGCTGATACCTTTCTTTAATTTCCTTGTAAAGTTTGCTTCCAACTCCTCTGAACCTTCACTATCTGAATCATCTTATGTCTTACTCACTTTGAAGTTTGTTTCTATTTTATCCTTTTCTTTCCATATTTCCTCATTTCAAATGTAGTCAGGGTAAGTGCAAGAAGTCGAGTCCATGAAACATGGAAGTTTTTGCCTTAGCCAAAAAAATGAAATAGGCATCGCAAAAATGGGATCCCGATTGTCATAAATGGGATCTTGATTTTTTTAAAATGGGATCTTGTTTAGCTTCGGGATCCCGTGCCAAAATTCCAAATGGGATCCCATTTGTAATAGGGTCTTGAACCGACAGACACAAAATGAGATTTTGACTATTACAAAACAGGATATCGATTTGTAAAAATTGGGATCTCATTTTGTAATAATCAAGATCCCGTTTTAAGATTGTATTCATTTTTTTACAAATGAAACTCAGCTCATTCACAGACAACACGAGGTCCTAAATTGGCTAGGATGACAACGACAATATAATGACCTCTAGGTGCGCCTCCACCCCCAATTTTTTGGCTTTTTTCATGTTTTCTTAAAATTTTAATACAATAATAGGTGCTAGCATATTTTTTTCCAATTTATTTAGCATCTTATGCATTTTATTTCCCTATAATAGTAGAAATTATGATTGTAGAAGTAGATGAACAAATGTAATGAAACCCTAAAGATATTGAATAAAAAGGAAAAAATTAACTTTAAATTGTATGTTATGAACAAAATTTATCTTTTGAAACCTAAATTGTTCAATCAAACAAAAAAAAATTGCATTTGAAAACCCTAATTGAAAGGAAACAAAAAATTGCATTTCAAAACCCTAAATTGAAATGAAATAAAAAATTGCATTTAAATTTAACCCTAATTTCTTTTTGAAACCCTAAATCAAAATCAAACAAAAAAATTGGATTTGAAACCCCTAGTTTGAAATGAAAAAAAATTGCATTAAAAACCCTAATTGCTTAGATTGAAACCCTATATTGAATTCAAATAATTTTTTTTGCTAAAACCCTAAATTGAAATCAAAGAAATCATTTTGCAAATGAAAACCCTAATTTAGAGCTCAAGAATATTTGATAATGGAAAAAATTCATTTCCATTGTATGGAGATTTTTTTTTGTTAAACTTTACTTTCAATGTTAAATTATAATTAAATTAGAAAACAATATGTTAAAGAATAGTTACAATTCATAAATTATCAATGTTTGTTTGTAAATTTAGTTAGCAAATTCCTAAATCCTTGTACAATCGACTTCCAATTGTCGCTTAATTAGATAATATTTGCATTCATTTCTATTTTATGTTTTGATCTCTCTTAGTCATGCCTTGTTTCCATTGCTTGTTTTCATGTGTTATCTCTTGTCTTTCGACAATCTTAACTCTCATTCTAGTCAATTAAGTGTTAATTAGGCTTCTAGTTTAGTCTAAAACCTCAATTTTACACTAGTCACCCAGACACTAAAAGAATCTAAATATTTATCTTTTCTTTCTTTTAGGTTCTTTCAATTCCAAACAATCCAAAATAAAATAAGATTTAACATTAACTAATTTTATTATACATGTTTTATATCATAAAATTCATTAAAGTGGGAAATCTTAAATAAAATATATTATATTCAATTAATAAAATATAAAGTTAAAATATACATCAAACTCAATCTTAATAATACATAATTATGTGCTTCTATTACAGAAATAGTCAATCTATTCATAAAATAAAAAATAGTCATGAACTAGTCAGTCTATTACCCTAAACCATAAACCGATGTCTTAAGGGGTCCTAATATGACATTTCTTAAGGGGATCAAATAAGTTCTCAAAATTTGGTGAAGTTTGCCAAGGCAACCAAATTTAACAATTTAATAATATCGTGCAAGATTATAATATGAATGAGATTTTATTATCTAGGTTGGTGAGTCGAAACAAGAGCTATCTCAATCAACTATTCCACAAGAAAATGTTGTTCACTAACTTGCAATTCCATTATTCCAAGGGCCACCCAAACTTCACCCTAAGTTCCCTAAACACTAAAGCATTCATTTTTTCATAGGACCCTAAGTTCCCTTAAGCCATGTCATTTTGTCCTAGGAACTTAATACATAGATCCCCTTAAGCCATCCTATTACCCTAAACCCTAAAGCCATCATTTTTTCCTAGGCCCTCAATGAAATTTGGTTGCCTTGAGAAACTTCACCAAATTTTATTCACTTGATCCATGCCATTTTGTCCTAGGACCTCACTAGACATAGATCCCCTTAAGCTAACCTATCACCCTAAACCGTAAATCGATGTTTTAAGGGGTCCTAATATGACATTTCTTAAGGGGATCAAATAAGTTCTCAAATTTTGGTGAAGTTTACCAAGGCAACCAAATTTAACAATAATAAGATTGTGCAAGATTATAATATGAATGAGATTTCATGATTTAGGTTTATCGATTTATGGTTTAGGGTGATAGGATGGCTTAAGGGGATCTATGTCTAGTAAGGTCCTAGGACAAAATAACATGGCTCAAGTGAATAAAATTTGGTGAAGTTGCCTAGGACCTTAATGAAATTTGGTTGCCTTGGGAATCTTCATCAAATTTTATTCACTTAAGCCATGTCATTTTTTACTAGGACCTTACTACATACATCCCCTTAAGCCATCGTATTACCCTAAAACCTAAACCCTAAACTCTAAACCCTAAACCCGAAAGCATTCATAAATTGTCCTATATTAATAGTTAATTGTTTTTTCATCAAGTAACATGCCTTACACATAAATGAGGCTTACACATTTTATCATTTGTATTCAATTAGGCCAATTATATTGAATGGTTTAAGGGTATTTCCTAAACATGTATCTTACATTTTGAAATTAAAAATTTCTAATGCAGGTTCACTTATATCTTAGAGATCACATGGATCAATTCAACAATATCCGTAATCCACCTCCACACCCTCCATCTCAACCACCTTCACCTCCACTTCCATCCACTCCACCTCATAACCCCCCACCTACACCACCTAAAACCTATGGTGCTCGCTTGCAAGCACAAATCAATGCCAATGTTAGAACCATTTAGGATTGGATCAAAATTATTCAAAATGAAAAATTTATTGCACCACCTTAGAGGATGTTTGCATCTAGGATGCAAAATATTGTTGATGCTATTAGGGCTATGTATGGGATCTTAGATGAGCATTGAAAATGGCTAGAGAAGAGGAGAACTTCTGATTCTGAAAAGGAAAACACAAAGGAATGAAGAGATGCAATAGAGAGCCACAATAGTTTATAAATTCAGACAATGATCTTATAGTTACGAATTTATGAATTTGGTTCGATGGATATTTTGTGTGCTGAATTTATGAATTTGGTTGGATGGATATTTTTAGTGACATGAATTTATGATTTTGGTTGAATGGATATTTTTAGTGACACAAATTTATGAATTGGGTTGAATTTATGAACTTATAATGATGAATTTATAATAATATATATTTTACATGACTATCTACTAGATCATGATTTGTCCTGTTGGAAAAATGTAATATACATATGCGTTAGACATAAAATGAGATTTTTCTGAATGTTTCAAGTTTATTTTTTAGTATGTACATGTATTAAAATTGCATAGTTCTAGATCTTAAAATTTGAAATTTGTATGTATGTACATAGTTTAGTTGAATGAGGTATGCATGCAAATTATGCATCATATTTTTTATTTTAAATATATGTACACGTTAAATTTTGAAATTTGTATGGACATGCTCAAGTTCATTCAATGTATATATGTGTATGCATATGTATGCACATCCTATTTAAAAACAATTTCATGTACATTTCAAATTTAACTATTTCTTGTAATTTTGTATAATTTAATACAGGTGCACTTATATCTGATATCATGGATCAATTTAACATTGATGATATCATCAATCCACCACCTCAGCCACCTCCACCTCCCTGTCCACCTAATATCCCACCTCCACCACCTACTGGATCTGATGAGACTCGCTTGAGAGCACGTATAAATGATCAAGTGGAATCCATTCAAAATCAAATCAATGCTATGCAAAATAAAGCATTTATTCCACCACATGTGAGACATTTTGTATCTATGATGCAAAACGTTGTGGATGCCATTAGGACTATTGATTCTTATTTAGATATTCATCAATGATCTAGAGAGCAGATGAGACAATTTTATGTAGATGGTCTCTCTTATAAATAAAATAAAATTAGACCTTAAAATAACAGAATCCCATCTAGCCCCTTATTTTATCGACCCTGTTACTGGGCAGCCCATTCCTCCCAATAAATCTAGAATATCCATGAGGTGGTGTACACATCCAAAGATGAGTGCATATTTTTGGGATCGATGGTATATGGTATTTGATAGTCCACCACATGCCCAATTATATGGTATATGTTATTTTTTGAGGAAACTATATGTAGAGTTTGATATGGGGAAAAATCCCAATTATTTTGATTTTAAATCATTTCAGGGTGTTGGTAGCGGCATGCCACAATAGAGGTTAGGGGCAAGGGTTGATCCCCAACACCTCATGCATAAACAAACCCTTGTTGCTCCTCTTGTTCTTCCATTCCCACACCTGTGCATCAACATGCGGTGGTATGGACATTAGGATCCCTTAGTACGCTCGTAGGAGACCTTGATCAACATGCTTCTGCAATAGTGGGTAGGGAGCATAGAGATGACGATGATGGAGGAGTTTTTTTTGGAGTTGGTCCTAGTACTACTCCAGGAGTGTCGATACCACATGTATGTACTAGTTTCCATCAATTATGCTATGGACCCGATCAGGCCACACCTAGTTTGGGTGGACGTGGAGATTTTGGTGGTTCATTTGGTCACCTCAGTTCATTTGTATAATTCCTTACAACAGACCATCACCTTGAGGATAGTGCAACATAGGTATAAATATACATCTACATGTTGAATTTATAAGAATTTTAATGAATGTGTTGGACTCAAGGGAAATTGAGAGGGGGGATGAATCAGTGTTCTACAAATCTGAACTTTATTAATTTGATAATTAAACCATTTCAACATTAAACCAAAGAAAGATGCAAAAACACAAAGTAATCATCCACAACACCATAACACAAGGATTTTTACGTGGAAACCCTGTTAGGGAAAAAACCACGGTGGAGGTTAATCCACAATTTGAGTACTCAAATATAAGTTTGTACAAAAGGGAATGCATTTGCATTTAGGCACATTGCCTAGAGCTCACTGCAAAATATAAAGGCTCACTACCTTACAAAGGCTCAGATTAAAACCATCTGAAGGGTTGAAGTGAAGTAGTAGCATCTACTTATGCCAAGTTACAGTTTCGGTTAGGCTCATGGATTAGATTTTGGATCCTTAGTTTGAATTTTCTCTTCACTCTACTCTGCTCTGCTCTTCTCTACAATTCACAACAAAAATCCATGCATAGATGAATTCACACCACTATCCTTCTTTTTTTTGCATCACACACTCATATACTTCACATACTACACATTCACATATTCAAAATGATACTACTGATCTCATATATATCCGCTGTCAAGGATTTGATCATTCATATTGCAGCTTGCATAAGACATAAAATACTTTTCAATTGTAGGCTAAATCCACCACTAATTCTTTATGCGTATCCTCCAAAGTTTATTAAGACATAGAGAGGACCCAAATAAACATATTCGAGCACAAAATTTTTTAACCAATTACTTCTTAAACATCCGCAATGACTAATTTCACCAAGTCAACCTTCTAACACATATAATCAGAAAATTAGTGGATCGGATCTCCTAGATCGTACACCAGTGAATGCGCATCAATATACTTCTCAAATAAGGTAATACAAACATAAAAAAACCTTCCTCTGAGATCCAAAACTCAAAATAATTGTCCGGTGAGGTATTCAGATTGACATCTTTGCCTTTAACTGGATGCCATGTTCTTCATTATGTTCTACCGGTATGAGCCAATACTAGACGTGGATTGGATGAGTGACTTCGGTTGCCATCAATGACAACACTAGAAGCCATATGCCAAAAAAATGTATATATCAAAGAAAAGTTTGCAATAATTTTTAACAATCAAACTATTTGGTGTACAAATGACAATAAAAATGTGGCAATCATTCACTCTGTGAGTACATACATTGACACCAATCCTAGTCGGCAACCCTTATGGGGTATTTTGATTTCAATTTTTTAAATTATATATTTCAATAATTTTTAACTTGAGTTTTAAATTTATAATTGAATCATGAACATATGTTCTAAATATTTATGTTGGTTTAGGGGAGTCAATCGACTTCCATGTCGATTCCACCCGAGGGGTTGTCGAGCACTCCTCCACTGTCGAGTGTCGTAGATTAGGGGAACGTACATTTATATTGTAAATTGTTTAACTTACATTAGTATACTTACAATTATGAATTTTGAATTCACTATATATCAAATGTGCATGTACACTTGTAAATATTATAAGCGTTAAATATCTATATGTATTTCTAGGTTGATACGACAATGAGAATGGGCATCACACAAACATTAGATGTTGTGGCTACTCGTGAGGCCTCTAAATTTCAGGTTGTTTAAAAAATATTCTACACAAAATGTGCAAACTTGAATATATATATTTTAACTGAATTCAAGTATACATGCTTTAAATTTGATCTTGTAAGACTTTGCTAGTGTGACTTTCTGCCATGACTCAGCCATAGTTACACCTCCAGGAGGAAATGCAAAGCAAGCTCCAGATATCATGGTAATTTAAATTTTTTATTATATTTAAATTGAATTACAAATTATATATTTTGAATAACTTTAATTTTAAATTTTAAATTAAATATATATATAATATGAGCTAATACATGTGTTTTAAATTATTTTTATTTTATAGCATGAGAGACGTCTTGTAGTTGAGCATGTACAAACATGTCCTAGAGTAAAGGGTGCACAACCTCAGAATACAATACAATTTAAATATGATAAATTATAAATTAAATTGAATTAAATCATTTTTAATTGTAGACTTACATATAATTTCAACTTTCTTTGTCTTGTTTATGTAGATTGATTCAAAGAATTTAGAGGTTGTTCTAGGTGCACCAAAGCACCCATACCTAGATATGATGATAATTTAATTTTATGATGAATTATATTAAATTAAATTGTCATTATATCAGTTTTCATCATCTTACATATGATTTCATCTTTCTCTTGTATAGAGTGTTTCAAGTCATTTGCATAGTCCGCATGGTGTCAAGAGGTCTCTTGATTATAGAGATGATACATGACCTAAACATCATTTTATGGCTTATATTTGATTATTTCATGGACTACATATTTGGTTTCTCATGTACTCTATTGGAATTTATATTTCATGGGTCAAGTACTTTGTTGGACTTTAGTTCATGGGTTGTACTCTGATGGACTTTATTTCATGTGCTTAATATATTGGTTCCATGCACTTAATATATTGTAAATAATGGATTTTATTGTTGTTCAATTTTAATTTACACATGCACATTTATGAATTTTATGTTCATAGTCATGACATTAATATAGCACATTCATGTCAAATTAAATATAAATATGAAATTAAAGTTGAAATTATTAGGATATTTTAATAATTGTACTTTACAAATTAAGTGATCCCATACATGATATGTACATTCAATAATTAGCAATAATTAGTCAATGAACTTATTCAATTCATTTCAATCAATAATTAGTCAATAAATCATAATCTACAAACAAAAGAAATCTGTTTATATACAAGATTAGAGAACAAAATAAATAATACATGCTTTAAACTAAACATAAATACCCATCAAAATGCAATGAGTTTTTCCAAAAAAGTTGTTCTATAAGTATACACCATATTTCCTAGTTCTTTTACAACATTAAATTAAAGAACTTAATTATCCAAAAATAGGCTAAAGTTTTGGACTCAAAATGCTATAATGGCAAGAGCGGTCTACAATGGTCATGGTGGTCTACAACGGTCAGGTGCATGGCATCATTTTGGAAGAGGATAGGATGGTCCTAGAGACACTCATCCGACGAATGTGGATGGCATTATGCATGCAGAAATATGGGAAAGACCTCAAAATAACAATCGCCAAACTTTGGAGGAGGTGGACAGAGGTTTTGGTGAGCATGGGAAGCAACATGGTGAACCCAGGTTTCAGAGTCATCAGGAGAGAGGTGTTTACATAAATGAAGGGTTCAAAAGGCCTAGACAACAAGATAAGGGTTATAATGGAAATGGAAATGTTCCAAGGAAAGATGATCAAGGCCAAGGTCAAAACCCTAGTCGCAGACCGATTAACACCAAGTCAGTCTAGCAAAGGAAACAACCACATTCATAATGGGAGGAGGTGAGGAAAGATTTTGAGGGGTGAAATCTCATGTCGTAGGTTCAATGGAAGGTCAAAAGATTCTAGGCGGCCGTGCTACTTTGGTGGTAAGCTCAGTAAAGCTGCACGTGGAGGTTCTGCATTTGGAGAATCTAGGGCTTATCACAAAATGGTATGGGGCTTCTTTAAATTGGGAGTATTTAATTAAATGGTGGAAAGACTGGTGGGCCTTGAATCTCCAGTTCAAAACTCTTCAAAATGGATTTTTTATGGTAGTTTTCCCGACTAGATAATTGAGAGATGATATTGTGGATGGGGTTTGGGTCCTTGATGGATGTGGATTTTAGCTACGACATTGGGTTGTTGGTTTTAATCCCTCAACACATGTAGTGGAGACAGTCTAGGATTGGTACAGACTTTCAAATCCCCCCATGAAATACTAGGAGTCAAGCATCCTAGAAGAGATTGGTAATTGTTTGGGAAGCTTCATATGTGCAGAAGAAAGGAAAGATGTGAAGGAAGCTTCTTCCTATGTGAGAATGTGTGTTGAAAACAACCTAGTGAAGCACATTTGGGAAGAAATTGAGCTAATCTCTGATTATGGGAGCTGGGTCTAGAAGCTCAGCATCGATTCTCACACTAATCACTATTTGGTTCGACCCCTGATATGCACATCCCAAAACAAAAATGATGGGGAATCTAGTGTGGGAGGTTCTTCTTCGTCTTCAACAATTAAGGAGCTTGAAGCAAATGTTTTAGTTAAATCAACGCCTTCAAAGAATGATAGGGTTCCTGGGTCAGTGGTGATTCAGAGTCCTCCTTTGCCCGATAAATGTGATGGTTGATATTTGAATGCCCTTCCATCATTATCTATGGAGAAGGAAAATATCTTGGCAGAGCCAATGCAAGAGGATATTTTGGAAGAATATTTAGAATAGATTGCGACTCTTGGTGACAAGATTTCAAAGGTTTTAGAAATCTTGGGGGAAGATTTTCAAAATGTGGAGTTTAACTCTTTGATTGAAGTTGGTAAGGAACTAGTGGAGTTGGCGGAACTAGCTAAGAATAATCCCTGGATAGTGGAAGATGGGGAAATGATGGAAGACACTCCCAATTATCTTATGCCTGAAAATTACGACTGTGTTGAGGGCCTCGGGTCTCATTTTGGTAAAAAGAGGAAAACACCTCTTGGTTTGGAACATGTTCGCAACAAGCTAGGAATCTATTAGAAGGAGTTGTTCAAAACCTCACCAGATTGTGGAGAGAATAAGAAATGGGGAAGAATCTCAAATCAAGAAAACCTCAAATGGGATGGAGAAGCAAATGGTCAAAAGAAGATTGATAACATGATGAAAGTAGGGAAGAGCGAGACTCCTCCCAAACAATAATGAAGCAACTCACTTGGAATGTTAGGGGTCTCAACGCCCCTAACAAATGGAGCCTAATCAAGTACCATGTAGAATCTTGTCAAGTGGAAATGGTTCTTTTGCAAGAAACAAAGCTAGGGATCAAGATTTGGTAAAGTTCAGTAGAAAAATAAAATTCTGGAATGGCTAGGAGTTGGACCTATTGGGGCATCAGATGGTCTGTTAACAATTTGGAAGCCGTAGTCAATTTTATTGGAAGAGGTAGATTCAAATTGTAACTGGATGGCTTGTCGGGTAAGAAGTCTACTTTCAAATCTACATTTTTTGCTCATTAATATTTATGGCCCATCTTCATGTGGGCAAAAAAGACAATTTTGGCTAGAGTTGGATCCAATTTTAAGTTTCCTAGGGTGGGATTTCTATATTTTGGGGGGTGATTTCAATGCTATTTTAAGGTCCTCAGACAAAATTGGTGGGGTGAGTAGGGCTCTTCAATCTCAAATAGACTTTTAGCACTTTGTGGAAAGGAACTCATTGGTCGAATTACAAACTAGGAATGGTAACTTTACATGGACCAATAGAAGGAAGGAATTTTGTAGAATAGCGAAAAAGCTTGATAGATTATTTTTCAAAGGGAATTTGGGATCCTTCCCTTTCACCATGGATTGCAGAACTAACACAGGAGTGGGCTCTGATCATTTCCTAGTTCAACTACTTATTGAGGGCGAGAGAGGCCCTATTCGCTGCCCGTTCAAGTTTGAAATGATGTGGTTTAAAGATCAAAATATTTTGGGCCTGATCAAACAATGGTGGTCGGATTGCAATCCAGGAGGGATGAAGATGTTTAATATTGTTTCCAAGATGAAACATGTCAAGCAACAATTAAGGCAATGGAATAAGGACAGATTCAAAAATATTTTTGAGGAGAGAATAAAGATTGAATCCGATTTGGAAAAGTTAGTTGAAGAGATAATCTTCCAAGGGATGGATAATGAAATTGCTGAACAAGAGAAAGTGTTGACTTAAAAAGTGAATGATCTCCTGTCTAAGGAGGAATTTTTTTGAAGACAAAAATCTAGGGAAATTTGGCTTAAGGCGGGTGATAGAAACACTAAATTTTTCCACAACTCAACAAAGGTTCAGAGGAAAATAAATAGGATTGCAACCATAAAAGTAGTGGATGGTAGCCATTTGGAGGACCATCAATAAATCAAGGATTCAGCAATAGTTTATTTTAGTAATCTCCTAAATGATTGGGAGGGTTCAAATTTGGAAGCTCAAAGGACAATTGTGGGAAATATTCCAACTTTGATCACTGGTTCACAAATGGAGGCTTTGAATGCTAAATTCTTTGAAGAAGAGATTAAATTAGTAGTCTTTGGTCTACATCTAGAGAAGGATCTTGGGCCTGATGGGTTTCAAGCGGTCTTCTTCTAGAAATGTGGGTTTATTGTGGGGACAAAAATTATAGAGTCAATTGAGGACTCAAGAAGTTCAGGGAAGACTCTAAGCAAGGTAAATAACACCTTTAAAGCTCTCATTCCAAAGAAAGTGAAACCTGAATCTTGGGATGAATTTCAACCTATTTCGCTTAGTAATACTCTTTATAAGATTTTAGCCAAGGTGGTGGCTAATTGCCTTAAGAAAATTTTTCCTTTCATCATTTTAGAAGAGCAAACAGGGTTTGTGCCTGGGAGATCGATCCTAGATGGGGTAATCATAGCTCAAGAAGTAATCCATTCAATTCAAAAGATGAAGAAACCAACTATGTTATTAAAAATGGACATAAAGAAGGCATATGATAGGGTGAACTGATGTTTCTTGTTTAAGGTGTTGGAGGCTTTTGGATTTCCAAAAACCTGGCTGGATTGGCTCTTTAGTTGGGTGGCTAGCCCGTGTTATTCAATTTTACTGAATGGATCGCCTGAAGGTTTCTTTTTAGCTTTGCGGGGCTTAAGGAAAGGAGATCCTCTTTCCCCTTTCTTATTCATAATTATGGTTGAAGCTTTGGGTCATTGGATTGACAGAGAAATAAGTATTGGTCGGGTGAAAGGTCTTCAAGTCACAAGCATCTTACCTTCTATAACTCATCAAAATTTCACAGATGATAGTATGCTATTTGGGGCAGCCTCACTCAAAGAAGCTCGAAGGCTTAAGGGTGTTTTGGATAAGAATTATTTGGCCTAAGGCTAGAAGCCCAATTTGGTAAAGTCAGAAGCTTTTTTCTTCAATACGAGTAGTGCTTTGGAATTTCAAATTTTGAGATATTTGGGTTTTAGGAGAGGACATTTTCCTTGTAATTATTTGGGTCTCCCTTTGGTTAAAGGTATTCAACATGGCGGCACATGGAATTCATTATTGGAAAATGTTAAAGACAAACTTGCTTTATGGAAGAGTCGGTGGTTGTCATGGGTTGGAAGATTGTCATTATTAAAGTTTGTCATTGTTGCTCTCCCAATTTATTTTATTTCCTACCTTCCATTGTCAGTGGGTTCGAGTAAATCATTAAATAGGTCCATGAAGGATTTATTTTGGAATGGGCGTGGGGACCATAAGATGTTCCCACTAATCAAGAGGTAGAAGGTGTGTGAAAGAAGGGAAGAAGATGGTGCAGGATTAAAAAATTTGCTCTTGCAAAATAAGGCTCTTGGGGAAAAATTGGCATGGACTATTCATTCACATCTAAAACTTAAGTGGGTTAAAATTGTGTGAGCCAAATATTTGGACAATGATGAAATTTTTTTTTTGACGACCAAATCTCTTCCTCAAGGCTCACATATTTAGAACTTCATCAGAAATGCTAGAGATGTAATTCAAAATTATTTGACTTGGGAGATCAAGGATGGAAATGAGGTTCTTTTTTGGGAAGACTCTTGGGAAGGGTTTCCCATACTAGCTAGAGATTCTTCATTAGCTAGGGTTAAATAAAAGACTAAAATAATTTGGGGGAACAAAGTAAGAGACTATTTTGAAAATATGGATGTCCTAAAGGATGGTTGTTACTGCTGGAAATCTCTAAGGTAGTTGGGTTTGGATCCATAGGAAGAGGAAATTTTCAAGAGAATATTGAAAGAGCGATGTATTTGGGGAAGGCTCATTAGTGATAAACTCTGTTGGAATGCTTCAGCTAATGGGGTTTATTCTGCAAAGGTTGGCTATGCATTTCTTGCATCTTCAGGGGAAGTGGAGTTAAGTCTCCCAACCAAATTATGTTGGAATAAAGCTTGCCTTCCTAAGTCGGGTATTTATACACGAGAAGCAGCCTAGGGTAGGGTCTTGATAGGAGACAAATTTGTAAATTTGGGATTCTATGGCCCATCCAGATGTCGTTTATGTAAAAATGCAGAGGAATCAACAGATCACTTATTGCTTAATTGTTAGTTTTCTCAGGCTATTTGGGAATGGTTGTGCTCGAAGCTTCAGTGGAAATTTTCCTATCTAGCTACTTTGCTTGCCTTTTTGAATTCATGGTTGTCTCCCTTGAGGCTTTTGTTGTTTAGTGATCTCTGGTTAATGAGCCCTTCAATTGTTTTGTGGGAAGTTTGGAAGGAAAGAAATAGGAGGATTTTTCAGGAAAAAGAAATGTCCATTCCTCAATTACAAAGAAAAATCGAGCCTAGCATAGTAGAATATTTTAATGCAAGGTTGGAGGAGATGACTTCCAAAGTTCGCAACTTTACTTTTTGGGATTTTTTGTTGTTGAAGAATTGGTTTGGTATTAAGACTCCTATTTTTGTGGGGTCTGGTGGTACGGAAACTACAAAAGAGCATAGCAAGGTGGTTTGGGTTCCCCTAGAGTCGGGGTGGGAGAAATTGAATTTAGATGGAGATTCAAAGGGAAATCCTAGTCCATCTGGTATGGGATGCATAGTTAAGAATAGTAAAGGTGAGGTTATGGGTTCAATAGCTGTTGGGTTGTCGGAGGGGACAAACAATGCAGCTAAATTTCAAGCTTTACTTTTGGGCCTAAATATGTGCATGAAATTAAAAGTGAGTAAGCTTGTCATTGAGGGGGACTCCTCTTTAGTCATCAATGCATTGAGGACAAAAAAAAATTGGAACTAGAAGTTGAGTGAGAAGCTAGATGGTGTCTTGGGCTGGTTGGAAGAGTTTGATCAAGTGATGATAAACCATATATTGAGGGAAGGAAAAGTTGAAGCGGATCTTCTTTCTGATAGGGGAGTAGTAGGTCCTAAAAGAAAAGTGATTGGTAGCTATGAAGTTTGAATCTTGTGGGCGGCCCTCCAAGTTGGTGGAGGGTAATAGGTAGTTTGTTGGTTGGCATCCATGTAAGGTGGATGAGCATTGAGGTTGATGATATAAAGTAGAGGTAGTGTTCAATGGAAGATAAAAGTATGAGTTTCATTGAAAACATTTATTTGATCATCCCTTAATGATAGCTTCGCTATCAGAGCCAGGGATGCAGGATGAAATCCCTGACGGTGGGACAACTCGCCAAGCTACGAAATTATGTTTGGCTTGTGTGGCAGCGTCATCCTTGAGGATTGTGGCCATTATTAATTTGAGTTGGAGTTAGATGTATAGCATTTCAAAATTTATTTTGAGTTTTCTTCTTGTTCATGGTGATGGTCTGGTTGGCTTCTTTGCCTGGTATTTAGAATAAAAGGTGGTAGCTGATGGCTAAGCAGTCAAAGTTTTTCATTTCAGTTTTGGTGGAAGGGTTGGTTTGGTTTGGGGCAAACACTCTGGTTTCTTTGTTTACAATGGAACATCAAGCTGCTTTTAGGGAGGTGATAGACCAATGGCTTAAAAGGATCCTGGTTAATAATGATCTGCTCATAGTGGCAGTGGTAAAAATGGTGTTGGGTAGAGGGCATTTGGAGAGGAACGAGTATGGGCATGATAATGCACACATTTCTTTGTGTTTCTTAGCCTCTTTGTTGGATATTCAAGTGTCAAAAGAGATGGAAAAGGAGTTGCTTGTTCAGTTGTTCAGGGAGGACCTGGTAGGAGGTTTGGATGTGGTGCTTAAGTCGGCGATAATTGGAACTAAGATACCATGGCCTTTAGACTTGGAGCTCCTAGAAAAAATTGATGAAGCAGTCAAGTTCTACCCCTTCCTTCTGGATTTGAGTGGGTTGGCCCTTATGCGCCACAGGATGATCATGGTAGTGGCTGAGGAGTACCTAAAGAAGGTGCTAGGTTTGATGGTAGTAGGTGGTATTGATTAGGTTAAATATTTTAAATCCTTTGCAAAATTGAATGGTTTTCTATAGTTTGTGTTTTGTGGTTTTAAATTTTGGTCATTAAGTATGTAGGTAGATAGTGGTTGTTTATAGTTGGGGTTTTTTTGTGGTTTGGGTATGGCACTATAAATTTGGAATATTTCTCTACTAGTTGTGTTGGTCGTTTGAAGTTTGTTTTGGTCAAAGCTAAGAGATTATAGTAGGTTGTCTATGATCTATGCTCTGTAATGGTCGAATGAAGCTGGTTATATTTTGTCGGGTCTGGTTCAAAGTGAAAACCCTGCCAAGCAGACACATGCATATTTTCTATAATAATTAATAAAAATACTGCCTTACGTATCAAAAAAAAAAGGCTAAAGTTTTGAAATTAAATCATGTAGTCCCAAATCTACAAATCATGAAAAGTGTTAGAGAAAACCTAATAAAAGTCCTCTTGACCTCATGTTCCACCAAAAACACTAATTTATAGGTTGTCAAAATAAATAATAGCATCCAACACTAATTCATAAGCTTTCAATAAAAATAATAGCATCAAACACTAATTTATAAGCCGTTAAAACAAATAATAGCATCCAACACTAATTTATAAGTTGTCAAAACAAATAATAGCATCCAACACTAATTTATAAGTTGTCTTAAGGGGATGTCTTAAGGAGTCCTAATACGACGTCTTAAGGGGATCAAATAAGAGTATAATTAAGTATAAATATTAAGTGATATAAACAAGTGTTATACTTTAGGGTGAGTCATCATAACAAATGATATAATTAAGTATAATATTTATGATATGTGATAATACAACACATCATAAGGGGATGTCTTAAGGGGTCCTAATGCGACATCTTAACGGGATCAAAGATGAGTATAATTAAGTATAAATATTAAGTGATATAAACAAGTATTATACTTTAGGGTGAGTCATCATAACAAATGATATAATGAAGTATAATATTTAGGATATGTGCTAATTACGACACGCCTTAAGGGGATGTCTTAAGGGGTTCTAATAGGATGTCTTAAGGATATAATTGATTTAACAATAATTTATACATGATATTTAGTACTTATACAATCAAATATAAAGTTTCAAAGCAGGAAAACATGCACATTTAACAAACAAAATATATAGAATATTGATTTTGATACATAAAAGTACATAGAGTATAATTGTGTATGTACATGTATTTGTAATTTGTACAAAATGTTTAATTGTGTATGTATGCATGTACATATATGTCATCTCAAAACAATGTTTACAAAATTTGGCTATGTCATCTCAAGAACATCTCAAACTCGTGCCCAAAATGTAGTAGGTCTTCACGCCACCTGATATAAAAAAGGCACAAGCAATATCAATGAAATCATCAAAACATACATATTTTAAATTATATAAAACTATCTATATGTACATAACTCAAGTACCTATATTTAAAAGTATTCCACACATGTGTGTAGGTTGAATCTAGGCATCCTCTCCTTTTTGTTTCAAAGTATGAGATCAATGTGATGATGGCTTAAGGATACAAAAATGGATAATAAATCAATTTTAACTATTAATGTACAAGCAATATCAATATATAATCAAAACATGTATTTAAATATAATTTAACTAATAATTACCTATTTTTACCAAGTATTCCATGTTGTCTTGGTTGAATTTGCATGGACTCTCATTTTTGTGATTATGGCTTAAGGATCTATAAAAGGAAAATTTAAATCAATTTCAACTAATAACACACTTGAACAATATGAAAACATGTATTTAATCTATTTAAAAGGACAATATAAAACTAAAACTATATTTACCTGTATTTACTTATTCCATTGTACCATCTACATCCTCTCTTTTTTACAATGCATCTATGATTGTCTCATGCTCCTCCATAGAAATTGTACACAACACTTTATTTGTAGGTCTTCCATGATACCGATCTAGTTTTATATTTGTTGCCACCACAAAATGTGAATAGTCTATAATCCTTTTATGTGTTGGATAATCTTCAAATGTAGGTAGAACATTCTTCGTTATCAGGTATTTTCATAGCCAAGTTCCAACAACCACCATCGATCCTATTCGAAAACATGAAAACCATCATCAAAAAAGCTCTCAAAATTCTCTTAAGGGGATCAAAGACTTGTTCTAAAAATTTTCTTAAGGGGATTAAATACTTTTTATCAAAATTTGCTTAAGGGGATCACCGTACCTATTGGATAATTATAGCCATCATCATCTTCTTGAGGTGATATTAACTTATGTTTAGTCTCCACACAATGAGCCAGCCAGTATTTTGTTTCATTTTCATTCCCCTTAGGTGCAACAACAACATACACATGTCCTGCAAACAAAATTTGATTTAATAACTTGCGTGTATCCATATAAATAATTTAGTATTACAAAATAACTTAATAAAGTGAAATAAATTGAATTAAATTACCTTCTTGTACAAGGTCTGAAACATGGTCATAGTCTTCAGATGCAAACACTTGATCATTTTCTTCAATAGTTCTTTCATATTGATTGTGTGCTTGTGCAGGAGTCAATGATCTTTTCTCCCACTCTTCAACCAATTCATAATTTTCACATGCTTCCCAATCTCCTGAGATACAAAACTGACAAAAACATGCAAGCTCCCTTGTCTAGATAGTCCATGTGCTTGTTGTCGAACTCCTAAATGAATGTTGTATACACCTAAAATTGGTCTGGAGAACCCTATGAATTAAATAAGACTTATTTGATTAATTATCCTAAATTCCTCTACTATTAAATAAATAGAAATATTTATTTATATAGTTCACATTTAAATTCTTCTAAATTCTAATATTATCTCATCTTAATTAAATAAACAAAAATAAATACCTTGTTTTATTTAATTATCAATTCCTCTATTTTATTTCTATCACATCATCTTAAATTAATTAAATAAAGGTTAAACACTTTATTGATTAATTATCATATTCTTCTATTTTAATTTAATAAACAAATTCTATAGTTTGTTTTATTAAATTATTTATTTCCCTTTTGCTAATTTAAATAAATCCAAAATATTTAAATTAAAGCATAAAGGATATTCCTCTATTTCCTCACAATCAAATTAGATATCATATGTCTTAACTTATGTCAAAATTATGTCTAAATTAATTGATTCAATCTTCGTGGGAAGATTTGGAGAAAAATTGGAGACAAATTGGAAATCCATCTCTCAATCCTCTTCCATCAATCCTTCCTATCTTCTTGCCTGGTGTTTTGATGGGTAGGGTCAATTCCCAAAATCTTCTCAATCTCCTCCATCTCTCACCATTCAATTCTCCAAATTGAATCCAAGCCTTTGTTTGCTGCCCCTGTGCAAAGCTATTGCCAAGAAATCTATAAATACAACTTCATTCAACAAAGAAAGGATCCAAAATATCAAAGTTTGTGCAATCTTACTTTGTAGGATAGCATCAAGCAATCAAGAATTCAAGAATCAAGCATCAAGCAATCACAACATCATAGCATTTTAGATTTCATATCATGGCTGCACCCTGTAGCTTCATTCATCAGTTTTCATGTCAATTCATATTACAATAGTTTCTTTTATCATCTAGATATTATCATATAAAATCACATCACTGCATCTAACATCATTCCATTCTTTAGATTGTCATTTTAATAGTCATAGTGTTTCATTTAAATCTGAGAGCACTCTAGCTTAATAAATCTTTAAAGATAGGAAACAATGAGATGCTTTCAGTAGATTCTTGCTTTAGATTAGTTTATTTGCTAAATATTTGATACAATGTTTCATTAAGAAGTGTATTTACTCTTATTTACTTATTCACACTTACAATTTGGCACCCACCATGGGGAATTAACCCCATATTTCATAATTTTTTTTTTGAAAAGTGTCGCACAGGTCTCTAGCATGTTTCAGATTGGCGCAATTGAGAATTTTTCTGGCGCCTCTGTCAAAAACTATAGTGCATCTGTGTAACACTATGGTGCTTCTGGGCTCTATTTCAGTGCTTCCATAAGAACTATAGCGCATCAGCGAACTGTTTTAGCACTTCTAGGAAGGAAACTATAGCACTTCCGTGATTTGTTTCAGCGAATTGGCCACCCATCTCTAGTATAGCTGATATAGCGCTTCTGTTGAAAAATTTAGCACTTTTGAGCTCTATTTTAGCGCTTTTGATTATAGCGCATCTGGTAAAAACTATAGCACTTTTAATTACTATTTTAGCGCTTCTGGTAAAAACTATAGTACTTTCAATTACTATTTTAGCGCTTCTGTATTTGTTTATCTGGATCCGATGCGACCGTGGCCAAAATTTTATTTTGATCCATTTGGACTAAAATGAACCAATCCTAGGATAGTCACTTGGTTTAAAATTTATCAATCCTAGGGTAGCTATTTGGTTTAAAATTTATCAATCTTGGGATAGACATCACACCTTTTTGCTATATTAGTTAAAATGGACACCATGACTTTTGTGAAGCAAAATCTTCACATAGATTTGCAAAATTTGTCTTTTGGGCTTAAAACAAATCATTTATCTACTGTGCTTGTGTGGTGAATAGGCTTATGCTCTCCCCTTAACTCGGTGATCAAAGTGTTAGGCTCATCCTTCATTCCCATGCAATTTTATGCTTTTATTAAAACCTTTAGAAGGCCTGTCGTAGTGGGAAAAAGTACTCACCCTATGGGAACGACCTAAGTGGGAATGCCTAAAGCCAATGATTCCAACCCACTCTAAAAAAATGTGAGTTATTGATGAAAGTTCAACTCGACGGTAGTGTGCAAGATAACCATCTCTAAAATATTTGTTCTAAAGATTCGGAGGTCTCCTGAGGGATTTTATCATTTGCCGCAACGTACAGAAACCCTATCCAAGAACCATAGTATAGTATCTAGTCGAGTCAGTAACCAGGCATTGTAATACTCACAGTGCAAGGGGAGGGAAGAATCTTCCCCCAAGAAACTCACCATCCAAGGACCGTTTTCTCAAGGGATGAGAAATCAAACTTTGAGTACGCACTGGAAATACAAAAACACAAGCGCCCTCTAGGGGGTGACATGGCTATGTGAGTCAACACAATTTTAAGATGTGGGTTGTTGAGTGTAATGATGACCTTTTTGAGTTTAAGAGTGAGTTTGTCTGAAAGTATATATTTGTTAAAACAAACCAGTGAAAATGAATAAGGACCATTCATGGTTCTTGAATATACACTATCTGTTCAGATCTAGGAATAAAAAAAATTACTCTACAATTTGCTTGTTGTGTTCTCAAAATCATTATAAAGATAACAGATTATCTAAAAAAATCGCAAAACCAATCAGGTTAGAAAACTTCATGATTCGAGAGTGGAAATCAAAAAATTTTGTTAAGAAAACCATCAAAGTCAAGAAACCCAAGAGACCACTTGGTTACCAAAATCTTTTGAGAAAAAGGCATTTCTTATATCAAAGTCAAAAAATCTTGCTGCAACATAGAACCTTCATACATAGGTATCACAACTTCGCTAGAGGTTACACTGGGGATTACTCCTTAGAACCTCTTTATTCATGAGCCTTCTTCCAAAGGAGAGCCCTTACACAACATCATAATCATAGTCAACCCATACGTCAGTCCTACATCCCACAACCAATGATTGAATACTCCACAAGGCCAAATCAAGTTTTGCAATAAAGAGTCTTAACCATTCACCCTCTGTTTTAGCGCTTTGAAGATTTTTTTCAGTGCTTTTGGACTCTGTTATAGTGCTTCCATAAAATAGTGCTTCCAAACATTGTTTCTATGCTTTCGAGCACTGTTTTAGCACATCCACAAAAATAGTGCTTCTAAGCTCTATTTCAGCATTTCAGGGCACTATTTTAGCACTTCCGCGAAATAGCGTTCCCAAGTCCTATTTTAGTGCTTTTGAACTCTATTCTAGCACTTTCAAAACATAGAGTTTCAAAACATATCAGTCAGTTTAATCGTCATCTAAACACAGATTTTTGTCAAAATAGAAGTATCTTTTTAACAGAGACACTGTCTAGAAACCAAAATTAGATAGGTTCCTACAAGTCACCAGTCTTTTTCAACTGAAACATAGATCTTGCAAATCATAAAGTGTCAAATCAAATAAAAATCTCAATTACTAAGCCAAAGTTTCATCACAGGATATTATCATCCTATTATCATGAAATGAGGCATGGTAATCAAATTTTTAACCTAGTCTTATCAATAGGATATATCATCTTATTTGACTTTGTTAAAAATTCACTTGACATTTTTCCAACATAGAAGATCAAAGTTTGGTAGGAAGAGCAAAACACTTGTATGCCAATCTTCACCAGGTTACAAAACCAAAGGCTCTTAGAAAAAGAAATTGAAACATCAAATACAATGGCAGAAGAAAATCCCTAGAATAGTCTACATCAAAGTGACAAAAATGAAATAACTCCAAAAGATATACAAATAGCACAACAGGATCCAAATTCCATAAATTCATGGAAAAGATCTTAGAACAGGACATGGATAAATATCTCTTAATGTTGGCTGAATCAGGTGCTAATCTTCCCAAAGACTTCGATGTAAATCGCTTAAAAGAAACACCTGGAATAGGCAAAACTAAAATACCACCACACACACAAGGTGTAGATCCAGTTGTTTCCTTAACAAACCAAATGAAAAACTTACAACAACTACAAGACATAACAAAAGGAAACACAAAAAGATATTCCTTACAGGACATTTTTCCTTATCCTTTTGACTCAACAGTAGACATGATACCTTTTCCTTGACACTATGAATTCCCAAAGTATGACAAATACAATGGGAAGACAAATCCAATAGATCATATATGGGAATTAAATACCATGAGCCTAGAGTTTTCTCAATAGGAAACTTACTTGATGAGGTTATTCCCAAGAAGCTTGGGAGGTTCATGTATGGAATGGTTTTCCAAATTACAACTAGGGATATAGACTTTTGAAGAGCTTGTCAATAGGTTCATATCCCAATATTCTTTTAACATCCAACATGATGTCATGATAAAGGATCTATATAACATGAAACATAACAAAGGGGAGACATTCTTGTCCTTTTTACAAAGATGGCGATGACTATTCGCTAGATATCCTCGCTCCATTCCCGAGGAAGAGAAAATGGAGTTGTTCATAGACAATTTGACAGACAAGATGAGTTATAGACTTGAATTACAATGTCCTCCTACATTTGAAAAGGTGGTAGAAAATGGCCTTAAGATTGAAGAAGTGCTGGTCAAAAGAGGGGTTATTAAACATTACAATGAAAAATCAAATAACACAAACTCCTCAAATCAATACCCCAACAATGACAAGCCAAAATTCTAGAAAAAGAACAAAAATACGGGGACCAATGAAATGGAAAATGATTTACAAAATGCCAAACTAGTTTTCAACTTGATAGCATCTACTTCAAATAAAAATCAAAACAACAATCAAATCATCAAGTCAAATGTCATTCAAAACAACGAAAACACAAAACCGCAAACATACCAAAAATCATCAAACCGGCGTAGGTTCACACCGTTAGACCAAATATTAGAATCAACGATGAAGGAACTAGTTGCAAGTGGTCTTATCACTACACGGGAAGCGAGATTCTGGGATCCAAAGGTCAAACCACCATGGTGGAATGACGTAGATTATTGCAACTTCCACAACAATAAAGGCCACAAGACTAATGATTGCATGGAGTTAAAACACATAGTTCAAGATCTGATCGACAATAACAAGGTATATATAGAGGGACACCAGAACAACAATGATCATACAACCTTCAAGGACCCTTTACCGAATTATGACAAAGGAGCATCGACTTCTACAAACAACAAAGGTAAAAATATTAATCATGTCTATGATACCATGATCCTTTGTATTACCGAAGTAGAAAATGATAATACCGTTGGTCATCACATGGACAAACACAAAACTAACGACATTACCCCACTGGATTTGCTCCCAAGTATACAAGTCTCTGAAAATCAAATCAATATTTTAAAAATCAGAGAATGACAAGACTATCAACCAGTTAATGTAATGAAAAGGGGACAATCCAAGGTAGTCTTAAAAGGAGTTGCGCCTAAAAACACAACTCCACCTCCATCTCAATACAACACTGTTGATCAGCTTCAAAAAATTCCAGTGCAAATATCAATACTGGAAGTCCTTAAACTATCACCATCACATAAGGAAGTTCTAGAACAACCACTAGTTGCCACCACGGTACCTAAAATTCTAGATGTTTGCCAATTCCAAGCTATGGTGGGGCATTTGACTACACCACACTATCTATCATTCTCTGAATAGGATGATGTGTCGCTTAACCATCCCCATAACACCGCTCTCCATATTGAAGTCTTGATCCACAATCACCATGTCAAAAGGGTCCTAATACATGGGGGAGTAGGTTTGAATATTTTCACTCTAAAGTTAATTCATGCACTAGGGTATTCAGATAATGCTATTGATGCCCGAAGGAAAATGACAATAAAGGCATATGATGATGAAAAACATAGCATGCCAGGTACTAGAAAAAGAGTTAACTTACAACATACTCTTAGGACACCCATGGATCCACAAAATGCAGGCAATACCTTCCACCTATCACCAATGCTTAAAATTCCCAGTTAATGGATAGGATGTGACTATATCAATAGATTATAACCATCCTCAGCATTGTGACACACTTAGAATCTCTAAAGACACCTTTGTGCCTCACGATAGGGAAGCATGCAGTTCAAATTCACCAAATGAAGAAAAATGTCAAAATATTACCACCAAGTGGGTTGAGAAAAAGGATAAATCAAAAGATGCAAGTCTTATTAAAACTGAATTAATAGACAATCAAGATCTTCAAAATTATTTATCACAGAAATTCCAAGAACAGGTCCAGCTGACAGACAAGGGAATGGGACAATATTCTATTGAGCAGGCTCTTAATCTTTCAAAATTTATGACATCTCCAAAGACATACGGTCAACCATCAATGATCAAACATCAACCATCACTCGCTGCCATGATTCTAGAAGAAATATTTGGGAAATCCGGTACTATAGAGGATGAATTAGAAGACAAAGCTATCCTCGATTGGTTATACAAAGATGGCGAAACATCGTCATCAACAAACATCAACATCAACACAGATAAGTATGGAAAAGGGAAGGCTATTTTAGAGAAAATGGGTTATGAAGGACAGGGACCTGTTGGAAAAAGGAAGGAAGGCATTGTGGAACCTATTCAGCCTCTTACTCTTCATTCAAAAGATAAGATAGGACTAGCATACTTAGAAGAAGAAAAATAAGAAATGACAAAGAAGGTTGTTGAAAGAATCCTTCAAGTTAGAGATAGCTCTGAAATGGATTCAAATGAATATGAATGGGATCTATATTCTGATATATATTACATAGATGTCCAAATTGATGTCATAAAACAATATGCACCTACACGTGAGGAGGGACACAGCTCTGGGTCTAGACCATTCGAATTAGGATCACAACATATCGATGACTCAAGTGAGGACAAATAGAAATCGAGTGAACTAGATGATCTTGAGGAGGATACCATCATTTATCTCGACATCCCAAATAATGATTATGACAACATAGTTGTCTAAACCCTTACTTCCATTAACCTTAGTCAATATCGCTGATGAATTCATGCCTTTAGTCCATCCCGAACTTATTGACTGGGAACCTATTGAACCTATAAATTTTGCCATATTTGAAAACAATGATTCCATCATAAATTATCTATGTTGTGACGAACATAATATGAGTTTTATCCATAATTATCATAACAATGTGACTCAGCAGGAGGGTGTCAAATCCTCCAATTGCAAAATTAAAAACATGAATAATGGATCTAATGGTGAAAACCATTCTATGGCAGCATTAGATCTTGAAAAATAAAAAATAAAGAACACATCTAATGGTGAAAACCTCTCTAAGGCACTAAAAGATGGGAGATTTGACACTCTTCTGGAGCATTATCATGAATGGTCATCAGTTTTGGTGGAGCCTACACAGTTTGTGAACATTGGCACTGAAGAAAGAGCAAATATTTTACATCTGGCAGAATCTATGATAGAACAAGAGAGGCCCGAGTTTATCAAATTCTTTCTTTGAAGAAAGAAGCATTAAATTTTCTTGGTCATATTCTGGTATGCTAGGTTTGGACCCAAATCTTTTAATGCATCATTTGTCTTTGCCTACTGGAATCAAACATGTAAAATAAAAATTGATAAAAATGCATCCCCATATCATGTTAATGGTAAAGGTTGAGCTAAAGAAATTATTAGATGTTGGATTCATTAGGTCTATTGATTATGCCGAATGGATATCAAATATTGTACCTATCTGAAAGTCGGACAATAGTATCAGGATATATATAGATTTCAGGGACCTAAATAAGGCATGCCCCAAGGATGATTTCCCATTACCTAATATAGAGATCATTGTAGACTTAATAGTAGGACATGCCATGTTGTCAATAATGGATGGTTTCTCCGGATACAACCAAATTAAGATAGCTCTAGAAGATCAGGAGAAAACTGCATTCACATGTTCATGGGGAACCTTTTGCTGGAATGTCATGCCCTTCGGTTTGAAAAATGCAGGAGCAACTTATCAAATTGAAATGACCACAATCTTTCATGATATGATGCACACCTTTATGGAGGATTATGTAGATGATATTTTGGCTAAATCTTATTCTAGGGAAGGACATCTGGATATCCTGAGCAAAATATTCACAAGGCTACAAAAGTTCAATGTCAGACTAAACCCTAAGAAATGTGTCTTTGGGGTTACATCAGCAAAACTCTTGGGATACATAGTTTCAAAAAAGGTAAAAGCAATAATGGAAATGCCACCACCTAGAAACATCAATCAACTCAGGTCACTATAGGGAAGGCTCCAATCAATCAGAATATTTATCTCCCAACTGGCAGACAAAAGTCATCCATTCAATCATCTATTACATAAAAATATTGTATTCAAATGGGATCAAGGGTGTAAAACAACCTTCAACCAAATAAAGCAATATCTGATGTCACCACCTATTCTCATGCCGCCTACAGAAGGAAGACCTCTAATACTATACATTGCAACAATGAATATTTCTTTAGGAGCACTATTGGCACAAGAAGTTTATGAAGGAAGGGAACAAGCCATTTACTACATCAGCAAAACTTTGAATGACTATGAAATAAACTACATGTTCATAGAGAAATCTTGTTTAGCAGTGGTATTTGCTACTCAACAGTTGCAACATTACATGTTGACTCACACAATCAGGGTCATAGCAAAAATTGACCCATTAAAATATCTACTCAGTAAGGTGGCTTTAACAGGTAGACTAGCCAAATGGGTCATGCTTTTAAGTGAGTTTGATATTCAGTATGTGGAAAGAAGAGCCATTAAAGGTTAAGTAATCGCCGAACAATTGGTTGAAGCTCCTTTACTAGATGATCGACCTATGACAATGGAGTTTCCTAATGTAGACAATCTTACAGTAACACCACAACAATGGATACTTTACTTTGATGGATCATATACACAAAGAGGATCTGGAGTGAGAATTGTGTTCATTACACCCCAAGGGCACACTATTCCAAAATCTTATAGACTAATGTTCCAATGTACCAATAATGTGGTGGAGTATGAGGCATTAATCATTGGGGTCAAAGTCACAATTGAATGGAAAATCACAAAGTTACAAGTATATGGGGATTCTCAACTAGTCATTTATCAAATAAATGATGAATATCAGACGAAAGATGAAAAGTTGATGCCCTATAAGCAGCTAATAGATGATCTAAAATAATACATTATCAATATCAAATTTGATCAAATTCCAAGGGCAGAGAACAAAGCGGAAGATGCTATGGCGACAATTGCTTCACTCTTACAATTACCAAAGAAACGTGGTCATTATGAGTTTATGGTAGAAAAAGTATCTAATCCTTCTTATAATAGTTTGGAATCCCAGACCATATTCAATTTAGATACCATTGAACCCTCCATCTATGAAAAAACTTATGCATACCTAAAAGACAACATCCTCCCTCCTGATCTTTCTAGGAACCAAAAACGCAACTTCATATGCCAATCCGCCTGACATACTTTAATCGCTGACATACTTTATTGTCGAGGTCTAGATGCTACTCTTCTTCGATGTTTAGAACATAACGAATCTGAGATGGCCTTGTGTGAGATTCATGAAGGTATTTGTGGCACTCATTCTAGTGGGATAACTCTAGCAAAGAAACTCCTACGTTTAGGATATTATTGGCCATGTATGGAGAAGGAGTCTTATCAATTTGTCAAGAAATGCCAAAAGTGTCAGATTCATAGTAATTTGGTTCATGCACCAGCTCAAGAATTACATCCTTTCATATCAACATGGCCCTTTTGTCAATGAGAACCAGATTTGGTAGGAAAGTTAAATCCTTCTTCATCCAATGGACACAAGTTCATAATCATAGTGACATAATACTTTACAAAATGGATAGAAGCAATTCCTCTCACAACTATCATTAGAAAATAGATCTCATCATTCATATTGAATTACATAATCTATCAGTATGGCATACCTCAATCTATTATCACTGATAATGGATGGCCATTCAAAAACCAGGATGTCCAGGAATTGTGCAGTAAATTTCATATCTAGCATCGTTTTTCAACACCGTATTATCCTCAGAAAATGGCCAAGTAGAGGCCTCTAACAAGAGAATTCTGAAAATACTCAAGAAAACGGTTAATGATGTTGGACGTGATTGTCATGTTCAACCTAATCTAGCACTATGGGCCTACAGAACCAGTGTCAGAACACCAACAGGAGCTACACCATATGCCTTGGTATATGGATCAAAGGCCATATTACCCATTGAGGTAGAGATTCCATCACTCTGCGTATCACTCAAAGGTATCATTTCATATGAGGACTATAGAGTATCTAGGCTTCAATAACTAGAAATATTGGATGAGCATTGTCAACAAGCTATCAACCATCTAACAGCTTACCAACAAAGGATGTTGTTGTGCCCCTCTTTGGACACACGCCCCGTTCGGAACGGGGACCCTCTTTTTTCCCTTCAATAAAGGTGGCACATTTCCCAATGTTATATTTAAAAAATCTCACCTTGACCGAAAACTTCACATCAAAAGTTTTTTTACATCTTCTGAAATTTTTGGGTTTCCTTGTTCGGATTTCCCCTTTCGGGTTTCCTTCGTCGAGTTTCCCCTTCTGGGTTTCCTTTCAGGTTTCACCGTTCTTCACAGCACCCAGGCAACGTCTTCCCGGGAATGACTTTCTGGACATCCGATTCCGGACATCCCATCGCCTTCCTTTTTCCAAAGTTCACCAACCCACCTGCAACCGTACGGAGCATTTATTGTTGTACTAATGGCGTTTTCTACTATAAAAACGTTTTCCGGCTATCATTATCAAATTTTTGACTAACAGAAGTGCATTCCAGAGCTCCCAGTGATTTAGCTTCCTTCCGACATTTTTTTCAAGCTATTTCTTCCAACGACGTCCTCGCATCCGACCAGCCTGTTCTTCGGGTTTTTGAGGTAGGTTTTCCATCCCGCGCCCTAAGTTCTTTTCGCATTTTTTTGAGATTTTGTTAAGGATAAATAAAAAAAAAAGTCCGAACTTAGTAGATATCCTCACTGCACACAAAACCCATTTCTTTGAAATCAAAAATCCGCCTTCTATCGACCTCCGGATCGATCCGGAACTTTCCTGTGTCACGGCCGTTCTTCAGAACGGTGCCGGCATCTTCCGGGCCTGGGTCTTCCCGCGGCCGCCCTTTCTTCTCCTACTAATTTTCATCTCTGGAATTCCTTTGTCGGGATTCCTCATCCCGATTTCCTGCTCCGGAACTCTGTTTCCTTTTCGTCATTTTTAACGGCCCCGACCGAGCGGCTTTCTGGATGCCTTTCCCCGAAACCTTTATCAAAATTTCATAAGTTCGCTCGCAAATTCCATCTTTTCCTTTGGATTTCCGTCTTCGGAATCCCATTTCCGGAATTCCCCTTTCAGACTTCTCTTTTCGAGAATCTGTCCATTTTTCGCCTTTTGCACGGCATCCAGCTAGTGGCTTCCTGGATCCCGTTTCCCGGCCGTGGAATTTTCTTCCAAACTCAAACTTCCATTTTCTTCCACATTTCTCTCGGATTCCATTTCGGGTTTCCTTGTTCAGATTTCCCTCTTCGGATTTCCTTCTCCGGAAGTCCGCCTCCGGATTTCCTTCTCCGGAAGTCCGCCTCCGGATTTCCCTCCTCGGATTTCCTCCTGCATCCCGCCATTCCTCATAGCCGAACAATGAACGCTTCCCGATAACGGAATTCCGAGACCTGGATTCCGTTTCCTGGATTTCTATTTTTTATCCGTTTTCAGACGGCCTGCCTGCCACTAATACCCGAACCTTGAAATGGGGGGTCAAATGACCTCCAAATTCGAAACGGACTTTGACCCACTTGCTAAAATTCTGTTGTCTTCTATTTCCAACCTTCAAACTTGAAATCCAACCCCGGGAGGTGCATATGGGAATTCCATTCTCATTTTGCCTCTCCAAACGGCATTCTACCAGGGGATTTCCGGCTTGAGAACCCCGGATTGATTGTACAAACTTCTAGGGTTATAAAGTATCTAACTTCAAGTGCTTATTAAATATCTACTATGATTATCGGACTAATCTTGACGTGCAGGGATTCGTCAATAGTTCTTATGACAGGTTCTTCACTATTGACTCTTGCCCTTTGTGCAAAATTCATGGAATCTAGCCCAGAAACTTCCAGTGCTGCCAAGAAAGGAAAAGGAACCGCAAAGCCACCAAGGGGCAAAGAAGATCGGGATCTAATGAAGTACAAATTCCAGGGAGTCCCCATCCAATCCCGGATTACCTCCCTTTGGAGGGATGTTTCAGATACCAACATCAGACAGGTCGATGTTGATGAGTTCATTCAGAGGGTTAGGATGAACCCCAAAACGACAAATGAAAGAGCTATTAAAAGTAGTGGACTCACCAAGGCAGCAAGTTTCCCACCAGCCTTAGTGGCCCCAGAGCTGGTAATGGCGTGTGTCGAGGCGTATCAGTCCGACACTAGAACTATCATGGACCACGAGGGAAATCTCCTCGCAGATATGTCTCCGTCAGGCATTACCAAAACCTTCCACGTTCCCACCTTCAAGAGCATGGAGGTCCCTACCAAGGAAGACTGTATCAATATATGGGAACACGACCCGTTGGACTGCAAAAGACTCATTAATCAGTGTTGGCTAAAGGATAAACGGGGCAGCGCCAGGAAAATTCCCAATGAGCTTTTCTGTAGTGATTTCCATGAGGACTACCATGATCTGGTGACTCTGCTCAGTAGAGTCATGGGCCTGCCTGGTGTAATGTTCTTCCAGGAATGGATGTTCTACTTCATAGAACAGATTCTCAGAGGGAAAGGAACCGTCTTCTACTGGGGACGGATAATCAACGACTGCTTCCATGAGCAGTTTACCACAGTAAAGAAGACTAATCAATTCTTCATGATGTCTTACTTGGTGTACTCTCTTGCCAATCAGAGGCACTACCAGGGATTGACACAGATGCCCAGTGATCCATCAGGGCCGGAGCTAAAGCCCTACGACAGGTACCCCCAGCTGCAATTCAAGAACTTCAAAAGCAGCTACTATAGGGTGAATGATGCATTCATTGCCCACATAATCAGGTCGATAGGTGGGGATTTCCATAGGAGGATGTCCCATAGTGCTAGAGCCCTCCTTAGGCAGTATGCCTTCTGGTACATCCAGTTCCCCAGATTCACCTACATCCGTGCAAAGGGCTTTTCGGATAAGCCAAATAAGTTGCCTCGGTATCCAAACGACTGAATTATCCTCTTGGAGCTAACTCGGCAACTGCGATCCATCCATAGCCTCTTAGGCAAGAAACATATGGTAGGCCCTGTCTATCCAATGAATCTGGGTCAGGGAATGTATAAGGTTCATACCTCCCAATGTGCAGGATACTCTGAAAAGGAGTTGGCCGAGTACAACTTCGAGCAATACACAGCAAGGCCACGAATGGATCCTTATGGCCATGTCCGCAAGGCGTTGGGACGTGGGTATGCCCACCTCCACAACATCGAGGACTTCTGTGCTAATTGCAAGGACGATCTTGAAGTACGGATGCGTTATTATATGCGTATGACCGTAGTCCATGTGCGAAGGGTAAACTTATGCCTAGTTCCTGATCAGGTAGAGGAGGATGAGGAGACAATTCTAGACCCGATCTATGATATAGTGTCCAACCTGCCGCTGCCTACAATCAACTAGGATACCCCAGAACTCAGTGATGTCAGTGTACTCACTAGGTTCGTCGAGGCCAGGACAAGAGGATGGATAAACAGCAAGGTTTCCCAACTAAAACAACAAGGGGTCACACTAACGTACACCGACCTTGCCAGTGAACACGTTAGTGAACCAAGCGGTTCCAAAGGTGGAGAAGCCACTGCTGTAGCTGGGGAGACATCGCAAGCCCCACCCTCTCCAAAGTCCAAGAAAAGGAAGGACATTGGCCAACAACTCCCAAAGCCAAAGACTTATGTCCTCAAATCATCTAAGTTGGAACCTTCAAAGAAGAAAAGGAAAATAGCAGGAGGCATGGCGATGGTTATGACATCCAAAGATTCACCCCTTGGGATCGCCAGCAAAAGATCCATCTCATTTGGATCTCCACCTATTGTCATCACACCCGCCACTCCACTTACCTCGATTCCAGCTTCAGTATCCTCCCCACCTACGGTGGATATCTCTGTTCACCTCCCTCCTACTTCTCAAGAGATGCAGGTTATTCATATGGACTCACCATCTGCTGCCACCTCACCCTTGACCTCTCCTTCCATGTCTCCTTCCTTTCCTTCTGTTCCCATTGCCACAACACCAACCTCAATCCTTCCAGAGTCCTTAGCAAAATACATGTAGAATGTTCCATCAGAGCTTTCAGGGATGCTAGCCAATCCAATGGTCCAGGCTGCAATAGCTCAAGCTATGACCTCCACCCCAGCAGCATCCCCCTCTACCAAGTCACCAAGAATGAAAGCAATGATGCAAATATCGGACGAGCGGGAACGACAACAGCTAGAAGCTGAAAAGGTGCCAGAGCACGCAGAGTTTTAGGGTCCTGAGAATCCCCCATTTGAGCGCCAGCAGTTTGACACGGTAGCTTATGAGGCTTCAAGCGGTGATAGTGAGGACAACAGAGACCATAATGCTGAGCTAATCCGGGAATCAAATGATCCCGGGCTTAATGAAGAATGGGGACGACAGTTCAAAGAAATTGAGGACAAGGAAGCCGAGGATCGGCTCGCACAGGAGGAGGAGACTGTTGCTACAGAGGCAGAAAGAGATAGATCTCCAGCTGAGGAACATGGCCAGACTCCAGAGCATGATAAAGAAACCCTCTTCCCTGAGGACAAACAAATAGAAAGTCCAGAGAAATATCAAAATATCTCAAGCGAGGAAGAGGATGCAAGAAAGGAGGATTCTCTAAAAGGACAGTCACACGCCGAGTCCCCGGCTAAACATGAGACGTCCAAGCAGGTTCTCACTGAAGAGAAGGAAGATATAGAAACCAGTAAAAGGGCCATCATCCTCCGAACTATTGGGTTAGAAAAGGAGGACAGTGGAACGATAGATGAGGGATCAGGAAAGGACTCCCAAACGCCCGATTGGCTGCAAAGACAACTAAAGCCAAAGACTCCCACTTCAAAGGATCCCAAGGTGAGGCTAGAAGCCATCATGGCCAGGGCGCATATCAGCACCCGAAAGGAGAAGAAGCCAAAGGTCAGGTCAAAGATAACTATGGATTCCTCGGGATCAAGAGCAGTACAGTTAGCAACGCCGGTGGTTGGGGAACAAGGCACAACCTACAACGTCTCCACCATTGATCTGTGAGTGGCCACAAGGGATCAAAAGGTCGAACACCTCCAAGAGTCGATCGCCATGGTCGTACACCTCATCCGGCAAGACAAAAGCTCAAAGGATGAGTTAAAGAGCAGGTTGCGGATCTAATAGCTTACATCCAGCAGTGGTCGTCTCCGGATGAGCAACCTACAACCTCGTCAACCCTGCCTCAACTGCTTTCCCATGAACAAATTAAGAAACTTGAGAGGAGATGAAACCTAGATAAAACCACAGATAACTGGTTCTGTGAAGTTCTGGATATAGGGAACACAGGTATCATCATATCTGTTCGATCAGCAAATCGATTTCTAGAGGTCCAAAAAACTCTTGAGGACACAAGAAAAATCTGTGAAAAGTTCCCAGGGAAGTACGACGCAGCCTACCCAAAAATTTAGGCTATCCTCACATTGCCAAGTGATGTATGGGAGAAGGATCTCACCCTCAAGGATGACAACCACTAGCTGGTGGATACCTGGAAGAGGGACTACAACCATAGAAAAAGGAGGCTGGAGCAGGTCTTGGAGCGAATTGCTCCAGATATTGAATGGGCGAGGGAATCTAGGGAGGAGTGCACCCAATACCTTAAATTGATGACAGGGTATGAGGTTCCTGCCGCCGAGATCAATCCTGAGAACCTCAAACCCCACTTTTTGAAGACCATGGAGGATGGGATGTCTGTTGAGGTCACCACTGAATTCATGAGTTTTGCTGCTCGAGCATTCGCACAATCAGAGGTCTGTAAGGAAAATAGCACCAAATATGAAGCAGACTGGGAGAAGCTCAACAACAACTCTCAAGAATGGAGTTATGAGATCTTAAAGTCTGATATCATGGAGGTAGAAAAGCTCCAAACCTTGATCCTGAGCTTCATGGAGTATGCAGCACTAAGGAAGCAGGAAGGCAATCCGGTCATCGAAGAATAGTACCTTAAAGAGTAGCTATAGCCAAGAGTAAACAGCTGAAAGATAAATCCGCTACAATGTTGTCACTAGATGACGAGATTGGGAAGAGACAAAATGAGCTCTTAATTGTAATATTTGGGGGGTAGGTGAGACCCTGATGTAAGATGAATCTTGGCCACATAATAGAATCAAATATTGGCCATACATTTTGTTATTTGAATCTATAAATAGAGCTCTCCTCCTCTCATTTTAGAGAGTTGAGTTGTTGTAAAGACTTGCTGCAGAAATTATAAATAGCAAATACAGTCAATTCTGGTGTATTTTCTGAGTTTCTCAATAAGTTTCATGATTCTTCTCCTTTTTAGTTATAGATTGTTTTAAGTTACTCTTCTGTTCTAGCATCTTCGCTTTGAGTTAGATAGATTTGATATGATATTTCTGATCTTGGAAATAATTGTTGTGTGTATGCTTTCCTTGTCCATACTTTTGGTCATCTGCTGAGGGTAGATGACTATGTAAAGTTAGTCTGGACTCCTATTCCATTGCTACTCATTGAATTTCATCTTCATCCATGCTTCCATAGTGAATGAACAATGAATATTTGTAGTCCCTAGAAGATAGCACAGATTTCATGATATTGTGAGAATTCTGGTTAAGTGAAATCCCATTTAAGGAAACTGTCCACAGCAAGAATCTCCATGATCACTGTTCATCGATAGTTGCAGGTTTAGGAAACATCTTTCTTCTTCACCCCTTTCCCCTTTTTCCTTTCTTTTAGAAACTGTTCGTATCAAGGTTTGTTGTGCATTGTAAAATCCAAACTAGACGAAATACTAGAGTCCAAGACTGCTGCTTGAACCTGTAGCAAAGCATGTAATTCCAGATCTATAGGACTCTGTTGGTTGACGTAATTTCCCTACAGCTTTAATTACGTAAGCCCACCTTGTGATTCCAACAAATCACATAAACAACTGAAATATTCCAAGCACTGTCAAGACCTGACATCCGAGAGACCTTGGGATAGTGTTCTGCAATTTGATTGTGGAATATTGTCTTTCAAGAGAGGTAACGCACCTATGCATTACCTGTGTTGTAAAGTGCATAAAAAACACCATCAACAGATGTCAAGGAGCTACAATCATAGGGTAAAACCTAGAATCTTTTAGGTTGGGGATTTGGTCCTAAAAGAGAACCCGAGAAATTAGCAAGACAAATAAAAAAAGGGAAGTTTGAACCTAACTAGCTAGGCCCCTTTGTCATCATATCAATTTATAGATCAAGCACTTATCAGCTATCAACACCTAAAGGCGATTTATTTGATGAACCTCTAAATAGTATCCATCTCAGAAGATACTACACTTGAATCACCTAGTGCATGGGTCACACTTCTGGAAAATGGTTTCCTTGATGAAAACTTGGCAAACAGGCATCTTGGTAACTAAAAAATTAAAAAAAATCAAAAAATCAAAACAAAAAAAAAGAAAAGAGAAAATACAAAACAAAAGTGCATTTAAAACATATGGTGAATACCTGGAAATAGGTGCTATGTGTGATTTAAACCAACTTTTCCATCTATTTAGATACATATTGTACATCTAGCCATCATTGTATCCATTATCATTTCAATTCACATGGTCATGTCTCACTCTAGCTTGGGGGCAACATTTGGATCTCACTGGGGGCAACAAAACATTAGCTTAGCCAAATGGGAAAACAACGGTACAACAAGCTACAAAAAAAATAGTGACCAAAGTGGAACATCAATCACCATCGAAAAATTCATCAAACATCTGTATCATATCAGAAAATCCAAAAAAAAAGAAAAAGAAAAGAAAAGCCAAACCAAAAACATGAGTCAGTGTCAATCAAACTACGTGGTCTCTACGTGTGTAACGTAGGCAAGGCTAATATTTTATCAGCTCCAAAGACCCCTAGGATAGATCTTTAGGTTAGGTTTGATCCAAAATCGGACAATCACAAAAACATTGCAAAATCGAAATGGATGATATAATCTAAATAATGATTGAAACACTTTAAGTAAAAGGTAGAGGCATTGTTTTCGATTTTTGGTTATCATTTCTTTGGAGTAACTCAATGATGTAATAAACTAGAGAATCAAGGAAGAAGAATGGTATTTTCTTTGTCTATTGTCTGTATGTTAATCATATAAATGTGTGAATTTTCGGGGGATGTTCTCTACAAATGTATCACCGATGACATTCAAAATTCACACACAAAATGATTAATCTCTGTTTGTTTATGCAAGAAATGCTCAGGTCATCTTGGTTCAATTATACCTAGATGCTTGTGTTCACTTGCAATATCAAAAATCATGAAAGTAGTACTCAGGTCATCATTGGTCTAACATATATCATTGACGCTTACATATTCACTTTCAACATTTTAAAAATCTCTATGATGCTGCCAAGCACAAAAAGTACTATTAAAATGTCAATATTCTCCATATAGTTGCATGATAAAATTAGACCACATTCATAAAATTCTACATCTGCAGAGTAGTTGTTACACAAAGGATTCAAATTGATGATTATCTTTTCTAGGAATATGATGGAGTATACTTGACATAACAAAAATATCAAAAATATATATAAGGTGCATCATATTTTCATTTACATATATTATAAAGCATTTATCATCTCATCATTCATACATTTGACATCAAATAGTAGTACATTCATCATATCATGTTTTCCACATCATAGAAACATTCTAGAAATAATTCATATCATTGCATCCATCTCATAAATATGTCATTCATTCACATTCTATTATTGTCATACATTTATCACCAGCATGTTCATTACACCATATCATTTATTACATTATTATCATAGGCATTTGACCATTTCCAACCCATACATCATTATCATCCATGATTACACTTTCATAAAACCATTCACGTATATATCGGTCATACATCCATACATCATATATTCATACATAAGCATTAAAATTAGAATCATCACATAACATTAAAGTAAATGCATTCATCATAGAATCATCACATGGCATATAGGACATCCATCATAAGAATCATAATAGAAACATCATAGATCAATAAAAATCAATTGCATATCATATAAATCATATAAAACATCAATGTCAAGTATGCAATGAAGTCTGAAATAGAAGAGATACATCGTCAAAACTGGCTGACTCGAAGTGCACATCATGTCTCAAAAAGTATGTCCCAAAATCATATAGCGGAAGTTAGGATATGCTACTACCAGATGGTGCAGGCATTGCAGGACCAGTATCTCCCCCACCAGAAGTCCTAGGATCTCTCAAGTCTCTCAGATCTCTCTGAGGAGGCTACATCACACCCTCGCTAACTGTCCGAGTATGTGTCCTACTAGATCTAGAAGGGGCATAACTCACTCTGTGCTCAGCAGGAACTGCATCATGATATCGGCCCCTATAGAAATCTACCTCTCTACGACACAGAGAACCTCCCTCATATAATCAGCAACAGAGGTACCATTGGCTATCCTGTGTAAGGTCTCAATAGTCCCCTGTGCCTGCTCGACAATCTATCTAGCACTGTCTCTCTCAGTTGTCAAAGTAACAACTTGTGTCTGCACAACTACCAACTATCCCTGAACCTATGCCAAATCCTATGCGTGAGCCTATGCCTAGGTCTGTAGCTGTGTCTGTGTCTACACAAGTAAACCCTATGCCTGAACTAGCTGACCTTGTAAATTTTGTACCTGCACCTATAAGCTGGCAATCTGTGTCTAGTAATGTGAGGGGGATGCCTCCACTACTTGCCTCTTACGAGGCATACTAGTAGAAGGCCCTGTACTGGGTGTCGCGACCCCTCTGCCACTATCCCCTCTATCATCTCCATCCTCGTTGTTGTTCTCACCACTGCTGCTCTCCTCACTATCACTGGCCTCAATATCCACATCCTCCAAACCCTCCACACCAATATCCTCACACCAACATCCTCCTCCGCCTCAATATCCACATCCTCCTCCTCCACCTCAATATCCATGGCTTACTCCTCCACCACATCCTCTACTCGTCTCCATTGCTGACCATGTACAACCGAAATATCCTCCTCTACAGGTAAGGTTGTTGGATCATCGGGAATAGTGATTTGAGGACACGGATGTAACACCAGAAATGTCGCATACTCCTCTGTCACTAGTTCCTCTGTAATATCACGACGGTAGTCCCAGGCTGAAGGTTGTAAAGTACAATATCCCTCTACTAGAACATCATATGATAAATGAGGCCCCCAATCTGGTACATCACTCTATCATTGGGCGTAATGTGTGACACCCTGAGGCATACACTGTATAATACCATACTGTCTATAGACCCTCTGTAGTCGAAATCTCTCTAAAATAAAATGGATCTAGCCAATCAAATACATGGAGTCACACAAGTAACCCATCTCCATATCATCCTCATCCCAATGCTCACAATCCAGATATGGGTGCCATGTCACTGCCTCTAGATCATCCAAAACACGCCTCCAATGCTCCAACTTACCCATCTTGGCTTGGGTAAGTCAGCATCTATATCTGAATACATATGGCCTAGTAGCAAGCCTATCTCGAACTGACATTGGTCAAGTGACATCAATATGCTCCCACCCCCAAACCTAAAGCAAGGTGGATCCTAAAGATAAACTGCACCTGCTCAAATACACAGCCGACTGCAGATCATGATATAAATGCGCTAGCACACACATCCCCCAAGCATAGCGGGTCCCATGTAATAAGTTTGTATTCTCTAGAACTCGACCCCATCCAACAGATAGTCCCTTTGACCTACGGTCAGGACAAAGGAACCCTCCAATAAATCCGGCCAGAACTTAAGGAAGGGTGGCATATGCATCTACCATCTCTCACTATGGAATCCACATCCCAACCATATGATAATTCTGGAAGACTCTACGAAGAGAATCTGTCCCACCTGCCTCTTGTGAATCATACACAACAATCTCTCCAATGAACACGATCCGTAAAATATGCTAGACATCCTTTGGAGTAAGTCTCATCTCACCAATGTGTAAGTGGAAGGTGTTATGATCACTATGCCACTGCTTAGCTAAAGTTGTAAGGAGACCCTGATTAATCCTAATTTGGGGCATATCAAGAAGAGAGGAAAGACCACATTGGGAAATAATCTGAATCTTATCTCGGGTCAACTGCGAAATCAAGTCAAAAGTCCATGGGAAATTCTCTCAACTTTGGAGGTTACCCAGATGCTCCTATCATCAAGAAATATTTTAAATCAGTATCCTATGTTAGAAATCACATGTTATTATCCTATCAAATCTAATCAACTCTTGGTATGATTGATTTTGATTAAAACTCGAACGCAAGTATCACCAACACCTCACCTTTCATGAGGTCATCATTATCAATGTTAAAATTGTACTTCGCCTATCATGAGGTCAATTTGTCATAATCAACCTCACCTATTATGGGGTTCATCATAGTTAAAGATCATTCCTCACCTATCATGAGGATATTTTTTGTCTAAGCAATCATCAAAATCAAATCATCATGTGGTTGGAGATCGTCAAGGTTATTAGATCATCAAATCATATCAAACCAAAGAGTGGTCATAAATCAAAATTGACACAATCAAGTTCGATCATAGACAAAAAAAAAAAAATCTGGCAAAATTTTCAAATCTGACTTAGAAGTGCCAAAATAGGTTTTCAAGGCGCTAAATTGTCAAAAGCGTTATTTTATCAGTCAAAAGTGCTAGAACAATTTTTCAAAGTGCTAAAACTCGTAGAAGCACCAAAAAAATCATGTGAAGCGCTAATCTACTCTACCAAAGTGCTAATATTTTCAAACCGCTAATCAAAAAATCCAAAGCACTAAAACAGTCAACCTAAGCACTAATGTTTTGAAAGCACTAATTTAACCTACTGAAGCGCTACAATATTACATTGAAGTGCTATTCGTCGAAGTGCTAAAATAGTATCTAAAAGTGCTACACCGGAGTGTAAAAGCGCTACAAGCATTCTTGATGTGCTAAACTACGAAAAATTAAGCAAAATTCAAAAACGACAAGCAAAACGAAAAAAAGTGAATTACAAGGTGGATTGCAAGTATGTACTAGAGGTCCGTAGGCGACCAGAGTTGATGAAATCACACACGCTCGAACTAGTGGGTGTGATAGGGAATCGACATCCTGCTCCAAGTGGCTCAAAAGTCTCTCTCACAAAGATTTTAAAATTCAAAAAGCACAAATGAGTGTGAAATGGACATTTTTGACTTAATATAAATTTTTCAAAGGGATTTTTTTTTATACATTTTTTTTGTTATTTTAATTAATTTTATTGGGGAAATTAATTGCAATTCATCCATGGGCCAAATTTTCTTCATCATCATCGAGGGATAAATTATTTCTTCATCTAATCTTCGTCAAATCATCATCGAATCAAAAAAGAAAATCATTAAAATTTTTTAAAAAAATGAAAAATCCAAAAAAAAAATCAAAACAATCATTAATTTATCTCCCGAGGGGACATATAATCATCAATCATCTAAAAATCAATATCTGAGGCATGTCTGGGGCATACCTATTTTTTTTTTTTTTTTATGTCTGGGGCATACTGAATTTTTTTCGTCGATACTAGTAGTAGCAGCAAAATTTTCTTTGAAGCAATGCGTAAACACATCACTTCAAAGAGGGGAAAAATGTATACACCTAAAATTGGTCTGGAGAACTCGATTAATTAAATACGACTTATTTGATTAATTATCCTAAATTCCTCTACTATTAAATAAATAGAAATATTTATTTATATAGTTCACATTTAAATTCTTCTAAATTCTACTATTATCTCATCTTAATTAAATAAACAAAAATAAATACTTTGTTTTATTTAATTATCAATTCATCTATTTTATTTCTATCACATCATCTTAAATTAATTAAATAAAGGTTAAACACTTTATTGATTAATTATCATATTCTTCTATTTTAATTTAATAAACAAATTATATAGTTTGTTTTATTAAATTATTTATTTCCCTTTTGCTAATTTAAAAATAAATCCGAAATATTTAAATTAAAGCATAAAGGATATTACTCTATTTCCTCACAATCAAATTAGATATCATATGTCTAATTTATGTTAAAATTGTGTCTAAATTAATTGATTCAATCTTCATGGGAAGATTTGGAGACAAATTGGAAATCCATCTCTCAATCCTCTTCCATCAATCTTTCCTATCTTTTTGCCTAGTGTTTTCATGGGTAGGGACAATTCCCAAAATCTTCTCAATCTTCTCTATCTCTCACCATTCAATTCTCCAGATTGAATTCAAGCCTTTGTTTGCTGCCCCTATGCAAAGATGTTGCCGGGAAATCTATAAATATAGCTTCATTCAACAAAGAAAGGATCCAGAATATCAAAGTTTGTGCAATCTTACTCTGCAGGATAGCATCAAGTAATCAAGCATTCAAGCATCAAGCATCAAGTAATCACAATATCATAGCATTTTAGATTTCATATCATGGCTGCACCCTATAGCTTCATTCATCAATTTTCATGTCAATAGTTTATTTTATCATCTAGATATTATCATATATCATCACATCACTACATCTAACATCATTCTATTCTTTATATTTTTATTTTAATAGTCATAGTGTTTCATTTAAATCTGAGAGCACTGTACCTTAATAAATCTTTAAAGATAGGAAACAATGAGACGCTTTCGATAGATTCTTGCTTTAGATAAGTTTATTTGCTAAATCTTTGATACAATGTTTCATTAAGAAGTGTATTTACTCTTATTTACTTATTCACACTTACAAATGCCATTTAGTAGATTTTTTGATTGTCTCACAGTCAACTCTAGGTAGAATGTTCTCTTCTTCAACCAACCAAAAGAATCGATGAACTGTAGAGTACTCACTCAAACCAGGTGTAGATAATCTTGTATTGCACCAATCCACAATCCCATGTGCATCTTTATATTTTACTGCATCCTCGAATTTTAATTGTTCTCTTGGAAGAATCCTTTTGACACATGCACCAACTCCATCATGTTCTCCTTTACCATGTGCAGCTTCAAAAAAACTCCATATATGTTGTACATTAAGTTCCTTGTGAACCCTACTTAACCAATAGAACATTCAAGCATTCTTGAACTAACCCTTACAATTATCTAACCATATGAGGTGTTCTATCATATGGATTCTTCTTTCTCTTATATTTCTATAAAATATATTGAAACAGTATTGAAAAAACTCTAACAAGTGTAATCGGTTGTCACTCAAATAAAAATGATACTCCCTCACAATGTTTATGTCATCCTCTATCCTATCATCTGCATGTCTATAAACAATATGGACAAATATAGCTACTTGCACTAAATTATAATACTGTGATTGAATTTCCTCTTGCGGAGCTAGAATATAATTTTTCGTAAAATCAACCACTAAAAGTAAACTACCAATTGGAAATGTGTTTCTACATGCGCGAAATTGGCCTTCAAGCCATCGAGCATGTTGAGAGTGCGTGACATATTTTGGTACAATCTTATTCTTAAATTCACTCATGAATGCATGTACACTAACTTTTTATGTAAGTAAATCACAACGCTTCCTATTTTTCCATCTTTTAAAGAATAGTCATCATTCTTAAATCTTTTAACATCTACTAATTGTTGTCCAAAATCATTATCAACACTTTCATGCATAAAAATTCTTAAGAATGAAATATTTCCACAGCTAGTGCATTGTCCAGAAATACAAGAACTTAAATAAAGCAATTTACCATTGGATCTTTCACAAAACAAACCTAATATAAACTCCCTTATTGTTTCAGGTGGCATATTAATACCACATTCTTGTATAATCATGTTAGTATGCAAAGTACAACGTATATATTGAAAAACATAATAAAAATAACGAAATTGAACATGCATTTTACAACAACAAGATATTCATTGCTTATTAATTTTTACATACCAAGGTTTACAGTTTTCAAAAGACCTTTGACTTATTCTAATATTACCAAGTAACACTAAATCACCAAAAAAATTTCTATAAAATTTAGTTTATGTTGTATCTAATAGGTGTTTTGGATGAGGATCAAGAACTTTGGACCCCACTCTTAGTTTTAAAACATCTCTAGCATTAGATGATACCCTAGTATTATTATGCCAATATTTTTCAATCAAAGATTTTATTTGAACATTGCTTAATTGGATCATTTTCTATACTTTATCTTCTTTTTGCCGCTCTTAGCAATGTTTTAGGATGTATTTATAGAACTTCACTAATATTACTTACCATTCTTTTATTCAAAGTTTCTTTATTAACTATAGCAATTGTTATAGCTCTTCTTGCTTCATTTTTATCTTTAGATCGACTATTTTTCCCAATAGATTGAATGGCACTAGCAACAGTAGACATAACATGTTTTAATGATTGATCTTTTCTTCTTGGTTTAACAAAAAATCCTAGCTTTTTCATTATTTTCCTCATTTTTAGCATTCTCATCAATTGCATCATTAGTTGACATTGAAATCCATGTTTTTTACGATAAAAGAATTTTTTGTATATTCTATTTGCATGTGTTCTTATTTGCCTCCAAGAAATCTTACCATGAAGATTATCTAAAAAATCACTTTCAATTTTTTAAAAAGTATTTTCATTAAATTCAACATCACATTCTAGATTTTCATTTTCATTTTCATTTTCATTTTCATCTTCATTTTCATTTTCATCAATGAAACAGTTTTCATTTTTATTTTCTAATGTATTTTCAACTAATTCTATAAAAAATTCATCTCTCTGAATATTATCAATCTCAACATCGTTAAGTCCAACATCTTGTAAAACTTCTATAAATGAATTTTTCATTTCACTAAAATGTGGATTTGAAGACGTACCTGGATTTGTGCCTATTGAAACATTCTCCATAGCATTGAAAGAGGGATTTGAAGACATACTAGGACTTGTTTGTATAATCATCTTATTTTGAAAATTGTCTTCTTGCAAATTAGCTTCATCTACAACCATGGTCTCCTCAATGTTTTCATCTTCAATAGTTGTAGAATTGGGTGCCCCACCATCATTCATTGATTTAATTCACATTTTTTTTTCTCTTTGTCTTTGATGAACTCCTTTTTCTCTCTTTGCTTGAATTTATTCAGGAGTCAATGTCTTCCTATCTTTCCTCTTATTATGAGCTTGTGAACCCATGATTATAAAATTCTCAAGCACAAATGAATGTCAATATTGAAATTCTTCAAAAAATTCAATCCAAATTGCAAGTTGAAGACCTATAAGGACAAAATTCTTCCTCATTTTTTCCTCTAAACAAGTAGAAAACTAACATAATTCCACTTAAAAAATTGTTTACATGATGCCTCCTTTCAAAAATTCAATCCAAATTGCAAGTTCAAGACCTATAAAAAACAAAAGTCTTCCTCTTTTGTTCCTCCAAACAAGTAAAAAACTAACACAATCCCACTTCAAAAACTATTTACATGATGCCTTCTTTGAAAAATTCAATCCAAAATGCAAGTTGAACACCTATAAAGATAAAAGTTGATATAAAATAGCCCAATATGTCACAGTCGACCGTATATGTGAAATTGCAGACTTCACAGTAAAAATTTTCTAGTAATTAAAAAAAAAAACAGTAAAAAAATAAACGGGATCCCATTTCATATTTGGGATCCTATTTCCTTTTCAATGGTCCCCACATTTAATTTTAGGGACCATTGACAAGGAAACGAGGTCTTGTTTATAAAATAGGATCCTGTTTCCTTGTCAATGGTCCCCACATTTAATTTTAGGGACCATTGACAAGGAAATGAGATCCTTTTTATAAAACGGGATCTCGTTTCCTTGTCAATGGTCCCCACATTTAATTTTGGGAAATGAGATCCCGATATACAAAATAGGATCCCAATTCTCAAAATTTGAAATCCCCCTTGCTTTGTGATGGAGTTTTTCACTCGGATTCTTGGTCAAGAAAAGCATTGGGAATTTGAACCTAGGCCTTCAAAGTGGTTTGACCTGCAAGTTGGAGGTCCTAACAATGTTAGAGAAAAATAGTGAGTTTGGACATATGGCTGATGACTTTTTTTTGCAGAATTTTTCGACAAAATTAAAACCCATTATAGATGAGATAGTGCAAATTCCAAATATGTAATTTTTTTACAATTGGATTATTTTTTCTATTTTTCAATTTGTTTCTGATGAAATAGGTCCATAAACTTGAATTATCAGGGTTTTTTAATATTTTAATAACTTTTTATTAACATAATTTTTTGATGAACAGATTGCATGAGAACATACTTCAAACAATTCTTTTCAATTTAAAAAAAATTCAAAAAATGATAAGTTTAGGTCATCTTATGTGTGACGTACAGAACGATTTTTCAAAACAACAAATATGGCCAATAAAAAATTAACAATAAAAAAAAATTCAATAAAAAATTACAAAAAATATTGAAGACATGCTTCAGCGAGTTACAAATATTTTCCCAAAAGGATTTAGAAAAATCTGATAATTTAGGTCAAAATATGGATAACGTACACGTGCATAGTATGGTAAAAAAAAAGTGACTATTAAACAATGGTTTTTAGAAACGCCTATTGAAACTCAATTTGTACCATCTGGGTATTGAAATAAATTACATATTTGGAAACTAGACTCCGAGTACTACATTTTATGATGAATGACTTTTTCGAAGATTCCATCTCTAAGTGCTTCAAATTTTAAGGTCAAATGTGTCAAATTCTAAAAATCAGGGAAAACACCACTTTTTGGCCAAAAAGTGAACTCAACTTCTTGCCAGCACCCATCAAGGTGCTAAATAGTTGTTGTTTAGTGAATTTCTTTGGATCATACACTTCCTCAATAGCTAAGACCTTGTCACTATAACTCTCTAGTAGGGTCATCAAAATCTTCTCCATTATATCTTCATCTGCCAGAGTACCACCTTGATATTTGACTTCATTTGCTACAATATCAACCCTCTGAAAGTAGCTTGCAATGTCTTCACCTTCTTCCATTTTCAAGTTCTCATATCCATGCTTTGCTATTAGCTTCTTTGATAATTTGAATCTATCATTTCCTTCATAGATATCTTTCAACTTTTCCCACACTTCATAAGAAGTACCTAATGAAATAACTTTTGTTCGCTCAGTCTTAGATAAAGCACTATAGATTGCATACCTTGCTTTTTCATTTTTCTCATAGGCAGAAATCTCATCTACAAAAGAAGGACCACTTTTCAGCTCAACATATTTTATCTCAACAAATTTCCAAGTCTTGAAGCCAAGAGAGATCAGGTAACCTCTCATTTGCACTTTCCAGTCACTATAGTTAGATCCATCAAACAGAGGAATTGACAATTTGTGCACCATTGGATCTACGTCAAGAGGTTAAGCTCTTCTCTAAGGAACCAAAGCTCTGATACCAATTGTTGAAATTCACAAGACAATTGAGAGGGGGGGGGGTGAATCAGTTTTCACCAATCACTTTCACCAATCTCAAACAATTATTAACTCCACATCCACTTTAATCTATTATTAAGTATGAGCATGAAGTGTGAATAAAAAAAAGTAATATCGACACAAGAAACACTAGATCTATGTGGAAAAACCAATAAGGGAAAACCATGGTGAGGATTAGCTCACAATATAATATAAATTGCAAAATCAGATACAAGAGGTTCACTGCCAAAGGGCTCACTGCCCAAGATAGGACTACTGTCTAGATAGGAGGCTCACTGCTAATAGGTTGTCAATGGACCTATCTCTTTAGTTGAAAAGTACATCAAATATCGATCGGGAAGTGTTCAAGGCTATATGCAATAAGACACTTCTTGACTATCTCTCTCTCAGATTTTATAAATGGATAAAACAACTGAAACAAGACTTACATTAAACTTAAACTAAAGGCCATTTAAACTAAAAAGCTCTAGAATAATTAAACTAGAAAGAAAAAAATTACTAGTCTAAAAAGCATGACAACTAAACTAGAAAGCATCGAAATGATTAAACCAATAAGTGTGTAAATTATTGAAGCAAAAAAATAGGTAAAGAAGCTATGAAACATTTAAATAGTAACAGATTTAACAAACTTAACAGCTAACAAAAAACAACTTATCAATTTGAGACTTGACAGTGGGGAAAGGTGCACCAGAACTTTAACTGACAAATTGAAAGAAAACTCGACTCACCTTTATCATTTACAGAGCAGAAATAACAAAACTCTGAAAGTAAAATATTTATCTATCTATTCCTACAATCCCTTGAGTGGCCAGCTTGTGGGTTCCTCTATATCTAACTCAGGTCACATAAACTGGTAACTTCAGAACTACTCCATCCAGAACAATTCCATTCTCAACACTTAGCAAAATAGAATAAGATGAACAAGATTCACTTTATTCATATTAAGAGAGTAATACAAAAAACATAGCTCAGAGATTCATTACGGCATCATAACGATATTCTCTAGTTGTCTTTTCATTTTTGAAATTTACATACTTATACAAAAACTATTTTACCAGAATCCTAAAATCCAGTAGGTGGAAAACACCACTGAAAAAGTCTTCAACTGATCCTTAACAAACTAACAAACTTTAAATCCTTACATAAAACATTAAACAAGCTTGTAATGAACCATAAGTATTTTTAACAGAAAATAATGAAACAACTATAAAAGCTCGATACATCCAATGCCCCTAGAATTCTAGTGCCTAAACTTTCAGCACCTATCTTCAACTTTATGGAGTCAACGTTGAGTCTTTAGTGTTGAATATTCTTCGTTGAATTCCTTCAAGTTGGGCATGATGACCGATTATTTATGAGGAACCTTTTTTAATTTTGCAAAATCTAAACTATTAAGTCAGTACAGGTTAGTTAATTTCAAGCTATTTCAAGAAATAAAGTTTATACAATTTCATCAAAAAGAAAGCACTTATTAATCCTAAAGGTAGATAATTGGCAGAGTAGAGGGACTAGAAAAATATAGGAAAGGGTTTTTAGTCACTGTTATCGATGAGGTTATTTTTACCTCATCAAATTCCTATAGCTATAGAAACATATAAAGAAAAATGTTACACATAGAATATTATCTCAATGCAACAAAAGATCCACCACAACAACTTCCACACATTCACAACCTTGATAAGAGAATTGCATACACCATTGGCTCACTACTTTTAGGAGTCTAATAGATTGAAGTTCTCGTTGCCTTAGATCACTTTCGCACAATCTTTCACATCTATCTCACTTCTCACACTTGTGGCTTTCAAACATTAACATCTTTCCTTGTACTTATACCATCTTCGATCTTAGAAAATTTATCCAAGGTTGGCTACACATTATTCATTTTACAAATTCAAATTAGGTCGACGACTAAACATTCCCGTCATGGATAAGAATGAGAGTACACCAAATTAATACTCAACCAGGATGCAAAACAACATCTTGGATCAATCACACGCTTCCTTAATTGATACTTATCCTTCCTATAATGTGTAGATAATAGGTCGGCCAAACCTAATGAAAACACCAATGAACATTGAAGTGTATGCACATTTGCAACAAGAAGATAACATGTGGATCATATAAAACACTTCACCATACAATGGAACACCTCTTAGATGCCTTCAGATTCATCTGCAATAACTGCAACAATCTTCATATAAAGAACACTTTCCATCAGTCCACCCGAATTGTACAGACACACATAGTAGCTTTGGAACTAGTCTTTCAGAACACCAAACCACAAGCACTTTTTCCAAAACATAGATAACACCATTACAAGCCTTCTTCCAGATCCACAAGATCTAAGACAAACTATAAGAGGACTGCAAAGCAGAAACATTTCTCCCAGTCCATAGACAAACAACTCTATCAAACCAGTTCATAAATTGGTGAACAAAAATTTCACTCTTCATCAACCCATAAACTATAACTTAGGATATATCACCCAAGGATTCCCATAAATAACACTATAGATCCGCACAAGCATATGATGAACACAAAAGAAATGTAGAGCACATTACCAGAGCACATTCAAAACACAGACACAATTATGTCTTCACTGTTTATTAATTTTCTCAAAAGCACTTGATAACTCATCATATCAGCACACCTACAACACCATAAAGATAGCTCCATGTACTCACAACATCTCTACAGTATCTCAACCATACATGTACCACCTGCAATCACTTGATTCCTTTCACTACAACAACTTGTATTATGTTGACATCAATGACAACATTAATGACAACACCACCATACTCATTCATACTTGCAACAACATCATTTTAGTGTTTAGGTTTTCTACAAACATGGTGACTAGTTGTTTCTGAGGAATATGACAAGGAAACTTGCTAGATAGACTTTGCCATCTTTGGTAAAATGAGGTAAGTGACTCCCCTTCTTCTTGTTTGGTTGTACATAATGTTGCAAGTGTACGTCACTTTCAATGTTAAAGGCAAAGTGATTAATGAATTTATCAGCCAGTTCACCCCATGTTATAGTCCCTAAAGAAAGGTCTGCAAACCAATCAAGGGTTGTGCCCGTGACACTTCATGGGAATAGTCTCATCAAGTAGGTGGGATCATATGCGACTTCCATACATGATGTATTAAATTATCATATGTGTTCTATTGGATCTCCTTTCCCTTTATATTTAGGTAAAGGTGGTGTTGTGAAGTGAGGGGGAAAGGGTGACATGTATAGATTTCTATCAAATGGACAAGGGCACAATTCTTCCATGGAATAAGTTTTCTTCTTTGTTCCCAATTGGATGTTTGTCATTTGTTGTTGGATGGCTTGTATTTGTTGCATCAAGGTATCGGCAATGTAAGATAGGTAAAAATTTCAAGAGGAGTTGCAGGTTTACATAACCAGATGCTATCAGATTGAGCATAGGATTGAAGACTCCAACTGTTGCAAATTTTTTTATGTAGAAAGCCCATGTTGTAAGGGATCTTATGAGCTTCTGCATATTGTAATCCCAATTCATATTTTCTGCAATAAAATATAGTGTTTTCCTTCTTGCATATGTTGTGCTATTTTGAGTTGTGTTATGAGTTTTCAGATTTGTAAGTGGAGTTTATTTCATCAGTGGTATATTTAATATAGCACTCAGGTGATTATACTAGATAAATTAGTCAATGTGAGATTAGAAAAACTATTGAAGTAATAGACAAAGGGATAAAACACAAAGGATTTAGGGCTTCAAAAAAAGATAGTAGAAAGAGCTAAAGGATGTCCCTAAAAAATAAAAAAATCTAATAGAACTCAAAACTTCAAACCCTAAATGACATAAAACCTAAACCATAAAAAAATGAAGCCTAAATGATAAAACGTAGATTAAAAATTTAGTATCCTTTTATCTCCTAGAGGAAAGTCATATTACTTGTACCTTTAAATATGTCACACTTTAATGATCAAGCCTCTTAATATGTTAAAACTACCTTGTATATACCATACCCTCCAATATATCAAAACATCCCTATTTATCAAACGATATTATATACCAAAACCTCTATACCAAAGCCTCTCAATATATAAAAATTGCTCTATATATGCCAAAACCTTCCAATATACCAAAACATCTAGTACTAACAAGAAGTTCCAACTAAAATAGTTTTATTTGAAAAAATGAGAAATGGTCAGATTAAGACTTCAATTTTTTTTGTAATGTTCAAGCCATTAATGTTTTGACTAGAAATATTTTTGGCTAGATTTTTTTTGTTTTTTGGAATATTCTTGATTAAAAATATTTGTGGCCAAAAACAGTTTCAACTAAAATGGTGTAGTTATCATAAGGTGAGATAACACCATATTTTTACCTAATGGCATACCTATTCATTAGACAATTTAGAGGCTCTATATAAAGAAAAAGGTTCATGAAAACAAGAAGACAAGCAATCACTCCTTTCAACTCTATGATTCCCATAATGTTAGACTTATAGATTAATGATAGATAATTGACATAAGAAATAAAGAAAGAGAAGAATATAAATATAACATAATTAAAAAAAAAAACTTGTATTTGAATTTTTCTTCTCACTTTAATATTTATAGCCCTCAAATATGCCCCTAGAATATCACTTTTGATGATATAGAAGGGAATCTCTATGAATATTATATTCGATGCAATATAAATGATCTTATCTAATAATATGGGTTTTTATATATATTTTTATTTTAAATCACATTTTGTAAAATTCTACTAGAATATATATTATTTAAAATAAGGAAAACAAATATTTATAAGACATGTCTTCCAACTCTTCACATATTATATATTATAAATGTTAATTAATACAAAACGATAAATCAATAAGTATTTTCTTTAAAATTAATTAAAAATAATAAAAATCATTTTTTCATAAAAATATAAAAATTAAAAGATTATAATTCAATTCATTGAACACAATTACTATGAAATGATATTATGATATTAATTTTTCCTATTCATAAAAGATTCAAATCCCTTTACAATTCTCTTAATATAATACATAACATTATACTTTCACCTAATACACCACTATAATTTCCATATGATTTGACATATAGAATTAATATGATCAATAAACAAATTACTGACTTAGTTTTTGTAGAGTTAGCAAGTTTAGAAAAAAAAAAATCAATTAAATCTGTTTCTATGCACAGAAAATGTAATATGGAGCAATATCACGAAAATTAAAAGATTATGCATTTGTTGATCATTTGAAAAAATTCTTTTCGCTGTTATACATCAAGCTCAAGAACTATTTCTACACACAAAACAATTAACATGGTCCAGTGCCTGCAATCTGACATGGACTGCACCACTTTTTAAATATCTTTAATATAAAGTATTGAAGTGGAATAGTGGGGATCATATGTTGCTTGTAAAGAAAGTACAGAAAAAGATGGGCATTACTGAAACATCAGACCAACGAATTGATTTTGACGTGATAATATACATTAAACAGTGGTTTTCATGTACTGGTTTATTATAGACTATTGCGTTTATCACTGAGTAAGTCTTTTCATGCACCACGGGTGCTACAAAGACTAACCGGTGGGTGTATCATTATACCTCTATGTTTTAGTTTGTACAGAGCGGACTTATAAAAGTTTTGTAGACACTAAAACTTCTTCACTTATTTATTTATTAAAAAATAATTTTTGGTGTGTAGAGAGGGACGTGACTAATCTCTTGACAAAACACATTTATGTACATATAAAATGCATAAAAACATATATAACAATATACATAGAAACATACATAACATGATGAGACGGTGTCGCAAGGGGTCCGTCAGATGGATGATAAAAGTGATGGAATCGATAAACAGGAGGAAACGTCATGACGAGGAAAGTGAGGAGCAAACGGAGGTGTTAGTGTCACGTACTGATTTTATTGATTATTTAAATGCAAATTATTAATCATGAGATTGTTAATTATTATGTTAAATGATTATTTAAACTGAAGTGAAATTGAAATTGAAATTGAAAGTGGAATGTAAATTGAAATTTAAATTTAAATGTAAATAAAATTATTTGAAATGCATTTTTATTAAATTTGGGATTTGTCATTGCTGATAAAAATTCGAGTGCAAGTGAACGCAGAAACATGTGAACGTGAATGAAGGCGAGAACATCGATCAGGTAAGTCATTTTAACCATTAGACTTTATGAGGATGATGGAATCTCACACACACACTTAGTTATTATATTAATGTATTTTTGTGATTAATATTTTTGCAAATTTAAAATAAGTTAAATTGATTTCTCAAAGATATGTGAAAAGAATATGTTGCTTTAAATGATGATTTGATTATTTTGTGAGAAAGATTTTATTTAGATAAATTGAATTTCTTGTGTCAATATTTTATTATTAGTTAAAAATAATAATGTTTATATTATTTATTCTTGGAATAAACTTTTAATTTCGAAATTATAAAAGAGGTAAAATAGTGTTATTTGATGTAATTGTATTTTTCTCATTTGATAAATAAGAAAAATAAATATAAATGTTTAAATAAACAAATATCAAAACCAGTTATTCAACAAATCTTAGAAAAACAAATTACGTTCAAATTTCAATTGGAATTTAAATTGCAGTTAACAAATTGAAAAAAATATCTTTCAATCAATTAAAGGCAATCAAAATTTAAAACTTGGAGTTTGATAAATTTAAACTGGAGATCAAACACGAAAAGTGGATCTGGCTTTGTGAATAAATCCATCTTTGCATGAGAAAAATCAGTCAAAGAGAGAAATTTGAAATTGGAAGAGGAGAAAAAAAAATCCGTTTTTCGAAGTTGGACAAAAAAAAAAGCAAAGAGTATTATTGATAATTTTGCAGGGCATTCAACTGATTTTTGGAGAGGCATAGGCAGTAAAAGGAGAGAATTTATATTGCTAGATGATCCACTTGCATGCGCAGACCCAAGGGAGATTCATTATTTTCTTTTATTGCTGTTTAAATTGTTAAACACTACTTTCATTTCCACGCACGGCTAGGAGACTGGTAAGTTTCTTGATCAATAATCTGCCCAAACCCACACAACCAGTATGGAGGGAGATAGAAACCTCTGAACCAGGTAGAAAGGAGATAGGGCACGGCAGGAAAGGAGAGCAGCAGGTGGGAAGTTTTGAACGCATGAGGAAGGAGAGGGCACACAAGGCAAGGTAGGAGGCAGGGAGAAGTAAAGCGCAGGAGCAGGAAGAGAAGTCTTGGCCTCGCATAAAGAAGAAGAAGGTACGCAGCTTGAGAAGAAAGAGCAAGGCACATGGGAGAAGGGCGACCAGTGTAAAGAACAGGAAGAAGACAGGTCAAGAGAAGTAATTTCCAAGGAGTGTAAACTTCATCTGGCCCAGCAACACGAAAGAGAACGAAGAAATCACAATCAGCCACAGGAAGAGAAAAAGAAGAACAATTAGCAATAGGTAGAGAATATTATAGAGAAAACAAGGAATCATTTTCAGATTCAAGAATTACCAGGTAGAATCTTAAAAAAATTATTTAACAAATTCATGATGATAGTATATTTAATTGGAATTGTTTCCTCTTATTTTGGTTTTTTAATCTATAAAAATCATTACTATTCTTTTAGAATCAAAAGAAATAATAAACATCAAACTATTTTTTTCTAGAAAAACCATTGAACAAGTTAGCAACAAAAAATTGTAGGATAAATTTGAATAGAAAACATTCAAGACAGTTGATTTATTTTTCTGATTTAGAAAAGATTCACACAAGAAACATTTATTTCATTCAGATTTAGAAAAACTTTAGAAAAACCAAACAGCAACAGATAGATTTAAATTTCACCACGAATGAAACAAAAGATAAAGATTATGATAAAATACTTTTTGAATATTAAATGTGTTTGCAAAATACAAGTTAAAATCAATGAATTTTGTGAATAAAACTCAAATTATTACAAAATATAAATGAAAATGAGTTATTAAACGTGTTTTTGAAAAAGTAATTATTTATTTTCTAGAAACGTGAAAAAAACAGAAAATAACTCAAGCAAATTAAAATAAGAATTACTTGGAGACAAAACGAATTAGAACATGATTATTTCATAGTGGAAATAAATTAAATGAGTAAATAGAATGAAAGAACATGTGCTCATTTATGCTAAATATGTATTTAATTTACATACTTGAGATACACCTTCTTTTTGTTATTTTAATTATTCGAATTAAATATTAATTTAATGATGTTTATGTTTTAAAATGATGAAAATATTGCATTTAAACCATTTTGCTTGAAACAAGATTGCAGTTAAAAATGTTGTGAAAGATTATATTTATTTGAATGGAACCATGCATGCTTAATAAATGAATGTGCATGTCATTTGTTTGGAAAGTTACCTTCCGAGATGGGTGCCGAATATGGGTTATTAGAGAGTGTAGTTTTTCTTTTCCAAAACTGCTTTTATTTGTCGTGCATGACATTTTACTTGGCCAAGTAACTTAAGGACCATTGAAATAGATGGAATGAATGCACTCTCTACCATATCCTAGTATCGAACTTTCTTGTTTCTTAAATGAATTAGAAAAATGAAAATGCTTGTGGTTTTACTAGTTATACTAGGCACACACCAGATTCCATCTTGCTTGTTGACTACTTTTTGCTAAGCGATTCGTGCAGGGTCGGGTATTCTTTGAATGACTAAGGAATTTCAAGGAAGCGTAAGCTTTGAGGTTGGATGAAAAAGCACCTGATTCTTGTTCTTGTCTTCATTATTGAAGATAAGCTATGGATTGAAGATCAAAGGATGTTTTCTTCATTTATGTATTATTGTATTCTTTAAACTATGTATTGTAGAGCTTAAGGCGACAAAATGCCTAAGTCTCAAAATGTAAACTTATGTTACAAATATTTTTGTATTATTATCAATGTCGTGTAATATGACACGTGTATGAATTTAACTAGAAGTATATTGAATCTTTTTATCGACTTTAAGTCATTATTTTGGAATCATTTGGATTTTATGATGTCTAATGAATGAAGTGGTGACTTTCTTTTGGATATAAATGAATTTATTTAAAGTATTGTCGATGTTTTGAATTAAAGATTTTTGCTCTTTGCATTTGGTATTAGAGCCCTAGGTTTGAAAACTAGGGTCCTTTGTCCATTATGCTAAAGAAACATTCCTTGATGCAGGAATTGTTGATACATAATGGGTACAAGAGGAAAAGGAGCTGCCGCAAGTAATGAGAATGATAGGTTGGATCAGATTCTCAGTCTTTTGAATTAGTAGGGTTCCAGAATGGATAACCTGGAATAGGAAGTTCGAGGAGTCAGAGAAGGACAAAACCCTCAGAATGAAATTCCACAAAATCAGGAGCAACCGAATAATGAGAATCCAAGGGTTGAATAAATACCAAATCCTCAAGCTATGATTGAAGGGCAATTGGTGAAAGACTTGAAAAGGGTAGCACTGCCCAAGTTTGATGGTAAGACTATAGGTGATGGAGTTGAAGCCTGGGTAATTGAAATGGAAAAATATTTTGAGCTCAGGAATATGTCCAATGGAACCAAGGAAGTTTGGGCTGCATACCAGCTTACTGGAGAAGCTCCTACTTGGTGGGATAATGAGAAGACTAAGAAGAAGTTACTACCAGGTGGAACTACTTGGGAAGTGTTCTTGCAAATTTTTAGGAAGAGATGGCTTCCATAGTTGTTCTTTGACAGAAAGATGACAGAGTTTCAAAATCTGACACAAGGTGGTTTAACAGTTACTTAGTACTGGGAGAGGTTCACTAATCTCCTAAAGTATGTACCATAGTATCAGATGGATGAGAGGTTCCGTATATGGAAATTCATCCTAGGATTGAGGCCACAAATTGGAGCTGATGTGGATATTCATAATCCATTGACTATGGATGAGGTCTTTGAGAAGGCCATAAAATAGGAACATAAGTTGCAACAGGTGGAAAACTACAGAAAGAGTGTGAATTCTAAACTTGGATTTGGAAATAGGAAGTTCCAGAATAATAACAACAATAACCAGAAGGGTAACAACAATTAGCAGATAAAGAACTTGAAGAGAGGAACAAACAATCAGGATAAAGGAGAAGGAAGCTTTGGTGGAAACAAGAAAGTGAATAATAATAACACCAAATTCTCCAATATCGAGAACAGGACATGTGGTCACCCAGGGCCATGATGTGGATGTTACAATTGTAGAGGAAATCACTATGCCTCCAATTACACTCAGCGTATAGGAGGTCAGTGAGGAGGTAATGATCGGCGAGCACTGCAACACTAGATTCATGCAGCAGTTGATAACAGTGAAGCAAAATTTTAGGCTTCACCTATTCAGATGATGGGTAAGTTTTTTGGTCAATCTATTTCTATTTTGATAGATACAGGAGATACTGAATGTTTTATTGATCCTAAAGTAGTTTCTGAATTACCTATTAGACCTGGTTATATGTCACATTCATGGATGGTTCAGTATGAAAATCGAGCAGAGAAGAGGGTAGATTCATGTCTATCGTGCAATGATTTAGAGCTACCTAATTTCCAAACCCAATTTAACCTATATGTAGCACCATTGGGTTCATATGATGTGATCTTAGGGATCAATTGGTTAATTGAGCATAAATCCATAGTGAACTGTGAGGATAAGGTTGTGAGTTTTTTGGATGATTTTGAACATCCAGTTGAGATTTTAGGATCTCGAGAGCCTCTAGAGTTGAGACATATCTCAACCATGCAGCTAAAGAAAGCACATAGGAAAAGACGTTCCATATATGCTATTTTGGTGAGTGACTTGGATAATGTCTAGTAAAGTCTAGAGGGCTATCCAATTTTTAGGGAGTTCTTGGATATCTTTCCTGAAGAACTTATCGAGTTACCACAGAAGAGAGAATTTGATTTCTCGATTGAACTCTTACCTAGAACGGAGTCTTAGTCCAAGGCTCCATACAGAATGACTACTACAGAGCTATATGAATTAAAGGTTCAATTGAAGGAGTTACTGAAGTAGGTATATATTAGACCTAGTGTATCCCCATGGGGTGCACTGGTAATCTTCGTTAAGAAGAAGGATGGGACCTTGAGACTGTGTATTGATTACAAGATGCTGAAAAAATGGTTACCATTAAGAACAGGTATCCTTTACCTAGGATAGATGAGTTGTTTGATTAGATGAAAGGGGCCACAATGGCCACAGTGATTTCTAAGATTGATCTTAGATCAGGTTACCACCAGCTAAGAATTAAGGATGAGGATATTCCAAAGATAGCCTTTCGAACTTGGTATGGACATTACGAGTTCACTATGGTACCTTTTGGCCTAACAAATGCTCCAACGAAATTCATGAACCTTATGAACAACATCTTTCAAGATTGTTTAGATGATTTCATGCTTATATTCATAGATGATATTCTGATTTACTCTAAAATAGAAGAGGAGCATGAGAAGCACTTAAGGATAGTCTTGTAATGACTAAGAGATCGAAATATTTTTGGTAAGTTTTTGAAGTGTACTTTCTTTTAGAAGAATGTTCATTATTTGGGACATGTTATATCTATTGAGGGAATCTCAACTGATCCTATGAAGATAGAGGTAATTGTGGATTGGCCAACACCACAGAGTGTTACTGAAGTTCATAGTTTCATGGGACTTGCTAGATACTATAGGAAGTATGTGGAAGGGTTTTTCAAGATAGTAGCACCTATAACTTCTCTTCAAAAGAAGGGAAGGAAATATGAGTGGACTAAGAAGTGTGAGGAAACATTCCAAATTCTTAAACAAAAGTTGGCATTGACACCAGTGTTGACTATACCAGATCCTAATGGGCACTTCATTGTGATTATAGATGCTTGAGGTGAAGGTGTAGGAGCTATGTTGATTCAAGAAGGGAAAGTGGTTGCATAAGAGTCTAGGAAACTGAAACAATATGAACTGAATTATGCACCACATGATCTTGAGCTTGTAGCTATTGTACATGCATTACAGATGTGGAGACATTATCTCCTTGGGAAACCATTTGAGCTTAAGATAGATCATTTAGGACTTAAGTACATCTTCACACAACCGAACCTCAATGTGAGACAGAGGAGGTGGCTTGAGCTCCCTAAGTGAGTATGATTTTGGTATTGAGTATATCAAGGGTAAGGAAAATAGAGTAGTAGATGCTCTTAGCAGAAGAAGACATCTCTCTGCTATGTTGACCACAAGGTCAAATTTGAGACAACAAGTGTTGCAGTATCTTCCAACAAATGAGCATTATGATAGGGTCAAGCAAGCCTTAGAGGCAGATCCTTCAGATCATAAATTTGATGGATATGTGATGGAGTATGATGGTATTGTGAGATATCAGGGAAGGATGTATATCCCTAAGGGTGGAGACTTGAGGAGGTTGATTCTAGACGAAGTACATGATGCACCTTATTTAGGGCATCCAGGAGTTGCGAAGATGGTAGCAGAGTTGAAGGCTTTGTATTTTTGGCCTAAGCTCAAGAAAGATGTTATGGAGTATGTGGCTAGATGTTTGGAATGCCAACGACTCAAAGCTGAGCATGTGCATCCAGCAGGAATTTTGTATCCCCACGATATACCTGAGTATAAGTGGCAAGTAATCAGTATGGATTCTATCCAAGGATTACCTTTGAGCAGGAATAGGCATGATACCATCTTAGTAGTTGTTGATAAGCTAACGAAGGTTTCACATTTGATACCTGAAAATCTGAACGATGGATCATTGACTCTTGCGAAGAAATTTGTGCAAGAGATATTCTGATTGCATGGTGTACCAAAGACCATTATTTCTGATAGGGATACCAGGATGACATCTAGGTTTTGGACAACACTGAATGCAACTTTGGGGATTAAATTGAATTTTAATTCTACATATCACCCACAAATTGATGGCCAAATAGAAAGGGTCAAACAGGTTGTTGAGGATTTATTAAGGATGTACTACATGGATCAGCAATACAAGTGGGAGGAATATTTGCCATTGGTTGAGTTTGCCTACAACAACTCATTTCATGCATCTTTGGGTATGGCACCTTTTGAGGCACTTTATGGATGGAAATGTCACACACCCATTAGTTGGGACAGGATGGAAGATAGGATCATCATTGGTCCAGATATGCTCAAGGAAATGGATGAGCAAATGAAGTTGATTAGGGGTAGGTTGAAGGAAGTAGCCAATAGAAAGAAGAGATATGCTGATAGGAATAGGACTTTCATATAGTTTATTGCAGGAGATAAAGTCTTTTTGAGGGTTAAGCCTCATAAGAGCTCTATGTCATTTGGTAAATCATCAAAGTTGGCACTGAGATTTGTGGGACCCTTTGATGTACTGGAAGTTATTAATCTAGTTGCTTATAGACTAACATTACCACCTGCTCTACCTTGACTCCATAATGTATTCCATGTTTCTTTGTTGAAACTGTACCATCGTGATGCATCTCATATTCTTGATTGGCGTTCATTATAGGTATAGGATCCAGGGGTGGTGCTAGTGGAGCCAATTTGAATCCTAGATAGGCGTAGCATTAAGCTACGTAACAGGGATAGTACTCAGTACAGGGTCTAGTGGGATCCATATACTGAGGATAGTGCTACATGGGAGGACTCTGAGATGATTGACCATCATTTTCCTCATTTGCTTTCATAGATTAGTATTTCCTTTATGCGGATATACTTGACACTCTGGTTTTTGATTCACATGTTGTGAAATTTGATAGCATGGATGCTACTATGATTTGTTTATGCTTATGTTTTTGAGAACTATGCTGATAGTTATTACTGCATTGTGATTGAGATATTATGTTTTACTGATTGAGATATAATTTTTTATTGATTGAGATGCTATATTTATTAAATGATTAATAAGACATCGAGACGATGTCTCTTCCAAGAGGGGAAGGATGTCACGTATTGATTTTATTGATTATTTAAATGCAAATTATTAATCATGAGATTGTTAATTATTATGTTAAATGATTATTTAAATTGAAGTGAAATTGAAATTGAAATTGACATTGAAAGTGGAATGTAAATTGAAATTTAAATTTAAATTCAAATGAAATAATTTGAAATGCATTTTTATTAAATTTGGGGTTTGTCATTGTTGATGAAAATTCAAGTGCAAGTGAACGCAGGAACATGTGAACGTGAATGAAGGCGAGAACATCAATTAGGTAGAGTCGTTTTAGCCATTAGACATTTATGAGGATGATGGAATCTCACACATACACTTAGTTATTATTTTAATGTATTTTTGTGATGATTATGCTTCCAAATTTAAAATAAGTTAAATTAATTTCTCAAAGATATGTGAAAAGAATATGTTTCTTTAAATGATGATTTGATTATTTTGTGAGAAAATTGATTTTATTTAGATAAATTGAATTTCTTGTGTCAATATTTTATTATTAGTTAAAAATAATAATGTTTCTATTATTTATTCTTGGAATAAACTTTTAATTTTGGAATTATAAAAGAGGTAAAATAGTGTTATTTGATGTAATTGTATTTTTCTCATTTGATAAATAAGAAAAAGAAATATAAATGTTTAAATAAACAAATATCAAAACTAGTTATTCAACAAATCTTAGAAAAGCAAATTACATTCAAATTTCAATTGGAATTTAAATTGCAGTTAACAAATTGAAGAAAATATTTTTCAATCAATTGAAGGCAATCAAAACTTAAAACTTAGAGTTTGATAAATTTAAACTCGAGATCAAACATGAAAAGTGGATCTGGCTTTGTGAATAACTCCATCATCTTTGCATGAGAAAAATTAGTTAGAGAGAGAAATTTGAAATTGGAAGAGGAGAAAAAAATATCTATTTTTTGAAGTTCGACAAAAAAAAAAAACAAAGAGTATTATTGATAATTTTGCAAGGGATTCAACTGATTTTTGGAGAGGCACATGCAGTAAAAGGAGAGAATTTATATTGCTAGATGATCCACTTGCATGTGCAGACCCAAGAGAGATTCATTCTTTTCTTCTATTGTTGTTTAAATTGTTAAACACTACCTTCATTTCCACGCGCAGCCAGGAGACTGGTAAATTTCTTGATCAATAATCTGCTCAAACCCACGAGCCAGTATGGAGGGAGATAGAACTCTCTGAATAAGGTAGAAAGGAGACAGGGCACGGCAGGAAAGGAGAGCAGCAGGTGGGAAGTTTTGAACGGATGAGAAAGGAGAGGGCGCACAAGGCAAGGTAGGAGGCAGGAGAAGTGAAGCGCGTGAGTAGGAAGAGAAGTCTTGGATGCGCATAAAGAAGAAGAAGGTATGTAGCTTGAGAAGAAAGAGCAAGGCGCGTGTGAGAAGGGCTACCAGTGTAAAGAGAAGGAAGAAGACAGGTGGAGAGAAGTAATTTCCAAGGAGTGTAAACTTCATCTGACCCAACAATAGGAAAGAGAACGAAGAAATCACAATCAGCCATAGGAAGAGAAAAAGAAGAACAATTAGCAACAGGAAGAGAATATTACAGAGAAAACATGGAATCATTTTCAGATTCAAGAATTACCAAGTATAATCTTAATAAAATTATTTAACAAATTCATTTTGATAGTATATTTAATTGGAATCGTTTCCTCTTATTCTGGTTTTTAAATCTATAAAAATCATCATTGTTCTTTTAGAATCAAAAGAAATAATAAACATCAAACTGTGTTTTTCTAGAAAAACCATTGAACAAGTTAGCAACAGAAAATTGTAGGATAAATTTGAATAGAAAAAATTCAAGATAGTTGATTTTTTTTTCTGATTTGGAAAAGATTCACACAGGAAACATTTATTTCATTCAGATTTAGAAAAACTTTAGAAAAACCAAACAACAAGAGATAGATTTAAATTTCACCACAAATGAAACAAAAAAGATAAAGATTATGATAAAATACTTTTTGAATATTAAATTTGTTTGCAAAATACAAGTTAAAATTAGTGAATTTTGTGAATAAAACTCAAATTATTACAAAACAAAAATGAAAATGAGTTATTATACGTGTTTTTGAAAAAGTAATTATTAATTTTTTGGAAACGTGAAAAAAACATAAAATAACTCAAGTAAATTAAAATATGAATTACTTGGTAACAAAAAGAATTAGAACAGGATTATTTCATAGTGGACATAAATTAAATGAGTAAATAGAATGAAAGAATGTGTGCTCATTTATGCCTGTTTAAATATATATTTAATTTACATACTTGAGATACACCTTCTTTTTGTTATTTTAATTATTCGAATTAAATATTAATTTAATGATTTTTATGTTTTAAAACAATGAAAATACTGCATTTAAACCATTTTGCTTGAAACAAGATTGCATTTAAAAACGTTGTGAAAGATTATATTTATTTGAATGGAACCATGCATGCTTGATAAATGAATGTGCATGTCATGTGTTTGGGAAGTTACCTTCTGGGACGAGTGTTGAATATGGGTTATTAGAGAGTGTAGTTTTTCTTTTCCAAAACTGCTTTTATTTGTCGTGCATGACATTTTACTTGGCCAAATAACTTAAGGACCATTTAAATAGATGGAATGAATGAACTCTCTACCATATCCTAGTATCAAACTTTCTTGTTTCTTAAATGAATTAGAGAAATGAAAATGCTTGTAGTTTTATTAGTTATACTAGGCACTCACCAGATTCCATCTTGCTTGTCGACTGCTTTTTGCTAGCAATTCATGCAAGGTCGGGTATTCTTTGAATGACTAAGGAATTCTAGGGAAGCGTAAGCTTCGAGGTTGGGCGAAAAAAGCACCTGATTCTTGTTCTCAACTTCATTATTGAAGATAAGCTATGGATTGAAAATCAAAGGATGTTTTCTTCATGTATGTATTATTGTATTCTTTAAATTATGTATTTTAGAGCTTAAGGTGACAAAATGCCTAAGTCTCAAAATGTAAACTTATGTTACGAATATTTTTGTATTATTATCATTGTTGTATAATATGACATGTGTATGAATTTAACTAGAAGTATATTGAATCTTTTTATCGCCTTTAAGTCATTTTTTTGGAATAATTTGGATTTTGTGATGTCTAATGAATGAAGTGTTGACTTTCTTTTGAATATAAATAAATTTATTTAAAGTATTGTCGATGTTTTGAATTAAAGAGTTTCGCTCTTTACAGTTAGTTCTTGTGTCTCATCGCTTCGAATTATGCCGACGTGTTTTTCCTTGCGCAAGAAGCTATCCATTCAGTGTTGGCGGGAAGAGGCACTGATGTGATTAAGACATGCATTTTAAATTGTAACAAGTATTGTTCTTGGAAAACACTGTGTTCTAGGTTTTCTCATTTTGTTAGTTGAAAGAGAAAAGTTGGAGAGAAAGGGGGCATTGCAAGTGGGGGAGATGACCAACCAAGTTGAGGTGAGGGATTTGTAACTGATTGGGTTGTTACTCATAAAGGGTTTGAATGGGGGAGTTGTTGTTTTTAAAGGTTTTTAAAACATTGTGGGTTGCAGGTTTCACAAATCTCAATGTTTTGCAACTTGGAATTTTAGAAAACAATATGAATGTCTTGAAAATATTTTGTTATTAAGACCATAGGAATGTAATGAAATGTGGATCATTTTATAAACACCCATTATTATCCAACAACCATTAACACTCTGTGTTGTCAGCTTTTTCATTCTGTAGGTTGAAAGCGAAAGGTTGGAGAGTGGAGTTGCAGGTGGGGGAGAGGAAAATATAACATAAGTGAGGTGAAGTGTTTGTAACTAATTGGGTTGTTACTTCTAAAGGGTTTTAAAACATTATGTGGCTTATTTTCTATAAAGGGTTTTGAAATGTTAAGTGGATTGCAAGTTTCAGAAAACCCAATGTTTTACAACCTGGAATTTTATAAAACAGTATGAATGTTTTGAAAAGCTTTTGTTATTTAGACCATAGGAATGTAATGATAGGAACCATTTTGTAAACACCCAGTGTTTTTCCACAACCATTAACACTGTTTGTTGTCACCTTTTCAATTTTGTAGGTTGAAAGTGAAAGGTGATAGAGCAGGAGGAGACAAAAAGGAATCTAAAGTGAGGTGAGGGGTTTCTAACCATTTGGGTTGTTATTTGTAAAGGGTTTTAAAATATTATGAGGGTTTTTGTTTGTAAATTTTTTTCAAACATTAAGTGGGTTGTAGGTTTTGTAAAACCCAGTGTTTTGGATCTTAGAATTTTACAGAACAGTATGAATGTCTTGATTTTTTATTTATTTAGACCTTAGGAATGTAATGAAAGGCACCGTTTTATAAACACCCAGTGTTTTCCAAGAACCATTAACACTTTGTGTTTCACCACTTTCAACAAGTTTATTTTTTTGGAAAAACAAGGATAGACAATTGAGAGGGGGGGTGAATCAGTTGTTACAAAAATTAAACTTATTCAACCTTAAACAACCTTTAATCTCATATCTGATAATTAATGGTGAAAGCATAAATCAACAACACATCAGAGACACATGAACACCAATATTTTTATACATGGAAACCCTATTAGGGGAAAAACCACAGTGGATGTTAGTCCACAAGATTATACCTTGTTAGATGTATGATGAAAGAAATGAATGAGGAATGCACTTGCATTCAGACACACTGCCTAGAGCTCACTGCTCAAAGGGAAGGCTCACTGCCTTACATAAAAAAATTAGATTAAATCCATCTGATGAGGTTGAATTGAAGAATTAGCTTCTACAAAAGCTTGATGACAGTTTGGATTAGGCACAAAACCACTTCTTCACACTTCGCTTTATATTCTTGACACTCTGCTCTATATTCGGGTGATCTAATCTTTATTTGCATATTTCACATGTACACTTTCTCACACACACACACACACACACTCACTTCCAACATAAATAAACAATCATTCTTATATATCTGCTACATGAATTTACATCAACTCTGTCAGCCACAAATAAAGAATAAATTACAACTGTCGGCCTCAAAATATGAACAAATCTCAATGCGCACCAACTTGAGTTGGTCACAACATAGTGAGGACCTAAATCAAAATCCTCTAGCATGCCAAATAATAAAATATTAATCCATAAGGATCCACAACATGCTACCACCATCATGTCATCCAAAAGCTTGAAAACGCAAACACACAAATAAAAATCTTTGATCATGAACATACCAATCAACACAGACATACCACACTGATAGAGCATGATCTAGAAACATCACTGAACAACTCAGGAATGTACGCAACAACTCAATTCATCAGAACTATAATCTCATCTTCTAGAAACACCTGCTACAGTAACTAAATAACTGTACGAACACAAAACTTCATAACTTTACCAATTCTTGATGCGCACCTCTGAAACTTCCGAACAACATACTAGATAAGCTAAAAAAAAAAACCCTTTAATGCACACCTTCTGACCATCAAGGTACAAAACTTTCCATCACTCTGACCTTCTTAGCTTCACAAACTGCCTGTAATATATTTATTACAATTTTCTCAATTTCCTTGACATATACAGCCTTTAGAATCACCAATGCTAATAGTGTTGACATCAATGACAACCACATATCACCAACACAACCACAACATCCAACAATCTCCCCCTTTGGCATTGATGGCAACACATGATGTGAAAAATACCATCAACACAACTAGCTCTTCACATAGTACTCTTCTCTTCCTTTGTTCTACACTTTTCCTCCTTACACTTCTCTCCCTTATAGTACAAGGTTTTTCACATTACAATTCTCCCCCTTTGAAATCAATGGAAAAGGTACACATGATCTGAACCACATATCATCTGAATCATCTGACTACTCCCCCTGAGTAGCATCCACCAGAACATCAATCCAAAACAAGACAGACAGTAAGTCCATGGATTGATGCAAAGACTTGCATCTTAGTTTAAATTAGGAGGGGAAATCACCCCTAACTTTCCTCTGAGATACTTAAAAGAACCCTTAGGCAACAATTTAGTGAAAATATCTGCAATTTATTCTTTAGTAGGAACATATTCCAATCTGACCTCTTTATCACTCACTTTGTCTCTCAAAAAGTGATACCTAATAGATATATGCTTTGTCTTTGAGTGTAGTACTAGATTCTTAGATATGTTTATGGCACTTGAATTGTCACAAAATATGGTAATAGGCTCATTATACTCAACTATGATATCTCTCAACATCTGCTTCATCCACAACACTTGAGTACAATTTTTTGTAGAAGCAATATATTCTGCCTCAACAGTAGATAAGGACATAGAATTCTGCTTTTTACTTAACCAAGACACCAAAATTCTTCCCCAAGAAGAAGGCACCATCACTATTAATTTTCCTATCATCCACATCTCCTCCCCAATCTGCATCTGTAAAGGCATTCAGAGTAAGATCATCGTCCTTAGGATACCAAAGACCAAAATCAATTGTTCCTTTTAGGTATCTAAAATCGTATTTATTGCAATCACATGTGATTCCTTCAGATCAGCTTGATATCTAGCAACCATGCACACAACATTCATGATGTCTAGTTTGGTCCAAGTCAAATATAGTAATCCATGAATCATTGACCTATACCTTGTTTGATTAGCCTTAGGGGAATCATCACTTTGTGTTAGCTTGCATCCAATTACCATGGGTGTACAAACTGGCTTGGAGTCCTCCATGCCAAACTTTTTCAGTAGCTCTTTTACATATTTGGACTAAGAAATAAAGATTCCATCATCTAACTAAGTAATTTGCAATCCTAAAAAGAATTTCAGTTCTCCTATCATTGACATTTCAAATTCGCTTTTCATTTCATCAGCAAACTTCATGCATAAGTCATCATCTCCTTCAAAAATAATGTCATCAACAAAGACTTCAATTATCAATTCTTTATCTTGATCTAGCTTGAAATACATATTTTTGTCAACAGTACCTTTATTGAATCCAAGCTTCAAGAAGTATTTATCCAATCTATCATACTAGGCTCTAGGTGTTTGCTTGGTCATTATTTAATTAATAGTTGAATTTGATCAGAGTGACATAATTAAATTATGTTTAGATGAATTGATGAGAAAATTGAGTTTGCAGGCCTAGGTCAATTTTATGTGTCTACATTTTTCCCCTCTTTGTCATAATGCAAGTTATCAAGTTATGGCAAATAAAACAAGTCAAAAATATGCCCCAACGAAGGTACAAAGTGTCTATGCCCCCTCGAATTTTTTTAAAAATTTTGGCCCAAGGTCAGAAAATTTTGGAAAGTGTCCTCATAAGCTAAATGAATGCCTAGAAAACCAACGGTGCAATCGGTTTTGAAAATGGAGGACGTTAAGCCAATGAAATTGCCAATCAAAGTCAATCAAATGAGCTTCTAGTATAAACCTATGAGGTCAAAACCTAATTTTCAACCTATAAATAAGTTGAAAGCCCAAACCAAGTGTCATTTTCACATTTGCTAGTTAGAAATTTTCGAAAGCAGAGCATGAGAAGAAGATGGTCATTCCCATGATAGACTACTATGGCTACCGCATGAGGACATTCTGATGACTTGAGGGCCTAGAGGCACCAATAAGTACCCCTTCCCGACTTTTAATTTCTTGATTTTGGTGCATTTATTAGGGTTGAGGGGTCAAAAACAATTGCGTTGTGACAGAAATGTTGTCGTGCAAACTACAAATGCCTTCATGTTTGATGCATTTGATTGCATCATGATGCAAGTGCAATGGGTGGGATGGTTTAGGATTAAAAGCATGCAAATGATAGGGGAAACGACACAAGTGCCCAAGTGCAATGCAAGTGCGGTTTCATGCAATGCAACTGCGATAAAGTGACACAATTGCAATGTGATGATGCAAGTGTTATAAAGGTTCATAATTGTGAGCTAGAATGATGCAGATGCCATAATGTGATGCAACTATGAAATACAGAGCCACACATGACTTAGTGTGACGCAAGTGCAGTCAACGCGATACAATTGCAGTTGACCAAGGTTGACTAGAGTTGACTTAGTGTAGATTCTCTTTCAAATGCATTTTTGGTTTGTCAGATAGTAATAATGTGTTGAAATTTTAATCCATGTGTGCTATCCCTTTATTTCTACGTCTGCATAAATGATTAGTGCCTATTTACATGCGTGAGTTCAGACCTTGGACATATGCTTTCAAATATCGGTTGAGCGATTAGGAGTGACAGTGGTTGATGAGATTAGGCCTATACTATCTCACCTACATGCCCACGATTCGAGCAAACAGGGGATTACTGACAACACTCTATGAGAGGTGGCACTCTGAGACATGCTCCTTTCACCTATCCACAGGAGAGGCCACTGTTACCCTAGAGGATGTGTACCAGATTCTACGCATCCCAATCAGTGGGGAGAGAGTAGTGTATGATCCCTACAGAGGGCGATAGGCCCTGGGAGAGATGTACAATGGTGTGGATGGTACCGGTCTAGGTATTCATGGATATGAGATTGGCTGGGAGTTTGTGGTTGACCATTATCCATGATGGGATTCCATGCTTATGACATTGATTGTCGGGGTCCTAATCCCAAATCGTCATAGACATGGATTTCCCATAGGATGGGTGGATGTATAGGTCCGCATGCAACCTCAGAGGACAATGTTTGCCTAGGGGCCCTGGGTGATCCCGCAAAGATGGTTTACAATTTCTGGGAGATTCTAATTTTTTTTAAAATCACATATTTTTAGAAAATATAATGATTTAGGCCTTAAAAAGTTCCATTTTAAGGATTCCAATTGAAGAGCATTTGATCAAACCACCTTAGATCAAAACCCCTTAGATAGAACCCTACTAGTTTTAATCCATACCTACAACAGAGTTTCCTTTACACCTATCAAAATGTTGATAAAAAATCACTTTTGATTTAAATTTTGGGGGATCAAATGAATTCATTTAAAATTTATTTCAAATAATCATGGTTGTCCTCAAAACAAGCTATCCAATGAATATAATTTTAATATGTTTTGGTTTTATTATGTATTTGGTTTTTTAGTTTTATTAAACATAGGTATTTTACCAAAAATAAAGCACTATGTTCTGCACATGTGGAAAAATAGAAGATTATCAAAAAATAAATTAAAAGTATGTTCAAACTGGGTATTGATGTCCTTGATCCATTAAAAAAATAAAATAAAATTTCGATACATACAGAAAAATTTATGTTGTATACAATCCACCTATGTCTAAATTATAATTGGTTTGACTTCAAAACTTGATAAAGGAAAAAATATTTAATAAAACACTATGAAACCAAATGAAAGTGATAGATATCATAGTTACAAATCTAAATTCAAAAAATAAGAATTTTATCCTTCATACAAAAAAAGTTATGTTGTATACAGTGAGAATCACTTCTTAAATTTTTTATTTTTTTTACAAGCTAGTTTTCAAAGGAGATGGAAAAAGAAGTGCAATCTAATTCCAATTTTTTTGAAAAATATATATTTAGAATCTATAGATAAAATGTCACAAATCACTAGTTTGCATCATCTTCAAATTCCTCATGGTTTAGCCGCTATAGGAGCCCAAAAGTGAAGATTCAGTTTAAAAAAACCAATTTAGTGTCCAATTTGCCCAAATATTGTAAACCAATATTGTGGGATCACCCCGCTTCTTGTTGGGTATGCTTTACCACCAAATACATGAGGCTGTTTACCAGGAGGGTTAGATTATCAGTTGTGGCACAACCTTACTTATGATCTGGGTATGGGAGAACATTCCTGTTTTTCATCCACCGGTACAGATTCAGCAACTGGGTGACAGTATGCCCTATGTTTATTTTTATGCTAGTTCAGTTACCCAGACCCGAGTAGGAGATACCGGGTATTGGGGACATAGGATCAACACATTGATAAGCTTCATCTGGAGGCCTTTCAGAGATTGTGCTTAGTGGCTGAATGAGGATTTCCATCTTTCTTTGTGTAGACAGTTCAGATATTTACTTGGTCATACAATTCAGAGCCAGAGGATCATAGAGATGTACCTACCCCATCGAGTACTACGACAGTTTGGTGAGTAGCAGGGTGTGCCTATGGGGATAGCCGAGTATGCACGGTTGTATAGAGAGATCGTGTGGGGCCCACTGATAGCAGTGGCAGTGGCAGAGCAGCAAATTGATAGCCTAGTCACACAACAATGGGGATGGAGGGGAGGTCCAACAAATGTAGGGACATTGGCCAAGTATGATAATTGGTGGCAGACCCATAGACCCATTCCATTGATAGATCCAGATGGTCCCACTCCTATTGATCATAGATCAGTCATTCCACAGGTGTAGAGGGGAGGTTGAGGAGGGAGAGATGGAGGGAGAGATGGTGATCGAGAGAGGGCTGGAGTTAGAGATGGTGGTCGGGGTGATGATGGGAGAGGTGGGGGAGATGACTGAGGCGACAGGGGTGGGAGGAGGACAAGGGGTGATGGAGGGTGGAGGCAGCCCCAGAGACTTAGACAACGGGTGGGAGGAGTAGCATTGCCACCCATCAGGGAAGAGGGTGAGGAGGGAGAGCAGCTAGAGAGGCAAGAGGCAGAGGCCCAAGGAGAGGAGGAGGTGGAGGTTAGAGTAGAGGAGGAGGTTAGAAGAGAGGGAGAGCATCCGAGAGAGGAGGATATATTTGCTGAGCACCATCCTCTTGAAATCAATGTGGAGGAGGTCCAAGGAGAGGAGGAGAGGGAGGAGGAGGAGGAGGAGGGGGAGGATGAGGTTGAGAAGAGGCTATGGGAGTAGATGATAGAGGGTGAGAAAGACGGGGATAGATCACTCACTTTGTCGGTGGATGTGACCATGGACCAAAGGGTTGCAGATTTACAGAGCATATTGGATGCAGCCTTGTCTCAGAACAAGGCCTTGGCAATAGAGTTGGAGGTTGTGAGGGTGGAGAGAGACCATGTTGTTGTCACGCATCAGGAGGATGAGACTCAGATGCAGGAGTTTGCCTGGTTATGTAGAGGACCTTCAAGGGACATGGATAGAGAGTTGGCTAGGATGAGTGAGAGCATGGGCTGCTACAAATTGTTGTATGAGCAGGTTGTACTGCCAGAGAGATAGGATCAAGGTTTATCTAGATCTTATAGCAAGATAGGTAGTGGTACTCGGACCCACAACACCAGCAGGTCACATAGTAGCAGTCATACGAGTGCTAGGGGGTCCACTTCATCTGGTCATTCATCGGGACACAGGTCTCACAGCTCCCACAGACACTCATCTAGTCATAGCCACAGGTCAAGGCATGGTCATAGATTAGTATCATCAGGAAACTAGATAGAGCAGAGTCAACCTCCCACCCTCGACCCTTTAGGATCTAAGAGTCGGGATCTAGCCACCATGCCCATTCAAGTTACCTTTCATGTGATTAGTCAACAACAGTCACCCCACGGGTCACCTCCATGGGGCGAAGGGGGCATGACATAGGATTTGTACCTTGTTATTTCTATGAACATTGTATATTTTGACATTCGAGCTTGAGAGCTCCATTTTTTGGATATCTTATGACTTTATCCTTTGACATGATATTCTTTTTGAGGTATATATATGAGATGATTTTGGCTGCGGATTATATGATTTTATGCACTATAATGTTCTATGCTTTATTTTATGTTATGTGATGTGGTTTGATGTGATGCATTTATGATGTTATGAGATGTATGGATATCGTGTTTTATGGTTATGGATATTTTCATATATCTATGCATTGTGCAATGTATGATGATATGATTTCCTATATGTTAATGCAAATGATGGTTTATGTATGCAAGATGGATGTATGTAAATGATAATGTCATGTGATGTGAATTATGGTATTTGATTTATGCAAATGTGAAATGAAATTCTCATATGATCATGTATGCAAATATGTTTTTGTATGTCACTGGATATCATCAAAGGATGAGAGAAGAGAAGACAAAGATGGATGTTAGTGAAGAGAAAGATATGCATGTTAGTGCGGAAACAAGAATCCTTCAACAATTGCCATAGTAAATAGTTGTTGCTCTTAATCATCATTGGGCAAAATGTCGCAATGGCTGACAAACAGTATGATATGATGTAGATCAATAGTGTGCAAGGTTGAACCATCACCTAGATCAAATAGTCACAGACAAGGATAATCATGACTCATATGAGGAACACAATTGCCCCTAGTCATTTTGTCATAACCAAACACAAATAGACAAAACTAATCATGAAACATCATTGCTTCTCTAAATCCTGATGTCAAGACATCCCCAAGAAACTAGCCACATCACAATCAATAAAAGACAAGACGACCATCATGTTACATTGTTGCTCCCCTAAATCCTGAAATTAGGACATCCTCGAGAAACTAATAATTGGATGATCAAAAGAACAAGGATGATTTTCACGATATGTCATTATTCCTTTGACATAAGGAACTAATATCATGATAACCATAAAAAAGATAGATAGTGTTTTCCAAGTATTCACCAAGTGAACAAAATTTCAAGTGTTTAAAATGCCAAGTGTTTTGAAGTTGAAATGCAAAGGTTGACGAGGTCTAGTTTACCAAATGTCAAGTGATACCAAATTCAGGAAGGACACATCCTGAATGATGTTGATATCAAGAGGATCAATTCTCGGAGTTAGTAGAATCCATCAAAATGCCAAATGATGATGGCGATGCTTAGGAAGTACACATCCAAAAGCATGAAGAAATGATGAGAGTTTCTTCTCAGAAGGACACATCTGAAGAAGAACACAAAATTTTGACTGGTTGATTTTCCTTGCTAGATTTTGACCAGATGATAGATTTGATCACATGTCGGTGCTAACATGTAGGCTTGATTGAGATGTTGATTAAAAAGGAAGTTTTTTGCCAGATTTCCTATTTAGAGTTGAGGACGATTTGATTTGAATATTTTAGACATGTGTGAAAGTGTAGTGCCATGAACCCTAATGGACTGACCTAGTGTGGCCTCGGGGGCTCATTGATTGATGGGCTTGCCTATGTCATGTACTCAAAGAACTCGTAGTTTGACATAACCAATGACTTTGTCTGAAGGATAGAAGATTGAGCCATGATTTTATTTTGACAAAACTAGAAGGACAGAACTAATGTCTCAGAGATTTAAAGATGAATCTTGCCTACGTAGCAAATGCGCAGAGACAACGTAGTTCAGACTAGGACAAAGATTGATTGACATGATTGACTGGATTGACAGGATAGACATTGACTTTGTTTTGATATTTTTGACACTTTTTGAATTTTTTTGTATATTCTTTAGGACATTTTCAATTTTTAGGTCTTTTTTTTTTTTCTTTAGGACTTTTTCAAATGTTTATGACTTTTTTCAGGACTTTTTCATATTTTTAGGATTTTTTCAAGACTTTTTACAAATGTAGGACCATGTGTGATACCCACTACAGTTAAATGATAAAGGGCTTTCCCCTAGAAAGGTCAAAGATTATCTGGGCATAATGACATGGAAAGAGGAAAACACGGGACAAAAGACAAGGATATGTAAGGGGTGATGTCAACCAATGCTAGCCATGGACGGAATTGACAGGACTTATGATGAATGTCGTGAATGTGTCGAGATGTCATGATTATGCAAAGTGAGTAAAGGCTGTTTAGAGTAATAGTAGATGGCGAAGCAAAGACTAACTACACATGGCACCTGTTTACCAGGTTTTCACCATGGTACTTATCCAAAGCGCTTGTTTGCCAGGTTTTCAATTTTGGACGAATTTATTTCTGTTTACTATTTTTGTGATTTTTTTTTTTTTTGGTGTCACCAAGATGCTTGTTTGCTAGGTTTTCATCAAGGGATAATTTTTTTTATTTTTTCAATTTTTTTTATATTTTTAAGGTTTCAGCCAAGCTCTCTAGTGCTATGTGTAAAATTTTTGTAGATGTAGGATGTTGATGGGTTCTATCAACTTTTCTTTGTTAGGTGTGGCTAACTAATATGCTCCAAAGCCAAATGCTATAGTAATAATATAAGGATCGAAGCAATTAGGTTCAAAATTTCCAGACTTCTCACGATCAGTCTAATTTATTGGATTTTGCATGACGACCAAGTCACCAATTTCAATTTTTTTGACCATCACTCTTTTCGTATAGCTCCTATAGAGATGATTTTGATATGCATGTAAATGGTTCAAGGCATTTTTTCTTCTTGCTTGTAGCATTTCTAACTCATGTAGGCAAGACTGTCTGTATTCTTCATCATCGATCATTCCCTTCAAGGAGACTCAAAGAGAAGGTATTTTGACCTCGATGGGAAGTATGGCCTCGGATCCGTAGACCAAGGAAAATGGAGTGGCTCCCGTGGGTGTACAAATGTTGGTTCGGTAGGCCCACGAGGCGGGATTGAGTTGTAAATGCAAATCTTGGCCAGTGTCATTGACGGTCTTCTTAAGAATGTGAATAATTGTTTTATTTGATGCCTCATCTTGACCATTGCCTTGTGGATAATATGGTGTGGAGAAATGGTTTTGGATGTGGAATCATTCATAGAGTTCACAAATGTCCTTATTTTTGAATGGATGACCGTTATCAGTGATGATAGACTATGGAAGACCATACCAAAAAATGATGTAATTAAAGATAAACTTTGAGATTTTCTTACTGGTGATGTAAGTGAGAGGGACGACTTCAATCCACTTAGTAAAGTACTCAGTGACTGTGATGATGAACTTATGGCCGTTGGAGAAAGATGGATGGATTTTTCCCATGAGGTCGAGTCCCCATTGTGCGAAGGGACATGGAGAAGTGATCAGTCTCAACTCCTGTGTAGGTGCATGGATTAGGTCATTGTGTACTTGGAATTTTTGACATGTTCTGACAAATTGAAGTGCATCTTTCTCTATTGTCAGACAGTAATACCCAAGTCTGGTGAATTTTTTGGCTAGAGTTGCACCACTCGAATGAGATCCGCATATACCCCTGTGTACCTCTCGCAAGGTTGTTCATGCTTCATCAGTGTTGAGACAATGAAGAAGGGTATTTTCAAAGCTACGACGGTAGAGGGTGTCACTGACGATGGTGTATCGGGTGGCTTTTCGTATAAAGGACTTTCTTTGGTTATTGGAGAGGTTGGGTGGTAGGGTTTGGGACTTAAGATAATCATAAATGTCCTGGTACCAAGGTGAACTAGGACCAACAATCTCACAAACCATTTCTGACTCTGGAATGTCATATGTAGGCATCAACAATTGTTCCACTAAGAATTCAAATTGTGACACATAATTCGGGATGTCTAAAAGAGATCCAATAGTTGCCATTGTATCGGCTGCCTTCTTTGTGTCCTAGGGATCTATTCAAAAGCAATCAAACTGAAAGATATTATGAAGGTATCAACCATCCTCTTGTAACGTAGCAACTTTTCATCCTTTGTCTTGTAGTCATCATTTACTTGGTTGATAACCAATTGAGAGTCTCCAAAGACTAATAGTGTCTGAATTTTCCATTTTATGGCCATCCTAAGTCTTATGATGAGGACCTCGTATTCTACAATGTTATTGTTGGTGTAGTTAAATGTTTTGTACCTTGTCCTAGGTCATAATTACACCTTAGTTAAGTTTACTTAGGGACCACATAGGAGTTGTTGGAGAATTTCCACCTTTGGTGGACTTATCTTCTTATTACTTTATCACCTCCACCTTTCATGGACATATCATGTGATTAGGTTTCCACCTTTTGTGGTAGATCCACTATTTGTGGTGGTTATCACATTATCACCTTTCCACTTTAGGTGGAGTGATAACTTTTCATTGTTGTCTCATGTCATAAGATTATGACACTTGTCATAATCTTATGCACTCCTATGTTCTCACCTTGGCTATATAACCAAGGGGTCTCTACTACATTTGTACACACATTGAAGCATTATCATTGACATTGAATATAGTTTATTCTTGTCATATTATTTTCTCTCTTCTTTGTGCTTTCTATTTGGTCCATAGATCTTGGCATCCATAGCCAATTCTAACATGGTATCAGAGCATGTTTGATTCTAACATGGTATCAGAGCAGGTTGGGTGCCATTGGAGAATCATTTTCTGAAGAGAGGTACCAGATTTGGGGAGGTTCCATTTTTTGCTCTTTATTGCAGGTTTATATTGGAGCTTGCTAGTGCAAATCTAAGCTCACCATTGCGTCCGGAAGGTTCGAGAAAGTTGATTTTGCCTTTTGTTTTGTCCAAATCAAACATACAAGGCCAAATCTAAGAGGGTTTGAAGCTACATTATGGTTGCCAGATCCAGAAAGTAGTTGCATTTTTAGAGCAATTTGGGTCAAATCCAACCCTGCCATCGCATCTAGAAGGGCCAAAAACCCTAAGATCGACTGTCCAATCGTCCAAATCGGAGCAAGTCATTTGGTGAGGCAAAATTATTTTGTCCGAAGAGCTGTACGCCCCCCCAGGCATCATCATTACGTTGACGGTACGATTTTTTTTCTTTTAAATATTGTGAAATTTTTCGGAATTTTTTTATAAAAATTTCATTTGAAAAAATTGTATTCGAATATGTGCCGAAATTTTTGATTTTAAATCAAAATATTAAAATAAAATAAAATAAAATCTACAAAATCTGTGGACACTGTACCTGCGTCAGTAGCAGGTACCAATACTTGCCATAGGTACTAGGCCTCCGCAGGTGCCATGTGGCCTGTCGGCCGTGGCCTCCATGAGCTCCCCCTCGCTAGCTGACTTCATCCACCAGCAACCTTTCAAATCTGGCAGCCATCTTCATACGCGGTGTCGGCATCTCATCCACCGACGGCGAATATTCTAGTTTTCTTTTTCGACAATCATTTTCCGGGAGAGCATATTCTGAATAGTGAAAAGAATATTCTAGCAAAGGATTGACAACGATTTTGATGGGCCCCAGGCCGTCAAATTTAACATAGAATTTTGCAAACGTCAACAATACGTCAGCGATGATGTCAGCATTCTAAAGAATTTTTTGCTCCCTTCACGATTGAGCAGTTTCATTTTGCAGTTCAACTTCAAATGCTCATATCTCAGTCATTTTGGCTCCTTTTTTTGAGCAATTTTTTTTTATTTGGACTAATTTTTCATCCTCTTCATAGTGGTGCAATCAGTTTTTGGTTTTGGCTTTTGGTTTTTCCATAAATTGCAGATTCTCACAGGTGTTGCTGCTTCATCCTCATTTTGGGCACTTCGGGAGCTCATAACTTGCTCCTACGGTAACATTTTTGGGTGAATTTTTTTTTGAAAGTGCATGATTTTTCTTGTACTTTCCAGTGGAGTTCACACCTGATTTATTCATCTTTTGAGACTTGGAGAGTAGAGAGATCATTGCTACTGGGGTGGTTGATCATTCATCTCGGTTGTATACCTTTGCTGATTTTTCTTCTGATGGTGACATTGTTCCTTCGGCCGTTGATCACACTTCTAGTGTGAACCATAATTCAGAGGAGACATTTGGCTACTTGAACTTGGGAGTTCTCACATCAGCTTTAGTACTTGAGCCATGCATTTCATCTCCTCCATTTATTGTTGCATTTGATGATGCTTGTGATTCCATAGTTTGGGTTCCTTGTGATTCAGTGCAGTAGGATATACATTGTCTTCCAGATATGGCTACTTTGGATGGCTTCTTGACTGGTATTTCAGACTTGTTTGTGGAGTCTCATCTTGCAAATTTGGGGGACATCATTGATGACATTCATCTTCTCTTTGATGAAGACGCTCCTTCTTCAGTTGTTGTGAGGGAACACTCTAACCCTCTTGTTCATTCTCTACATGATCATTCATTTCAATTTGACATGAGTGTGGATACTTTTGGACAGCATTTGGAGGAGGCTTCTTTTTCTTTAGAGGGGATATCTTTCTCTTTGGATCATGTTCTACATTCTTCTCTACTAGATGTTAGATTGTACTCTTTAGTAGTGTGGCCTAGAACGCCTATTTGGAGTGTGCCAGCTTTCGACATCGACATGGAGACACTTGAGAATCATTCAAAGACATCATTCATCCTGCATTAATCCTTGGTTTTGTTTCTTCCTAAGGGAGGAATGTTGTTCGACAAGATCGGATCATCTTCAGCAATCAATGTTGAGCTTCTACCATCATTATAGGAGACTCAACATTGAAGGGGGGATGCCTTGTTTCTCTTCTACTTCTCTCTTATGGGGGGGTCTTTTTCCTCACATGGGGTTTTTACCTTCTCATGCATCATTGAGAGCATTTCCATTTTGTATTTCATCTCTCTTTTGGGGAGGAGTTTTGTCCCACTGGGTTTTCTTCTTTTCTCTATTTGTGAGAGATTTCATTGCATTTGTACATGGGTACCTAACATGGCCTGGTTGTTGGGACCCATCTTGCATTGTTTTCATTTGTGTACATTCTCCCTAAGTTGAACTTAAGGGGGGGTGTTGGTGTAATTAAATGTTTTGTACCTTGTCCTAGGTCATAATTACACCTTAGTTAAGTTTACTTAGGGACCACATAGGAGTTGTTGGAGAATTTCCACCTTTGGTGGACTTATCTTCTTATTACTTTATCACCTCCACCTTTCATGGACATATCATGTGATTAGGTTTCCACCTTTTGTGGTAGATCCACTATTTGTGGTGGTTATCACATTATCACCTTTCCACTTTAGGTGGAGTGATAACTTTTCATTGTTGTCTCATGTCATAAGATTATGACACTTGTCATAATATTATGCACTCCTATGTCCTCACCTTGGCTATATAACCAAGGGGTCTCTACTACATTTGTACACACATTGAAGCATTATCATTGACATTGAATACAGTTTATTCTTGTCATATTATTTTCTCTCTTCTTTGTGCTTTCTATTTGGTCCATAGATCTTGGCATCCATAGCCAATTCTAACATGGTATAAGAGCATGTTTGATTCTAACAGTTATTAGTACAAGGGAAGGCAATCAATAATGCCTTAGGAACATAATCCCCTTGTGGCGTGATGAACAAGATGCCTGCTTCTAAGCCATGACCAATATGAGATCCGTCAAAATACAATTTCCATGGTGATGAAGGTTTCGCATGAAAGATAGATTCGTGAAGAAAATCAGCTATTAGAGGATGAGTGCCTTCTATAGGGCATCTACAAGTTGATCGGCTATAACTTGTCCTTTTATCACCTTGCATTCAACATAGTGGATGCCATATTCACTTAAGACCATTACCCATTTTGCTAACCGACCTGTTAATGCTGCCCGACTCAAATGATACTTCAAAGGATCAATCTTGGCTACTAGGTGCATTTGGTGATACAACATGTAATGTCATAGTTTTTGTGCTGCAAAGATGACTGCAAGTCATGTGTGTTCAATGGTTGTATAGTTCGGCTCATATCCAATCAATGTGCGGTTGATATAGTATATAGCCCGTTCTTTTTCCTCGTAATCATTTTTTGCTTATAATGCCCCTAGTGCCAAAGTGGTTGTAGAGACATACATAATCAAAGGTTTCCCTTGGATTAGAGGCATTAAAACAAATGGTGTCAATAGATATTCTTTCATTTGTGAAAAGGTTCCTTGACATTTATTTGTCCACACAAAGGGGATACTTTTGCGCAACAGGTACTGAAATGGTTGACATTTGTCTACTAGCTATGCAATGAAGTGTCAGATGGACTACAATCTACCCTTAAGTGTTCTCAACTCACTAATTCCTTTTGGTGGAGGCATGTCCAGTATTTCTTTCACTTTTGTGGGGTCAATCTCTATGCCTCATTGTGAAACTATGTAGCCCAATAGTTTGCCTGAATTAACCCCAAAGACACATTTTTTTGGGTTCAAACGAACCTTGTAATCTTCTAGCCATCTAAAAATTTTGTCTACAACTCTGAGATGATCTCTCTGTGTCAAATATTTGGCCAACAGGTCATCCACATAATCTTCCATTAGGATATGCATCATGACATGAAATATTGTTGTCATAGCGCTTTGGTATGTGGCGCATGCATTCTTTAAGCTGAAAGGCATGAAATTCCAATAGTATGTTCCCCATGGGCATGTGAATACCATTTTGTGCTGATCCTTAGGCACAATGTAGATTTGGTTATAGCCCGAGAAACCATCCATAAGGGAGAGCATCTCATACCCTATTGTGAGATCAACAATCATGTCTATATTTGGCAATGGGATATCATCTTCTAGACAAGCCTTATTTAAATCTTTGAAATCCGTACAGATGTGGATCTGTCCATTTGGCTTTGTGACAAAAACAATGTTGGAAATCCAATCAAAATAGTATATTGATGTTATGAATCTGGCATCTAGTAACTTCTTTAGTTCGGCCTTTACAATTAGTGCAATCTGTGGATACATTTTTCTCAATTTTTGTTTCACTAGTTTGATACTTGGAATTAAAGGAAGATAATGCAATACCAATTCTGGATCCAAACCTAGCATGTCGGCATATGACCATGTGAAGTTCACTTTCCTCTCTATGAATAATTGTTGGAATTCAGGTTTTTCTTCTTTTGTCAAGGATGCGGCCAAGAGAACCATTTTGGGATTGTCTGGTGTAGCTATGCTAAATTCTATGGTGTCTTCAATAAGCATTGCTGATTTCTCCTATGTTACGGGAAGAAAATCCAATCCTCCATCCTTAGGTGCATCATAGAGGTTTTCACCTTCAGATATGTCCTTTAGTTTTACTATTGTATTGTCAGAAGGCGCCTTGCAGTTTTCACCTAAATACATTTCCTTTTTTATTTTATTCTTTTTATTTTTGCGATTGGAGGATTGCACAATCTCCTCGAATTAAGCTGCACAATCTAGGTCAATATAAAATACTTCCTTGTGATCAACCCATGGTATGCCCCCTCGAAGTCCCATAAATTTTGCAATGGTCTCGTCATTCTAAAAAAAATCCATAGCAGGTGGCTCTTTTTGGTCCCAGTCAATGAGTTGTGGATAAATATGGGAAATCCCATCGTCAGTGCTGGTAAAGGATGGGGAAGATGTGGAAAGAATGCAGATGGAAGCCTCAAGTGTGAAGACAGAGTTGTCAATTTCAATTTCTATGTTAGATTCAATGGAAGGACCATATTCAAATTCGGATGAGTTGTATTCATAGTCATAATATGGGACAAAAGTATCAACATCATGACTACTAGCTGGTAGTTCAGAGGCATGAATAGTAGGTTCAGGCATGTCAGGCTCATGGGTGGGCTCAAGAACTGGGCGAGATAATTCAGACGTTGCCAGTGACAATTTATGTTCTTCTGGATCCCAAGGAATGCTTACCCATTCCTTATTTTTAGAATTTCAGTCAATAGGATCAATTTTCTACTTTTGTTGAAATCTTTCTTCAAAAGGGAGTTGGCCGGATTCTAGGAATAGTTCGTCAATATAATAATTACTTAGGGTTTTATTAGATCCCCATTCCCATTCATTAGAGTTAGTTTCGGTAAGGGATTCTTCACTTGTCTTGACACTTTCCGAAGCCATTACGTCCTCACTTGAAAGTTCATGGGTACATCGATCGTCAGTTTTGAATTGCTCAAACCCTACCCCTATATTATTTGGTCACCTGGAAATGATGATAGGCTCCCTCCTTCCATTGTTTTCTTTTCCAAGGCCACTTGTGTCATCAAAGCCAAGTGCTTTACATATGTCATAGCCTTTTCCATAGAGATGCACTGGTAGTGGAGGTAATTCTTCTGGGTCTTTGTATATCCAATCAACTATATCAATAATGGCTTCATTACTCATGTCCCCCCATAGTGTGAAGACCCGTTTCGGTGGAACTTTGAAAGTTGTTTTAGGTCCAACTGAAAAGAAAGGTCTACCATAGAATTTAGGTGTCTTAGGTATTGTTGTGATATAGTAAGTTGTATTCAATTTGAATTCTCCACAACCAAGGTCCTGGATCTGAAGGTCATTACTTGGTATGGAAGCTGAGGAGGATGGTGCGGTGGAAGTTAATGGAATGGATATGGATGATTTGGTGAGTGTGGATGGGTCAATGCATTTAGAGGAAGTGGATGTTGAAGCCTCTCAATTGATAAGCACTTGATGCTCAATAGTAGCTCTTAGGTTGGTATAGTATTGAAATGGATCGAGATCTCCTGGGATAGTATTTTTGGTGTCATCAAAGGGGAACTTAAAACATTGGTGGTAGGTAGAAGGGATAGCCTTTAAGGCATGAATCCATGGGTGACCAAGTAAGATATTGTAATGTATATCGTGATCCAGGACTTGGCATGTTGTGTTTATGATAATTGGTCCCACATGAAATGGAATAGTGATGATGCCTTTAGAAGCACGTTCATCATCATCATATGATTTTATCTCAATTCTCTTGGTAGCATCCACACATGCATCAGAGAATCCAAGACCTTTAACCAATTTTCAAGAGAAAATGTTCACTCTTGCTCCACCATCTACTAGGGCTCGTCTAACCTTGTGCTTATGAACAAAAACCTCGATATGGAGGGCATCATTATGAGATGGTTTGGGCGAGGAATAGTCAATGTCCAAAAAGGTAATGTGGTGAGGTGAAGTCAAATATCTGACCATAGTTTCAAAATGGTTGACATCAATGTTGTTTGGGATAGAAGAATCTTGCAAGACTTTATCCAAGATGGCCTTATGCATAGGTGAGATGCGGAGCAATTCAAGGATGGAGATTTGAGCTGGTGTTCTATTCAATTGATTGATAAGGTTAAACTCTAGATTTGGTTTTGGCTACTTGATAGATGGACCGGATATGGTAATCTTGGGTTGACGAGCAGAGGGGCCTAGGATGGTGACTTTTCCTTTGCGTTTAGTAACATTGCATTCCAGAGCCTTTTTAATAGTAATGGTATTGACACATTTATCTTCATCAGTAGTGCAAAGATTATTAATGATAGTTCCACCGGAATAGTTGAAAGCAGTACAAATGTAATTGGCTTGATTATTGTTATTCTTTGTGCCAGACAAGGAGGGGTTACTGGAACCATGACCCTGTAGTGGGTTCTTGTGGATTGTACAATCTGAATTAGACAAAAATGGTTGACCACCAAGCTCAATTGTATGGTTTTCAATAACGTCTTGCACAGGATTTCATAACTGACGGCAAGAGGAAGTTTTATGCCATTTAACACGGTGGTAATCACAAAATGCATTATTGTCCCACCATGATGGCTTGAACTAACCTGGTTCATATGGTTTAGGTTCTTACAAAGTTATGAAACCATTTTAGATAAGTTTCTTTAAGATAATTTTGATATGCTCACCCAATGGGGTGTATGTACGTTTTTGAAATTACTGTGGTTGACGCGGCTACCATTGATTAGAATGAGTAGGATTGTTTTGAATAGCATTGGTAGTTGGTGTCAGTGTAGTCGTAGGTGCATTTTGATTTTGAACTCCTTTGATGGTGAGTACATGACCTGTTACATTGACTTTTTTTGCATCAACCACTCTTAACCCAGTACTTGGTTTTGTCATTGGAATTACTTGGGTTAGTGTCCATGGTGGTGTTGATTTTTTTGCCTCCATATTTCAGTTTTCCTTGGGCAATCAAGGCTTTTTTAAGTTGAACACCTTTTTCAACAAGGTCATAAAGGTGGTGCAACAATGGACTTTTAAGCCATATCTTAGTGGTCCAAGGAGATTTTGTACAAACATGGTGACTTTCTCCTTTTCAGGTATCTCTACTGGACATCTGCTGGCTAGGGTTCTCCATCTTTGAAAGAATGGAATAAAGGTTTCACCCATGTAATCTTGAGTGAGCCTGCATAAGGATGCAATTTCAATGTCCATATCAATGTTATAGGAATATTTTTCCACAAACTTGTTGGCTAGTTCATCCCATGTTTTTATCCCTTTAGGCAATTGTGAGAACCACTCCAGTGCATGGCCTGTGAGACTTCTAGAGAAGAGTCTCATGAGATAGGTTTGTTCATATGCAATGTCCATACAACTTGTAGTGAATTCTCTTATATGTTCAATGGGATTTGTCTTGCCTTTGTACTTGGGAAAACGTGGGACCACATATCTTGGAAGAAATGGTGGCATATACAAGGTTGTGTCAAATGGATATGGACATAGATCATATGACATGTAAGGCTTTTTTTTTATTGTTGCAAGGTCTCCACCTGTGTTTGAAGAGTAGCTAGTTTGAGTGTGAGTTCCTCCACAATTGATTTTGGTAGCATCACACATGTTGGTGATAGGTATGGATAGAGTGCCCACCTATTGTGATGAAATGTGTTGGTTTGGAATTTATTGTTGGTGGGAAAATTGGGTGTTCTACTTTGGCTATTGCTGGAAATGAATGTTTTGATGAAGGATGTGTTGTTGTGTATGAACTTATGAATCATAAGTGGGGATATTGGACCCAACCATGTTGGAGTGAATTTGAGGGCCATGTTGGCCTTGAGCATGTTGATGCCCAAATGGAATGGAAGATTGGGTGCCTTGATTTCCTTGCCCAAATAAGTAATTATGGCCTTGAGGAATGTTTGTATTTTTCCTCGAGGGAATTTTTTTATTACCCTGTGAGGAATTTAGGGCATTAGGTTGGGTGCCTTGAATGAAAATTATTCATTTATTCCTCCCAAAAGGGTTTGATGAGTTTGTTTCCATTGTGTTAGAGGAACCTAATAAGAGGTTCGCTGATGTACCCATAGAGGTAGATGATGCCCCAAAGAGGTTTGATGTGTTGACACCCATTGTTGATCCCATAGTTTGTGAAGAAACTATGGATGTTTGTTGGGGGATGGATTGTGATGTGGTGTTGGTTTGGGTTGATGATCCCTCAATATATTTTTTGTTGATCATAGTGGATGCATTGGTTGTGGTGGTATTATGACCAAGGGAGGTAGCATTAATGGTTTTGATGACATTTTGTGAAGTGGCTCCCATGGAAGTGTTGTTTGCATCATGGCTTGTTTGATTGGGTTCAAGAGATATTTCTCTTATGGTATTGATATTAAATCCTTTTGGAAATTTATCCCCTTGGTCAAGGAGCATGGCTAGATATCTGTCAGGATCATTAAGGACAAGATCTTCCACAAAGGAGGCCACATCAGGATTTTGGGCAGCAACTTGTATGTCTTCTTCAAAGACTTACCCATTGGCATCTCTACGGATGAACTATTCAAAAGGACTGGGTGAAGAGGATGGCAATGACATCTCACTGAATGGATTGATAGGAGAATTTCCCATGTCATTCAGAGAATTATTCATGTCATTAGGGAAAGAATTCATGTTGTTAGATAAATTGGAAAAGTTGGCATCTTGACCAAAAAAACCCATGAGTCTTCTCTTTCTCTGTAGTTTAGTTTCAAGAGATAAAAAGGTTTGCTCAACTTTGGAAGTGGTGGATGATGACATAAATATGCAACTATTTATGACACTATGTTTTTGGGTTTTTTGGAATAAAGGAAAGCTATTGAAATGATGGTGAATGGTAAATGCAAATGGGACTAAAAGGAGACTGAAGGCATGTAAATGCAAAGGATACTAATGCAAATGGTATGAGACTAAAATGAGAAGACTAATGGTATGAAAATGCAAAGGATTATAAGATGTACTCACTATTGGTAAATCTAAGGAGATGTACACTTAACCATACAAATTTTTGGCAATGCTTCAGATTTGGGTTGTTAATGGACTTGTAAAAAAGACTAAGGAGGAAAAAGTGAAATTTCCACACTAGACTAATGAGTGGGAAATGGTTCACAAAAGGTAATGACTAAAGACAAAGGGTTGATCAAGTCCAATGATAATCTATTCTTGAATACAAATTTTTGACAAAGGATGATAAGGAATCTACTCCTAAAATCTACAAAATGAGTGTCTACAATACTGGTAAAACCTATGAATGCCACTAAGGAAATGCAATGGGATCCTATGGTAACCTAAGAATTGCTACCTATGATGCAAGAATGAGGGAAGTTGAGCAACTCAAGATCTTGTTTTGATAGAAACAGTAGAGGAAGGTGTTTGGAATCTTGTATGGAAAATAATTGAGTCTCATTTTTTTTTGGACAATGAATGAGATAGCAGGGTACTGGAAAATGTGTTGCAACAAATGCATTGTGATAGATCAGATGCGTCGTGGAATAAGAAAATGTGGATTTTGAATAGGAAAATGGAGTTCAAGATGGCGTGTGCAGTGTTTGATCAAGAAAATACGTCGAATGAAGTAAATTGTGGCATTATAGATGGTGATTGCGGCTTGACAGATCAAATGCGGCTCAAAAAAATTCAATTGTAGTTCAGATCATCAAATGCATTGTAGGAAGTGATTTTGTGGCAAAAAGTTTAGGCAGATTGCAAGGAATTTGTTTCAGTTTGGTAGTGTTGTTTCAGATTTTGAGGTAGATGTTCATTTGTTCATGTTGTCTGAATACACTTAGCAAACACATGATGTTCGAAGAAATTGAAAAACAAACACATAGAAAACATTTACAAATCCCTATGGTTGAAAGGGTAGTATTCTTTTGGATCCCACATGGATTTTACTCCAACCATATATTCTTAGTGGATGAATCCAGAAGCTTGGCCCTATGGGCTCCCCCTTCCAGTGCACTCACTTCTTAAGGAAACCAAGCTTCCAACTTCCATAAATCTCCCATGGCAAGCTGATAATCTCTACTAAAAGCTGCACAGGTGTGGGTGCCTTGGCAATGACTGTTGCTGCACCGAAGAATAGAAAGGTTTTTGGGCTCTATACAAAGATTTTAGTTCGGGAACCCATTCGAGTGGCTATACATGGGGCACAAGATTAAGCTCCATTTAGGAGGAACTCCAGCTTGAAGAGGTTAAACTCAAAATGGTTTTGGGGAGTACTACTTGGTCTATATGACATATCCGCACTCATAATCCTAGGCTTTCCCTTAGGATTCACATTTATATACTGATCGGGAGTAGCTTGGCTAAAAATATTTGTTGCTGATTTGAGTTGCTTTGGGGTGATTACTTTTCCCACCAAAGCAGTCCCAATTTCTAAGGTAAACAAAAGTGAGAAAACATATCCGTAGTTTGATCAATATTTTTTGAAAAAAAAGAAGAGAGCACACGCAATATGTTCCACTCACACTCACACGGTTGTTATTTTTAAATCCAAATTGAAAATATGAAAGTGTGATAGAGTAACTAACTCATTAGTGTTTTTGATTATCCAGATCGCACAAGGCATAAGAGAATTGTATACACACTGTTGAGGTTGTTACTAAACCACAAGACACATCAGACACATGTTCATTTTAATCATTTGTAGTGTTATCAAATAGGGGTTCATTTTAATCATTTGTAGTTTGAGATAATCAAAAGTTAATTATAAACCCATGAAACTACATGATTGTTCTTTTTAAACTGATGCAAATGTGTCATTTTTTATTTTACCCATGAGTGAAATGCATGATTAATTGATTAAATTATTATAGAACAAAAAATGAAAGTGAGTTAGACTCCAGCATGACACATGTTGTCACCCATAGATTAGTAGCTCAAAAATCCTTATCTAAGAATAGAAGAAAAAGATAGAAATTTGAAAAGAAACAAATCAGAAAAACCCTTGTTACCATTGATTTCATCGCATCAAAGCGAATGCGTCATTCTAGATTGCATATGCAGCTCTATTTATCAGATGCGGCTCGATTTTTGTCAAATATGTCTCAGGTTGTCAGTTGCATCGCTCAAAAAGGAAAGTGTGTTACGACAGAGTGGTTGCATCACTTTCATTATTAGATGCGGGTCGACAGAGCACTTGTGTCACTGGAAGCAGAAAATTCATCATTCTGTACATCTGTACCTACAAAAAAAACAAAAGGGTCCTATGAAACTTGCCAAAAAATGTTTTTGAAAAAAAGAGTTGGGTTCACCAATATAACTATGGATTTTTCCTGCAAGATAATGTTAGCAAATCACATGCAAATATATAAACCCACAATATGTAATACAATTCAAAGGAATAAACAAACAAGTGAATGAAACGATCTCACCCAACTCCATCCTCCATGGCTGATTTCCATTACACCTTCTAGCTTGCTGAAATATGACATGTTGTCCTCAGATTTTTGATGAGAAAATCTAAACTATGGACTAGCCCTAAGCAAGTTTTGAAGGATTTAATAATATAGTGCAAGAGAGTTCCTACATGCAATGACTAAATGACAAACTAAAATGCTCAATTCACAAGAATGCAAGAAGTATTTCAAGATTGCTAAGAGATTTTGAGAATTCCTAGATTTTTCAAGATATCGAAAAATGAGGACAAAATTGGCATTTTATAGAAAATGCAATTTTGGATGGACGGATGAGATTAAAGATTGAGAAGTGCCCTAGAATATGTGGTCAAGATTAAAAATAACAACCTCTTAATTAGGATTAGGGCAACTTTAGGGTGAAAATCAAATTGAGTGGAGAAGATTTAATTGAAGAAATTAAGTCAAAGAAAGAGAATAGTTGCAAGTGAGATAAGAATTAGTAAGTGGAAAAGGATGAGTTAGAAAATCAAGTTATTTTAGAAATAACTTAATTTGTGGAGAAAAATGCTATTTTGAATTTTAATATTCTAATCTTAACTCAAAATGGTGAAGTCATGTGAGAGTAAATAACAATTAAATTATTTACTTGAAGAGAGAAATTTAAATAAATATTTTTTTATTTAAATTTGGAAATGAATTGAATGAGACAATTAAATAATTAATTTAAATTATTTAATTATGGAAGAAGTCAATTAATAATTAAATAAATTGTGGGTGATTTATTTAATTATGAGAGGACTTTAGTATTAGCGACATATTTAAATAAAATTAATTTATTTAAATAATCAAGAGGGAATAATGGATTAAATAAATTTAATAGTTTATTTAATTTAAAGATGATTTTAGACATTAGTGGCATATTTAAATAAATGTGATTTATTTAAATAGTAAAAAAGAATAAGAGAGATGAATTAATTAAATAATTGGTCATTATTTAATTAATAGCTGAATTTGGTCAGAGTGACATAATTAAATTATGTTTAGATGAATTGATGAGAAAATTGTGTTCGCGGGCCTAGGTCAATTTTATGTGTCTACAAGTTGAAATCCATCTAGTTGTTCAATATATACCTCTTCTTCTAATTCTCCATTCAAAAATGTTGACTTCACATCCATTTGATAGACTTTATAATTCTTGAAAGTAGCATAAGCAAGAAATAACCTTACAACTTTAATTCTAGGTACAGGGGCAAAGGTTTCTTCAAAATCATTACCTTCCATCTGTGAATATCCTTTACATACTAGTCTTGCTTTATTCCTGATCACTTCACCTTGTTCATTCAGGTTATTCCAAAAGACCCATTTGGTTCCAATCACATTTTTGTCTTGAGGTCTAGGAACAAGAATCCATGTATAATTTTTCTCTATCTACATCAGTTCTTCCTTCATTGCTTCCATCCAATATTCATCTTTACATGCTTCATTGACATTGCTAGGCTCAGTCTTGGATATCAAACAATATTCTTCTGCAATTCTTCTTCTAGTCTACACACCTTTGTTCTTGTCTCCTATAATCTGACTTTCAGAATGACTTCACTTTACATACCTTGGAATTTTGGGTTCTTTTATTCTTTCTTCTACATTTCCATTGTGTTCTTCTTCATGATTTTCTTGATCCACCAAAACACTTTGAACTTGATTTTGTGTCTGTGCATTCTTTCCATTCTCAATATAATCTTGTTGGTCATCTGAATCATATCCACAATACTTGGATGATCTAACAGTGTCTTCATCAACTCTGACATTTGCACTTTCAACTATTTTCTTCAATCTTTTATTGTAATACCGGTAGGCTTTTCTCTTAGTAGAGTAAACCAGAAAGATTCCTTCATCACTTCTAGCTTCAAACTTACCTATATATTCATCTCTTTTGATATAACATCTACTTCCAAATATTTTGAAATATTTAATAGTAGGCTTATAACCAAACCATAGTTCAAAAGGAGTCTTACAAGAATTGCCATTGACATTCACCTGGTTGATAGTATCAAAGCAATCATATTGTGCATGTATATTATGGTTGTTGGAAAACATTGGGTGTTTACTATCAAAGCATAATAGTAAATATGGATTTTCATGGAATTACAACACCATGGTGATTGGAATACCATGACAAGCCATATACAAGTCAATGAACTATTTCTATGTATGATTTCTTATCTGTGGGTTGCCATTGTGTTTTGGTAGACATATACTCACCTCACACTATGTTTTCCAACTTGCAATCATACTATGCATGTATATGCTTGTTCAAAAATATTGGATGTTTACTCTCAAATAATAATAGTAAATATGGATTTTCATGGCATTCCAACACCATGGTGAATGGAATGTCATGACAAGTGATATACAAGGCAATGAACTGTTTCTATGTATGATTGGTTATCTATGGCTTGCTACTATGTTTTGGAATTTTATATACTCACCTCTCACCGTGATTTCCAACTTGCAATCATAATATGCATGTATATGGTTGTTGGGAAACATTGGGTGTTTACTATCAAAGAATGGGTATGTGCAGGATCATCATGGAAAAAATAGGCCCTTAAGTGGTGAAAAATTCAGAAAAATCAAAGTTAGGCAATTTGAGGTAAATAAATGAATAAGTTATCTATATTATTTCAAAAATATTCAACCATAGAATCTGTAGAAAATTGAATGTAGTTTATAAACTACTAGGTTTATTTAAAAATAATAAAAATCTATTTGGTGAAAATTTGAAATTTCAATGCAGTAGCACTTAAATTTCAAGGAAAAAATAAGAAGTAGGTGTCTGTCTGACCACCCTAACCACAATAAAATGATAATATTTTTTCTATAAGATTTTAGATATAAGTAGAGGAATCATGTCCTGATGTGATGCATATTTTTTTGTAATTTTTTTCCAAGTAAATAATTAATCATGATTTTTGTATTACAATTTTAAAAAAATATAAAATCTCGTATGTCTGACCACCTTAACTTGATCAAAACTTCATGAAATTCAATTTTTTTTTAATCCTATATTATGTGAAGCATAGAATGTGACACATGTCTCAAATTCAAAAAATGTGATACCGTTTGAAAGCTATAGATGTTTTTCAATCAACCTATCAATCAGGACTTTAGTCATAATTCAAATAGAAAATTAATAATAATTATTTATTAAATTCAAAGTAAAGCATAATTTATATTGGTGGGAATCTAGGAATCTCCTTTAAAAACCCTTTTCGTTTCATCAATTTTGGGTAAAAAAAGTCATCAACCACATACCCTACACACCCATCATATCGCCACTTTTTGGCCCATCATGATCCTGCACATACCCGGATAATAGTAAATATCGCTTGTCATGGAATTCCAACACCATGGTGATTGGAATGCCATGACAAGTCATAGATTAGGAAATGAACTATTTCTATGTATGATTTCTTATCTCTGGCTTGCCACTGTGTTTTGGTAGACATATACTCACCTCCCACTGTGGTTTCAAACATGCAATCATATTGTGCATGTATATGGTTGTTGGAAAACATTTGGTGTTTGGGTAAAAGAACAAACATTTGATGCACTTTATAAAGGAATCGGCCAATAACAACAAAAAATTATGAACTTCAACCACATTAAAGTGGTCTTTATGTTTTTAATTTCAAAATGGTGTAAACTAATGAAAAGTAGAAATTTTGATGAAGATTATTCCTGTAATTTTTCAATTTTTTAAAAAAATTGCTTTCATTATTTTTTATCAATTTAAGGACAAATTTTAGAATGCTGAAAATTTGAGAAAAATGTGACTTCATGAGCCGTCAAGAATCAAATTGAAAAAAACTTCATTTCTCCATAATTTTTTTTTCTCCAAATAGATAATTCAATATCGTGTGCATGGAAAAAAAATCAAATTTTGATGTATATTTTTCTCGTAATAACGTTTTAAAGTCAAACTTGTGAGAATTTGACAGTTTTCATGGGCCGTCCACTATTTTCAAATTTTTTTAAAATCATTTTCAAAAAATAAATTATACCCTTTTGAAGAAGACTCTCTCCTCTTCTCCTCCATTTAATTTAAAAAAAAATTATAATATGTTTTACTATTTTTTTTTTAAATTTCTAATCAGCCTCTTTTTTAATTTTAACAACCTACTTACATTATTTTAAAAATTAAATATATTAAAACTAATCAAAATATTAAAAAAATTATATATTTGGATTCCCCACCTTGAGCTCTACAAAAGGGTATTTTTCTCTTTTTAAGAAAATTCATTATGTCTAGATAAATACTTAGTTAAAGTTGAAAGTTTCAGAAAATTCTAAAAAAAGATAAGTTGGCTGCTAACTAGGATGCCAACTAGACAGTTTCGGCCGAAATCCTTTTGATAGAAACCCTACACATAAAATAATCCAATTTGAAAGCCAAATTCAAAGTTTCGAAGGGAAAAATTATTAGTTTTGGTTTTGGCCGAAACTTATTCAGTCAAAACCTTGTGTGCCACATATGCACCACATGGTTTTGGCTGAAACTTTTCTAACTGAAAATAGTTCACTCATAACTATTTATTTGACCGAAAGTGTGACATGGGTTTGTGCTTTTACCCATTTACTATCAAATCATAATAGTAAATATGGATTGCCATGGAATTGCAACACCATGGTGATTGGAATGCCATGACAAGCCATAGACTGTGCAATGAACTATTTATATTTAATTGTTTCTCTTGCTTGTCTATGGCTTGTCACATGGCATTCCAAGACCATGGTGTTGCAATTCCATGACAATCCATATTTAATATTATTCTTTGATATATTTTTTCAGTAATCCATATTTACTATTGTGCTTTGATGGATTTTTTCCAAGCATCCATAGCTTGTTCAAAAGAAGTTGTTTTATGCTTTTAGCCATAGTAGCAAGGTAGTGAACTGTTTGATAAAATGCTTTGGTATATGTGTATGAAAAATGTGGTAGCATAGACAAGGTAGTGAACTATTTGATAAAATTCCTCAAAGAAATGTGGTCTCGTGGTGATGGAATGCCATGAAAATCCATATAGCAGCAAGGTAGCAATATGGATTGTCATGGAATTACATCACCATGAGACAACATTAATTTGAGGCATTTTATCAAACAGTTCAAGGAAGTGTGGACGAAAAAAGAAGCACTAGTGGTGGTGCATTCTTTCTTGGTAACAACTTTGTTTAATGGATGAGCATGAAGCAAGAGTGAGTTACTCTTTCAATCACTGATACAGAGTATGTGGTAGTAGTGGTGTGTTTTACTAAAGTACTATGTATGAAGAAAACCCTTAAAAACATCAAGGTAGAGTACAAAGAACCTATCTCTATTCTTTGTGACAATTCAAGTGCTATAAATATATCAAAGAATCTAGAGATGCACTCTAGGACTAATCATATATTAGTTAAGTATCACTTTTTGAGAGAGAAGGTAGTAGATCAAGCAGTCAACATGGAATATCTGCCAACCAAGGATCAGGTTTCTGACATATTTAATAAGCCTCTCCCCAAAGAAAAATTTGAATACTTGAGAAAAAATTGGGAGTGGTTTCTCCTGCCAAATATCACTAGATCTTATTGATAGGGCATGAGTCCGAGAGGAGCTTCACAAAAAAAATATTCATTCTTGGAAGAGAAAGGAGAGAATTCAAGTCAGGTATGACTAGTTTTCAAATTTCTAATGACTTGACGGTTGTAGATATTTGGACACATTCTTTCTCTTTGCATGGTATGTCAAAGGGGGAGATAATTAGTAATAGAAAGGTGTCCAAATAGTGTCCCTTTACCATTGATGTCAAAGGGGGAGAAATCAAGAAAAATTCTCTAAGTTTGTAAGATTTGGGGAGAATAGTTATAAATGCCTTTTTTTAACCAAAGGGGGGGATATGTCAAAAGAGGAGAGTATCATCAATTTATTTGATGCTTTGATAAATTTTATTGGCTTGCCCAAAGGGGGAGTTGTAATTGTAAACATTTGTGTGCATTAGGGGGAGATTAGTTGTTGTGTAGAATGATCAATGCCAAGGACAATAGAGAGCATTTATTTCTGCCATCAATGAAAAGGGGGAGATTGTTGGAAATTTGATTGTTATTGATGTCAAAGGGGGTGTTTGAGTGATATCTAATGGTGAGATTGTTGATGGATGTCGAAAGGGAGATTGTGGCCGGCCATGATGGTCATTGAAGTCAAGTGGTCTCACTCTAAATGATGCATATGAAGTTGCAAGGAAATCCTTGAAGAAATGTAGAAGTTCATTCTTTGGGCCTCAGGCTTACTCTATACAACTTGCTAAAGGAAGAAAGAGCTAGTCATTTTCAACTAAGTCCAATCGGGCTTTAGACTTCTATCTTGTGGCTAACTCTTTATTGTAGGTGATTAGACATTGAGCTTCGGTCATAAATCATATTGCAAGCCTCAAAGAAATGATGAAAATAATGTGTTAAGTTTGAAAAGACTCAGGCATTGAGCATTGGCATTAAGGATTACACCTTAACTATGGTATATGGTAAAGGGTAAGGTCTATGGCCGAAACTTGATAGGAGTTGAAAGAATCAGACATTGTTGTTTGGGCTTGTTTCTTAAGCCCTTTGAAGCTCTTCAAACATGATGTAAGGGGTATTAGTGATCCTTGACCCTTGATGGAAAGGAAAGACAAGGTTGAGAAAAGTGAAAAAGTAATTCTACCATTATGTGGAAAGCTTGTGTTGACTAGCATTGAATAGCGCAAAATCACTGGAAAGAGACATGTGGCAAGCACCAATTGCAATGGATAGTTGATTCACATAGATTTTGTTAATCATTAATCTAAGATCCTCATTTAAAGCAAGGTGGTTGAGTGATAACCATCCAATCATGGTGCTAAGGTAGAGATTGATGACCAAGGTTTAAAGATTTGGTTTTATCAATGATTAGGAAAATGAAGATATGGCATAGAAAATAAAGTAACCACTCTAGATATATTCTTGCTGGAGATTGGAAGAAATGGATGATGCCATTAATGCAAATGTGGCTACAAATATAGAATAAGATCAAGCAAGCAGGAATATGGCATTAAATGCAAATAAAATCCTAGATTTGATTGCCATACACCAAAAATTAGCAAATCCAATAAATGAATTTTGTGGTGTTTGGCTCGAGGTAAGTTGGCTTTTCGATGAAGAAAAGAGGAGTTAAGCTCATTAGAACATGTGTTCTAAGTGTGCAGCATTGTGCATGCATATGTTGTGACAAGAATACCTACATTGTAACATATAAAATATCATCTAGGATATGCATTGAATTGTAGAGGTGTGTGGGATACAACAAAGAAAGGAGAAGGAGAAGAACAGAGAAGAGAAATGAATTGCTGAGTGGATAGCACCAAAGTATGAGAAATTACAAAATAGGTAAGAAAAATTTAACTAGATTCATTTTGAATCATTTGTAATATGGATATGTAGCTCCATACTGTTATTATAAATCTGATTGGTTGGTGCCATCAGATATTTGAGTTGGTGCTTAGTTAGGGAGTGGGTGCTTCCTTGAAGTTGGTGCTCCTAAATTAGGGAATTGGTGTCTCCTTAGGGTTGGTTCCCTTAAAATTTATAACTAGTGATGTTTTATTGCGAGGTTGGATTAGGACAGTAGATCCTAATAGTTATTCTCATCGTGGTTTTTCCCATATTGGGTTTTCCACATATCTCTGGTGTTAAGTGAATTTGTATGTTTGAATGATATGTGAGTTTGTTTAATCTACATTAAAATGGTTTAAATTTAAATTTAAATTTATGTACTGAATCGCCCCCCTCTCAGTAGATATTTGTGTTCCAACAAGCATAAGGAAGATGATGTTCACTATGTCAAGGGTCTCTAACATAATATTCTTAGTGTAGGAAAAATGTGTAGCAGAGGATACAATCTGGTGTTTTAGGATGATGGTTGTGAAATAAAAAAATGAAGATCCAAAATATTGGTTACAACAAGAACAAGGACACAAGGAAATGTTTATTAGCTCAAAAGTACTAATGTTTAGTGCTTTATGACTCAAATCAATGAAAGTTGGCTATGGTACAGAAGAATGGGTCATATCGATTTTGATGGCCTAATGAAGATCAACTCTACTCATGTCGTGAGAGACTTGCAAAGAATTACAAACCGTAGGATCCATGCAATTTGCAAAGAGTGTCACTTTAGTAAAAAAACAAGGAAATGTTCAAAAAAAAGGAACATTCTACTATAGGACCTTTAGATTTGGTGCATACAGACCTATGCGGACCTATCAGAACAAGAAGCCCTCAAGGTGACTTGTATTTTATGGTGTTAATAGATGATTACTCTAGAATAAATTGGTTGACCTTTCTCAAAGAAAAAATAGAAGCTCTAGATAATTTTAAAGAATTTAAATCTATGGTTGATAATGAAAAGGATTTGAAAATCAAGTGCTTAAGGTTTGATAGAGGTGGTAATTTCACCTCAAATGAGTTTAATAGTTTTTGCAAAGATCATGGGATAAAAAGACATTTATCAGCTCCCAGTACTCCATAATAAAATGGGGTTGTGAGAGGAAGAACAAGATAGTTCAAGAGGAAACAAGAACAATGTTGAAGGAAGCAAATATATTGGATATCTATCAGAGAGAAGCTACATACAACAGTTTACATTCTCAATAGAGGACAAGCAAGACTAAATAGTTCAAAGACCCCCTATGAGCTATGGTATGGAAAAGATTCTACTATGAAATATCTTAGAGTGTTTGGCAGTAAATTTTATATCATGAGGGATATGAAATTTTGATGCAAGATCAAATGAAGGAATCTTCCTTGGATACTCTACAAATAGCAAGGCATACATGTGCTACAACAAGAGACTAAAGAAGACAATTGAAAGTGTAAGTGTCAAAGTGGATGAAGAATCACATCAAAGCTTAGTGAAGATAGAAGGATATGAATATGATGAACCTCTTTGTAGAGAAGAAGAAAAAGAGATGCTAGTGGAAGAGGATCAAATCATTCTAAGGATCAAATAATTATAGATAAGAGAAAATGTGTGCTCACACGAAGAAAAGAATAGGTAAAATTTTGTTTACTCTCTAAAATAGAACCTTAAACAATTATTGAAGCATGTAGGGATGGAAATTGGATCAATGCTATGGAAGAAGAACTAAGGTAGATTGAGAAGAATTAGACATGGGAACTAGTCCCAAGACTAACAAACAAGAATATGATAGGAACAAAATTTTTTTTAGGAACAAGTTGAATGAGGATGGAGAAGTTATTAGAAACAAGGCTAGGCTTGTGTGTAAAGGCTACTCACAAGTGGAAGGAATAGATTTTGAAGAGAATTTTGCTCCAGTAGAAAGAATGGAGGCTATTAGGATGTTTTTGGATTTTGCAGGACATAAAGACTTCAAGGTATATCATATGGATTTAATGTCCTTTTTTAATGGTGATTTAGGAGAGGAAGTGTACATTGAACAACCAGAAGGTTTTTGGTTATCAGAAGATCTAGATATGGTTTGCAAGTTGAAGAAGGCATTATATGGACTCAAATGGGCTCCTAGATCTTGGTATGCAAGATTGGATAGATATTTACTATAGCAGGGATTCAAAAAGGGCATCACACAACATCCTTTACTTCAAAGTTGAGAAATACCAAATCTTGATTAGGGTGAGTGTAGGATCATGGGGGTCCAAAAAGTGGTGATATGACAAAAATGTGTATGATGACTTTTTTTTATCCAAATTTGATGATACAAAAAGGGTTTATTGAGAAAATTGTCAGCTTTCCACCAATATAAGATATGTTTTATTTTTAATTTAATAGATAATTATTATTGATTTTCTACATGCATTATGAATAATGTACTGATTGATAGGTTGCTTGAAAATCATCTATAATTCTCAAACGATTTCACATTTTTTGAATTTGAAAGATGTGGCACATTCTATGATTCCGATACTATAGGATAAAAAATTAAAAAAATTGAATTTCATAAATTTTTGACCAAGTTATGGTGGTTAGATAAACAAGTTTTAATATTTTTAAAAAGTTCTAATACAAATTCATAACTAACTATTTATTGGAAAAAAATTACAAAAAAATGCAGCACATTTGGGCATGTGTCCTCTACGTATATTGAAAGTTTTAAAAAAAATTATTATTTTTTTCTTGTACTTAGGTTGGTCAGACATACACCTTCTTTTTATTTTTTTCTTGAAAATTTAGTACTACTGCATTGAAATTTAAAATTTTCACCAAATAGGTTTACCTTTTTCCAAAAAACGAATAGCATCTTAGAAACTACATTCAATTTACATATATTTCAAATTATGTTAATAACCTATTCAAATTTTTATGTCAAAAAACCTAACTCTATTTTTCTGAATTTTCATTACCACTTAAGGGCCTAGTTTGGACCGCCATGATCCTACACTAACCCATTGTGGTTGTGTATGTTGATGATATAATCTTTGGAGTAAATGAGACCATGTGTAAGAAGTTTGCAAAGGATATGAAAAATGAGTTTGAAATTTCAATGCTTGGGGAGATGACTTTCTTCTTTGGGCTAGAAATTAGTCAATCAAAAAAAGTATATTCATTTCACAATCAAAATATGTAAATGAAAATTTAAAGAAGTTTGGGATGGAGGATTCTAAACCAATATTTAATCCCATGATTAATGGTTTTAAATTAAGAAAAATTGATGAATCTCCTAAGAAAAATCAGACTAAGTATAGATCCATCATTGGTGGATTACTATATCTAACTACAATTAGACCTGATATTATGCATCCAGTATGTCTTGTGGCAAGATTTCAAGAATATCCTAGAGAGTCACATGTGGTAACAGTCAAAAGGATATTCAGATATTTGAAGGGAACTCTAGACTCTGGTATATGGTATTCTAAGGATACTAATTTCTCTAAAATAGAACCTAAAACAATTATTGAAGCATGTAGGGATGGAAATTGGATTAATGCTATGGAAGATGAACTAAGGTAGATTGAGAAGAATCGAACATGGGAACTGGTCCGAAGACTAACAAAAAAGAATTTGATAGGAACAAAATGGGTTTTTAGGAACATGAGGATGGAGAAGTTATTAGAAACAGGGCTAAGATTTTGTGTAAAGGCTACTCACAAGTGGAAGTAGTAGATTTTGAAGAGACTTTTGCTCCAGTAGCAAGAATGGAAGCTATTAGGATGTTTTTGGCTTTTACAACACATAAAGGCTTCAAGGTATATCATATGGATTTAATGTCTACTTTTTTAATGGTGATTTAGGAGAGGAAGTGTACATTGAACAACCAGAAGGTTTTTAATTATTAGAAGGTCCAGATATGGTTTGCAAGTTGAAGAAGGCATTATATGGACTCAAATGGGCTCCTAGATCTTAGTATGCAAGATTGGATAGATACTTACTGTGGTAGGGATTCAAAAAGGGAATCACAGAAAACATCCTTTACTTCAAAGTTGAGAAATACCAAATCTTGATTAGGGTGAGTGTAGGATCATGGGGGGTCCAAAAAGTGGTGATATGACAAAAAGGTGGCTCATGACTTTTTTTTATCCAAATTTGATGAAACGAAAAGTGTTTATTGAGAAAATTGTCAACTTTCCACCAATATAAGATATGCCTTATTTATAATTTAATAGATAATTATTATTGATTTTTGACATGCATTATGAATAACATACTGATTGATAGGCTGCTTGAAAAACATCTATAATTCTCAAACAATTTCACATTTTTTGAATCTGAAAGATGTGGCACATTCTATGATTCCCATAGTATAGGATAAATTTTTTTTTTAAAAAATCATAATTTTTTGACCAAGTTATGGTGGTCAGATAAACAAGTTTTAATATTTTTAAAAAGTTCTAATAAAAATTCATAGCTAATTATTTACTAGAAAAAAAATTACAAAAAGAATGCAGTAGATCTGAGCATGTGTCCTCTACTTATATTTAAAGTTTCAAACAATTCTTTTTTTCTTGTACTTAGGTTGGTCAAACATACACCTACTTTTTATTTTTTTCTTGACAATTTAGAACTACTGCATTGAAATTTAAAATTTTCACCAAATAGGTTTACCTTTTTCCAAAAAAGGAATAGCATCTTAGAAACTACATCCAATTTACATATTTTTTAAATTATGTTAATAACCTATTCAAATTTTTATGTCAAAAATCCTAACTCTATTTTTCTAAATTTTCATTACCACTTAAGGGCCTAGTTTGGACCCCCATGATCCTACACTAACCCATTGTGGTTGTGTATGTTGAGGATATAATCTTTGGAGGAAATGAGACCATGTGTAAGAATTTTTCAAAGGATATGCAAAATTAGTTTGAAATGTCAATGCTTGGGGAGATGACTTTCTTCCTTGGGCTAAAAATTAGTCAATCAAAAAAAGGTATATTCATTTCACAATCAAAATATGTAATGGAAATTTTTAAGAATTTTGGGATGGAGGATTCTAAACTAGTATTTTCTCCCATGATTAATGGTTGTAAATTAAGAAAAAGTGATGAATCTCCTAAGAAAAATCAGACTAAGTATAGATCCATGATTGGTGGATTACTATAGCTAACTACAATTAGACCTAATATTATGCATCAGGTATGTCTTGTGGGAAGATTTCAAGAAGATCCTAGAGAGTCACATGTGGTAACAGTCAAAAGGATATTTAGATATTTGAAGGGAACTCTAGAATATGGTATATAGTATTCTAAGGATACTAATTTCTCTTTGAGTTCTTATATAAATGTAGATTGTGTAAGTTGTGGGGATGAAAGAAGAAGTACAAGTGGAGGTGCTTTCTTCCTTGGAAACAGGCTAGTTTCTTAGATAAGTAAGAAGGATTTAGTGTCATTATCTACTACAGAGGCTAAATACATTGCTATAGCATCTTGTTATACATAGGTGCTATAGATGAAGCAAACATTGAAGGATATCAAAATATCATATGATGAAGCTATTCCTATCTTGTGTGATAATACAAGTGCTATCAACATTTCAAAAAATATTGTAGTGCATTCAAGAACAAAGCATATCCCTATCTGGTATCAATTTCTAAGAGAGAAAGATGTTGAGAAGGAACTGAAGTTGGAGTATGTGCCTACAAAGGATCAAGTAGAAAACATTTTCACAAAGTATATTCTAAAATATACATTTGAGTATCTCAGACATAAGCTAGAGATTATTGCCCCTCCTCCTTTCAACTAGATGCATGATATTGTGCATCTATCTAGGGGAACAAGTCAAGATATATTGTTTGTCCTAGACTGATGAAGGCTACCTCTCGGGGGTAGTAGGTAGCAGTGTTTCTAGCTAGTGCAATAAGGGGGCGCACTTATTATGCCTGAAGTGAAGTATGGAGGTGTTTCCATTTGCCATTGATATCAAAGGGGGGAGAGAGAAGTCTAAAAAAATAGGGAAAGAAATGTTCGAGTAAGGAGGAGAGCTGAAGTAAGGGGGATTTTTCTTGATTATTGGAGATACAATATTTCTTTTGTTTTTTATGGTTTTTCGATAGTTGTTGCCATTAGTGGTAAAGGGGGAGATTATTACACTATGTTGTCATTGATGTCAACCTCTAGTATGGATATGTTGAGAAGGTGTGTATGATGTTGAGTAGGTGTTTTAGATGCAGCAGGGCTAGTTGGTATCCAAGTACTTTTGAGAAAATTTGCATAAAGATTGTACAAAGTGACTCATAATTGTTTTGTATTTTTCTCTACATTTCTTCACTCTTGAAGATGTGCTTGTATAGTTTCAAAGTGATCATTAGAGGTCTTAGAAGTTATTATATCTCAGGTTTCAGGTTCTAGAATGTGTGATAGTAGAAGATATGTTTCACAGTGTGTTGGATTGTCTTTTGCTTCAGAAGAGGGATATCTGGGAGAAATGGAATTTCTTCGCATTTCTCTACACTCAAGTTTCTTGTCTTATGGATTTGGGAATGTTCTAATATTTCCCATACCTACATTCTCATGATTTTTCTAATGTTCAATTATTCCACAAGCTTAGTTCATGAGTTGTATCTCTATGGCAGTTTGATTGGTTGCACATGATGATAGTATTATTAGTTTAATGCGATCACACTAATGTTTTTGAATATTCTGTTGATGTTGGAATGTTCTAGGATTTTGTGTAATATTTCTACATGGTCCATGGGTTGTTTTAAGCCTTTGTGAAGTGTGAATTTGGTTGCTTGATAGAGTTAATGTCGATTTGACCAACCTTGTGTGTTAGCATTGTTTGTGGATGAGCTTCGTGGTTTCTGGAAGTTTGGTGTATCATGCTGGTGTATATTTGGCTCTTGTTTAACCCTTTATGTAGTCTTCCTTCACTTATTTTCATCGCAAAGGTGTTTGGTTCCAACCTACTTTGTGGTTGCACGTTTGAGGTGAATATGTTTCATTGAAGTTGACCTTGAGAATAATATTTGAGGTTGTAGAAGATATATATGCAAGGTCAAATATTTGGATATATGTGTGGCACATAATAATGCAGGTCATGTGATCATTTTTTTGGATTTAAGTGTAAGAAAGAAGTCCTAATACTACTAGAAGTAGTGATCAGAAGGTGTCTATAGTTTAGTGTGCTAGAAGTCACTGAAGGCAATGAGTAGAAGGTTGTGAATGGTAAAGAGTCATTTTTGTGGTTTCTCCTATTTCTCTAAGGTATTAGACCTCCTTTTAATTATTTATTTGTAATCCAAAAGAAGTTATATTATTGGGAAGTGAGCCCTTGGCAATCGGCCTTTCTTTTTGGATAGTGAGTCCTCTGGGTAGTGAGCCCTTCAAGCAGTGGGACTTTTGTAACCTGTTCTGGTTTTAATATAGTAAGTTAATCCTCATTGTGGTTTTTCTCTTATAGGGTTTTCCATGTAAAAATATAGTGTTCTATTGTGAATTTTTTTAGATGTGTTGTTGTTTTGTGTGTCTACATTCTTAATAAGGTTTTGAAGGTTTTAATGCACAACTAATTCACCCACCTCTCAATTATCTTGTGTGTCTTGATGGGACTTTAATTTTCTAAGGAGAAATGGACCTCTTGTTATGTTTCAATGGTGACCTATCGCCAAGGTGAATCAGTCACTCAAGTGAGGTTTTATCCCTCTTTGGTTGTGCTTTACCAGCCCCGTTTACCTAATTCGTCGGTTTCTTGACATGATGACTTTTGTTCTACACCGTTGGGAATTTCAATGCGGGCCCCCACTTCAATGTTTTATCTAAATTCTAATGTGTCGTTCGATTGTTGGGATGGATCTTGACCGTTCATTGCACACCTCACAAGGTTTTTGCTTACATCATGAGAAATGTTGCGAGGCTTCTGAGATGTTGCCATCTGGCATGAACAGATGCATGGGTTTTCTTCTTGAGGTGTTGGATATGACATGGGGCCATCTTTTCACTAGTGATGGCCATTAATAACATGGTTAATTATGGTTCCTCGCACACCTCGCACGAGCAAAGTAAATATCCGGGAGGGTATTGTGAGGGCTATGAGGGCATGACACGTGGCTTCTCTTTTCTTGCAAGCAGGAATATGTGGGTCCCTTGGTGGTTTGGATCTACTATTTTGAGGATTTTGATTGGGTATGTTTTTCGAGGGTGCTGAGATGGATTGTCAACATCTATGGACTTAATCTACACCCTTCGTCTTGTCATAGGGTGGTCTGAATCAGTCGTTCATTTTCAAGTAGGGGGTGTGCGAGTTGTCCGCGTGGCATGTGTTGCTTGGATGTTGCTTGTGTCATTAATGGCACAGGGTTTTTCCTTCTCCAGAGAATCTTCACTTGATTGCCTCTAGCATGCTAACAGTGCCATCCTATTGGGAGTATTCATGGTTATCTAGGTCACTAATTGTTTGAATGCTTGAAGTGCTTTCAAGTAATTATACCCTCCATGTTGGGCTATTCTATAAATGCTTAATGAGTTGTATGCACTCAGCATTGCATCTTTCTGTATCTGTGTACAGGAAAGTTTTTGTCCTATGTATTGTAGACCTCTGTTTCCTTCATGGATAAACCAATTAAGTACAAGAGTGCGACTGGGATCCCATGGGTTGCCAGTCATAACCGAGCCTGTTACACCCATGTTGCCCGAGAGTGCCACTAGAAATACATGAAAGAAGCCAGTGCACTTTTCATCCCCAGTTATTATTTTGGATTTAGATGAATCTGACATTGAATCGGACTATAGGTGTTATTTGGCTACTCTTACTTGACTCATCGAAGTGAATGAGGAGGCCATGGAGGCTGAGTTGATGACCGAGTTGGTACCAGCTTCAACTGTTAGGGGTGATGCTCGTAAGGCTGATAAGAAAGATGTGGTTTTGTTGCTGTCACAAGCACGGACTCGGAGCGGTTGCTTGTACTGGGGCCATGTGTCTTTTTGATGGTTACTAGCGGTGGGTTCGTTGGATGTTTTTTCTCCTGTTGTTTTGTCGAATGGGTGTGGATGTGGAAGTGCGCATGCCTTGCATGAAATTTTGTTTCCGATTGGTTATTTCATAACCATTTTTTATTCCTTTGTTCATGCACAATGTCATTATGATAAGGAATGTAAATTTGAATTTCATTTTGAGTTGAAATTCAATTTTGTATCACAATGTAGCCTAATGCTTGTTGCTCTCGTATTGTATAAAGGAGATTTCATGGCTCATTGTGGGGGTCAAAAAAATTTTGGAGTCCGAAGCTTGGAAGTTTGTACAATCCATTTTATAGTTAAAATGTTATGAACATTTTGTTCAGGAAATCATCTCGGGTTGGGTTTATATATAGATTAATGTGATATGCTTTTTAAATTACTAATATCGAAAGAAATCTATAAATTTAAGATGTTTTACTCTCCTGTGTGTGTGTCATGGATTATGAGTGGAGTTATCAAGGATTCCTCCTTTTAGTTTCAATAGTTAATTGAAAGTGTAATTAGTTTTCTTGCTTTAGCTTAAGAAGTTAATCAAATGCTTGAAGAGTCAATTACATGTTCATGGTTGTATATGCCCAGGATGCTTCAAGAAGTACTATCTTAGTGTGCTGAAATATCTCATGATAGTAATGCTATATAAGATAGGTTCAACTTATCAGGATTTTGTTCTATATGACTTTGTTGCCCAATGGACGAAGCACTAGATAATGTTTGTGTCCTTTTATTAGTTCAAGACTATAAGTTCTAAGTAGGGATATCCAAATACTGAACATAAAACACTTGCTTAAAACCTTGTCCTCCTCTCGGAGGTATTGTAATAAATAAGTGGGTCAATTTCATTGCTCTTTGGCACTGGTAATCATTCTTTGGTCTGCCAAAACCATGAAATGATCACTATCCCTTTGAATGTGTAGGAATTGTGATCTGTGTGCAGGAAGTGTTCTTAATAGTCATGAGACATTCATGTGAAAACATTTAGGGTTACCCCCCTAGGTCTTATAGAGCCTGAATTGTAGGGGAAATATGTATCTATTCCATTTCCTGTCAGTTGGCCACGAGTGGTTGTAGTTATCCTTGATAGGGGTTGGCTACCTCTTAGAGATTTTCAATATCTATGTGGATTTTAATCACCAATAGAATAGTGACTCTATTGGGGAGGTTCTGAATCTCCAGTTGCATATGGTGCTGTTACAAAGTCATTAAAGTGTTGAATTATTTCTGTAAGCATTGCTGAAAATTATTTCTGCCTTATAGAGTCATGAGCTTGATAGGTCCTTTTTCCTTGTTGGCTGAGTCAATTCTCATGAATGTTGCTAGAGAGTTTGTTGTAATTAATCTTTCAATGTAAGTCTGTCAAGATTTTTCCATACTTCATGCTTATTTCATAATACCTCACAAGTTGTGAGTGGTGACTCCGAGATCTATGCACTTGTGTGCATTATTTGAGAACAACTGGGAAAGACCCAACAAATTTGCAGTAGAGATGAAGCAGATTTGAGCTCTTGTGATGAAGTACCCTGAAAAGTTAAGGAAGGAATCCATATGATGTCATATTGTTGGATATGAAGGTGTTGCAGTACTTATGCTAGTTTTAAATGAATTTGACCTGTGAAGAATTTCCAGCTGTTCAAATTTTTGTCCTCTGCAAAGAGGTGGTGACTCTACCAAAGAACCTAATGAAGATGTGAATATAGTTCAAGATCTACAAATATTTCCAATCAGAAGAACCATTTGGAGTTACTGCAACAGTTCTAGGTATTTTTCACTCTTGGTTTTCAAGAAATTGTGTATTGAAACCATATGTGAACGTTTTAGGAAAAATTTGGTTCCCTATTTGATGAATCTACATTATGAAAGGGAACAATAACAATAGTATTTCTTTCCATACTTTGGAAATGTAATATGTAACATGAGTAGCGAAGTATTTTTATTGTGATTTATGTCTTTGAGAAAGCTTAAGGCATAGGTATTCAATCAATGTTTTAGAATCATGGTTGATTTTGTAAATGATGTAATCGATAACCATGTATGAAGTTGATAGTGATTGAATTTGTATACAAGAGGGTTTCCTTGTGAAATGGAAAGTAAAAGTATGTAGAGAAAACAATTTATCCCAAGCCCTCAAAGGGGTTTTTCTATCAAAAGATATATTCCATTGGTTTTCAGTGATATTGGAGGTTTCCCAAACTTAATCCCTAAAGATGTTAGAATGAATTTGCCCATATTCACAGGGCAAAGTTCAAAATCAGCTTCTAAGTATTTGCAACATTTTTTTGATGTAATGGGTGATTATGAAATTGATCATGAGGATGTTGTCATGAAATTATTTGTGCAATCCTTAAAAGGTGATGCTAGGGATTGGTTTTCTTATTTACCTACCTTTTTTGTTAATTCATGGAATCAGTTGGTGATTGTTTTTATGGAACAATTCGGTGAAAGATTCAATCCCAACATATTGAGAAAAGCATTTATGGGAATTCACATACAAGAGGAGGAAATATTCCTACATTTTAATCTTAGGTTTTCAAGAGCATTAAGGGAGATCCCCAAAGAAATAAGGCCAAATGAGGCTGAAAGCCTGATTATGTATCTAGGTGCCTTCAACAAGAGGATGAGTTTTTTGTTAAGGGATAAAGAACCTACTACTTTTCCTCAAGCATACCAGCTAGCTATGGAAATTGAAAATAATATGAAATATTCAATGATGAAGAGGTGTCCGACTACAGGTATTGGTTACCCATGCCTAGCTAATGCTAGTATAATATCTAAGCGGGTTATTGAAAGAATTGATGATAAAACTCTTGCTAAGAGTGTTATAAGCCCAGTGATGCAGTTTGATGATAATGAGATCCAAGTTGAAACCCAGTCTGATCTGAACGAAGATGATTAGGGTTTTTGTGTATCAGAACTATATGATATGAGAAGGCAAGAGAAGGAATCATCATATGAGTTTTTTTTGAGATTTTTGGAAATCTTAATACAAATTACTATAGAGAAAAGACCCAATGATTATGAATGCATTGATTTGTTTTGTGAATTATATGAATCTGGACTAAGTTCATTGCCAGAGGAATTGAAACCTGCTAATTTGGCTCAAGTGATTCAATGGATAGAGATTGAAGAGTCAACCAGGAATGCATCTACACAAAATAAAGGTGGTGCTCCTTCATTACAAGATATTTGCATAAGTAATGACAACATTGAAAGATGGGATGATGAAGGATTGTATGAGACACTCATTTTGTTTCTTAATCCTAATTATGATTCTAATGTTACTGAGATTCTATTGCAAGTTAATGATTGTGATTTTAGGGGTAATAATTGCAGTACTGAGAATGCAACTGAAATGTTATTTTTACCAGAGTTACGTGGGGATGAAGAGCCCCAAGTTTGTTCCCAAGTACATAAAAGGTTGCCAGATGGTGTATATCTGGAGTATAGCTCTGGCATCTTAGCATTGGAATAGCGGATTTATATAAATGTTGAACAATATAAGGATGCTAATACTTGTAATCAGAAGAATACAATCGGAAGTGAATAGTATTATGGTCCATACACTGGCCCTATGGTTTTCCCTGAGTATCTATATCAAGTGGAGATGGAGGTGTTACTCCCCCCTAGTATTGATGTAATCAGTAAGGGGTATTCAGATTGTGAAGAATTATTCACTTATAGATCAATATATTCAACAAATAGTCCTAAGTACAATAGAACCAGTATGTATGGCTCTATCTTTTCTGATCAAAGTGAACTTGATGTTTTTAAACCTGTCTCTAAGGGTTTTTATATTGAGATGGGTGAAGAGGTACAATAAAAAACGTGCCAGAAGAGAATTTCCTCGATCTATGTATCGTCTTGGATAGCTAATGGAAGTAAGGATATTTTACATACTATTTTATATGATAACTCCCATTTCAATATGAAAACCGAGGATAACAGAATGGATGATGTTGTAGACCAGGTGAGTTATGAGATTTTTCATTTCTTGGAACAGGTGAGCCAACACCCTATAAAATATGGCCAAGAGCAAGATAAGGTAAAATATTATCATGTTCATATATTGCTCTTAAATTGGTAGGGTAGAGTATTGATTAAATCAATACAGTGGCCGAGTGGGGATAGCCTCCATAGCAATCGCAAAGGTATTGGTTGTCCCATGCACTTCAAAACATCAAATGGTGAATGTTGCAAGTTCTTTTTTTGTCAAGAAATGGAAAATTTTGTTTTTGATAGAGGTAAGCCTTGATTTCTCTTGTTTGGTAGCCTGGGGCTACCATGTTTGTATACACAAGTCTAGTTGATAGAGCAAGGCAATATATCTATTGAAAGGCTTGTGTAGTTCAGTGATTTGGTTTGCGAAACTAGAGATTCTGGATTCTTGCTATGCCCACAAGGGGCATACATCCCCAGTCGGAGCGACTGATGGGACTTTAATTTTCAAAGGAGAAATGGACCTCTTGTAATGTTTCAACGATGACCTATTGCCAAGGTGAACCAGTCACTCAAGTGAGGTTTTATCCCTCTTGGGTCATGCTTTACTGGCCCTGTTTACCTAATTCGCCGATTTCTCGACATGATGATTTTTGTTCTACACCGCTGGGAATTTCAATGTGGGCCCCCACTTCAATTTTTTATCTGAATTCTGATGTGTCGTTCGATAATTGGGATGGATCTTGACCGTTCATCGTACACCTCGCAAGGTTTGTGCTTACGTCATGAGAAATGTTGCGAGGCTTGCGAGATGTTGCCATCTGGCATGAACAGATATGTGGGTTTTCTTTTCGAGGTGTTGGATATGACATGGGGCCATCTTTTCATTGGTGATGAACAATAATAACATGGTTAATTATGGTTCCTCTCACACCTCGTACGAGCAAATTAAATATCTAGGAGGGTATTGCAAGGGCTGCGAGGACATGATACATGGCTTCTCTTTTCTTGCAAGTGGGAATATGTGGGTCCCTTGGTGGTTCGAATCTACTATTTTGAGGATTTTGATTGGGTATGTTTTTCAAGGGTGCTGAGATGGATTGTCAACATCTGTGGACTCAATATATGCCCTCCATCTTGTCACAGGTTGGTCTGAATCGGTGGTTCATTTTCAAGCAGGGGGTGTGCGAGTTGTCCATGTGGCATGTGTTGCTTGGCTGTTGCTCGTGTCATTAATGGCACATGGTTTTTCCTTCTCTAGAGGATCTTCACCTGATTGCCTCTGGCGTGCGAACAGTGCCATCCTATTGGGAGTATTCAAAGTTATTTGGGTCACTAATTGTTCGAATGCTTGAAGTGCTTTCAAGTAATTGTACCCTACATGCTAGCCTATTCTATAAATGCTTAATGAGTTGTTTGCACTCAACATTGCATCTTTCTGTATCTATATACAAGAATATTTTTCTCCTATGTATTGTAGGCCTCTGTTTCCTTCATGGATAAACCAATTAAGCACAGGAGTGCAAGATTGGGATCCCATGGGTTTCCAGTCATAACAGAGCCTCTAATGCCCATGTTGCCCAAGAGTGCCACTAGAAATACCAAAAAGAAGCCAGTGCACTTTTCATCCCCAGTTATTATTTTGGATTCGCATGAATCTGACATCGACTCGGACTACAGGTGTTATTTGGCTACTCTTACTGAACTCGTCAAAGTGAACAAGGAGGCCATGGACGTTGAGTTGATGACCACATTGGTACCAGCTTCAACTATTAGGGGTGATGCTCGCAAAGATAATAAGAAAGATGTGGTTATGTCACTATCACAGGTGAGGACTTAGAGAGGTTGCTTGTACTGGGGCCACGTGTCTTCTTGATGGTTGCTGGCGGTGGGTTCTTTGGACATGTTTTCTCTTGTTGTTTCATTGAATGGGTGTGGATGTGGACGTGCGCATGCCTTGCATGAAATTTTGTTTCCGAATGGTTATTTCATAACCATTTTTTATTCCTTTGTTCATGCAGGATGTCATTATGACAAGGAATGTAAATTTGAATTTCATTTTGAGTTGAAATTCAATTTTGTATCACAATGTAGCCTAATGCATGTTGCTCTCCTATTGTATAAAGGAGATTTCATGGCTCATTGTGGGGGTCAGAAATTTTTTGGAGTTCGAAGCTTGGAAGTTTGTACAGTCCATTTTATAGTAAAAATGTTATGAACATTTTGTTCAGGAAATCATCCCGGATTGGGTTTATATATAGATTAGTGTGATATGCTTTTTAAATTACTGATATTGAAAGAAATCTATAAATTTAAGATGGTTTACTCTCCTATGTGTGTGCCATGGATTATAAGTGGAGTTATCAAGTATTCCTCCTTTCAATTTCAATAGCTAATTGAAAGTGTAATTAGTTTTCTTGCTTTAGCTTAAGAAGTTAATCAAATGATTGAAGAGTCAATTACATGTTCATGGTTGTATATGCCCAGGATGCTTCAAGAAGTACTATCTTAGTGTGCTGAAATATCTCATGATAGTAATGCTATATGAGATAGGTTCAATGTATCAGGATTTTGTTCTGTATGACTCCATTGCCCAATGGACGAAGCACTGGATAATGTTTGTGTCCTTTAATTAGTTCAATACTGTAAGATCTAAGTAGGGACATTCAAATACTAAACATAAAACACTTGATTAAAACCTTGTCCTCCTCTAGGAGGTATTTTAATAAATAAGTGGGTCAATTTCATTGCTCTTTGGCACTAGTAATCATTCTTTGGTTTGCCAAAACCATGAAATGATCACTATCCCTTTGAATGTGTAGGAATTGTGATTTGTATGCGAGAAGTGTTCTTAACAGTCATGAGACATTCATGTGAACACATTTAGGGTTACCCCCCTACGTCTTACAGATCCTGAAGTGTAGGGGAAATGTGTATCTATTGCATTTCCTGTTAGTTGGCCACTAGTTGTTGTAGTTATCCTTGATAGGGGTTGGCTACCTCTTAGAGATCTGCAATATCTATGTGGATTTTAATCACCAACATGTCCAACAATATTAACATCACACACAAGATTTGAATTATGTACACTACTAGTTGTTACCACACATGCGTTAAACACCAATTGGTTGATAGACATGCACAATGAACCTTATACCACTACAACCTTTTTACAAACACATCCTTTGAAAATTCAAGAATATGATAGAACACGTGTAGAGATACTCTCTTCTAAAAACACAGAGTAAAACTCTATTTTTGAAAGATGCTAACCATAATAGTATTGCTAGAGAAATCTCTCTACCAAGTGAGAACTAAAATATTTTAGTAGAAACTTTCAGACCATCACTTTCATAATGAATAGATGAATGCATGATATTGCAAGCATACATTAGACACACAAAATTTTGGAACTATAACTAGTAACATATATTTTTGCAAATCTCTGCAACTCAAGATGATAAAATGAGGAGAATATAATGATAATTCAAGTACTCCTTAAAACAATGACAACCTTTGACATCAATGATAACCTATGTTCTATAGAGTACTCTTTAACCTATAGAATAACAAATATTTTTTCAAGATCTATGGTTGTCATGGGATTTTTTATGTGATTACATATTTTTCTCTATGAAAGTTGTAGTTCTTTTTTGTCAACCTCATAAAAGTCATGATTTTTTTATAAATAAATCATAATCCATAAGACTAAATGGTGTACAAGATTTAATACTTTGTACATAGATATGATAATCATGAATTGCTAAATAATGAATAAACAAAAAAAACCTCCTTCACATTATGCTATTTCTTGTGCTTTGAGTTTTGATAATTATTCTTTAATATAAAGCTAACAGAAAAATTGATTTTGCATCTCTATTGACTTAATTTTTTATTTAGAAACCATAGGAACTTAAGAGGAACAAGTTCCAATATGGTTGAGTGATTTTTTTCAATGTGGAAAGGGGGTTCTTATATGTTTATAGGAGGCATATTGATATTCTTGGAGGTTCTAGAGTGATATTTTGATCATTTTCATATAGACACTAATTTTTAACTCATTGAGTGTTGAACACACCAAAATACTGAGAGGGGGGTGAATCAATATTCTATCAAATTTCACACTTTCTATACCAAAAAAATACTCTAACTCTACTACATAAACATGAACATGAAATATGAAGTCAATGCACAACACAACATAACACTAGATATACGTGGAAAACCCCAGAGGGGAAAAATCATGATGATAAAAGATGCTATGAGCTACAATCCTAATCTAGCCTCACAAGATGAATAAAATTTACAACCTTGTTTTATAGATACAACCCAATGAAGATACAACTCCCTGAATATAGTTTTAGAGTCACTCCCAAGGAAGCTACAACTCTCTAATGTGAGCACACACTCAGGAATGATTATAAAATGATAGTCCTTCCACTGTTTAAAACCAAAAATTAAGCTCAATCCTTTTGATGATTTCAATTTTGATTTTCAACCTCTACAGACATCTTCTCAACTACCTACTAGCTCACTGATTTTAAAAATTAAGAAGTTCTTTCTTCAGCTCACTACCCTCAAAAAACATCAAGCACACTTCTTCACTTCTCTTCTATCATAGAGATATGATCAAGATGAAACTAGACAAGATCTACCACAATTGCACTTTCTCTTCTGGTCGCTTATACAATTATCATCATTTCACACTACTAATTTACCCTAGATCAACTAGGTTTAAAATTTATACGTGATATTACATTGATTACATTTCACCTATTGGCTTACAATAAGGAATATTGTATTTGTAAGTCAAACAAAGATAAAACAAACAAGATGAAATGTGTTGAGGACAAGACCTAAAAGAATAAACAAAACACTAGGAAGAGGAACACGCCTTGTGGATTCCAACACACACTTAACCTGATCCTAAACAATCTTCATAGCTTCAATCTTCTATGAGAATCATCCACATGCTTTGTAAATACAAACTAGGTTGGTCATAAACAAGAAAATGTAGCTTGTAACATGTCGGCCTTCACATCCAATTGTGGTACACAAGAATGATAAATAATTATTTGCATCTCTTTCAGATGAGTCAACATGAACCATACAACACCTTCAAACACTCCATAAGCTTCACTCATACTTGAACTTGTGGTGTACATCATCAACATGCCTTAGTCGGCCTCAACAGAAGCATATATTCACAAAATGACTTGAAACATCTACGTGGTATTGGAAACAAGAAAGATCTTTATGCACTTCAATCCTTAGAAACTATAAGAACATAGAGTGTCCACACAGACTCATACAATTCAAATTCACAACCTTCCACTGGTGCAAGTAGACAAACATTAAAATCAGTCACCAAACAACACTATCCTATACACTATCACATTATTTTTTCCATGGAATAATTATTGCCATGAACCTTTGGATACAACACCTCCACATCTCAAAGAATTTAACTTTTGAACCACATAAGTATATCAACAAATACAGAGATATGCAAATCCTACCTTTGCACCTTTGAGAAAATCCCCATAGAATCAACATAAATTTCATATTGTCAATCTTAAAAAAACCCTTTCAGTAACCAAAAATACTTGAAACTTGGATAACACATTCCTTGACACAACATGAAGTTTTCCTCCAAACTACAAGAGAAAAACAACATCAGTGGAGAAATGCAGAGCATTTCTCATAAACTCTGGAAACCAAATAGCTAGACTACAAGAGTTTCCTTAGAAATTTTGACATCAATGATATTAACCAAACTACAAAAATCCCCCCCTTTGGCATTGATGTAAAACAACCAAATCTCTCCATTTGGTACACAATCTCTCCCCCTTTGGCATCAAGGAATACAGATATGACTTGAATTACTCCCGTAGCTAGATGCACCAACTATGTATCTAGAAAGAAGGAGGGGAAATTACCCCTAACTCCTATATGAGATATTCAAATGTATCCTTTGCAAGTGCCTTTGTGAAAATTTCTGCAACCTGATCCTTTTTAGATAAATACTCCAACTTCACTTCTTTATCTACAACCTTCTATCTCAAAAAGTGATATCGGATTGATATATTCTTGGTTCTAGAATGCATCACTAGATTCTTAGAAATATTGATAACACTTGTATTATCACATAGAATAGGAATGACCTCATCGTACTTTATCTTGATATCCTTCAATGTTTGCTCCATCCACAACACTTGAGTACAAAAAGATCTACAACAATATACTTTGCTTCTATTGTTGATAAAGATATTGAATCTTTCTTTTCATGGTGCCATGAAACCAAAAATTTCCCTAAAAATAAAGCACCACCATCGATACTCCTTTTATTATCAACACAACTAACCCAATCAACATCATTGTATACACTCAAATAAAACACATTACCTTTTCACTACCATAATCCAAAGTGCTCTTCAAATATGTGAAGATTCTCTTGACTTCCTTCACATGAGTTTCTTTATGATTAGATTGAAATCTTGTAACCAAACATATCACATGCATAATATCAGGTCTTGAAGCAGTTAAGTACAATAGGCTTCCAATCATAGATCTATATAGAGTCTGATCATCTAGTGGAGACTCATCATCTTTGCTCAAATGACAACCAATTACCAAAGGATTAATCACTGGTTTGCAGACTTCCATACCAAACCTCTTCAAAATCTCTTTGGAATACTTTACTTGAGAAATAAAGATACCATCATTTAGCTGAGAAATTTGGAGACCAATAAATAAGGATAAATCACCTATCATAGACATTCCAAATTCCTTATACATTTATTCAACAAACTTCATTCACATCTCATCATTTTCACCAAATATTATATCATCAACATATACAACAACTATCAAAATTATTTCATCCTAAATCTTGAAGTAAATATCACTATTTACGGTACCTTTCTTGAAACCTTGCTGAAGCAAGTACTTGTCCAATCTTGCATACCAAGCCCTAGGAGCTTGTTTGAGGCCATACAATGCCCTTTTGAGTTTGCATGTACCATTTTTGGGTCTTTCGATAATTGAAATCTATTAGGTTGCTCTATATATAGACTTCTTCTAGATCTCCAGTTAGGAAGGTTCATTTGACATCCATCTGATAAACTTTGAAGTCCTTGTGGGATGAAAAGAAAGAAACATTCTGATTGCTTCCATTCTTGCTATCAAAACAAAGTTTTCTTGAAAATCAATTCCTTCTACCTATAAATAGCCTTTACATACTAGTCTTTCATTGTTTCTTATAACTTCTCCATCTTCATTCAACTTATTCCTAAATACCCACTTTTTTCCTATCACAGTTTTAATCTCTGGGCCTTGGAACCAATTCCCAAGTCAGATTATTCTCAATATGATTCAATTCTTCTTCCATTGCTTGTATCTATCCTCCATCCTTATAGCATCAACAATTTTTTTTGGTTCTATCATCGATAGTAAAAAAAATTTTACTTGTTCATTTTTATTTGCAAGCCTTCTCTTGGTCAGCACTCCTTCATTCTTATCTCCAATAATCTGATCCTTTGAATGATTCCTTTGAACATACTTGGTAGGAGTGTTACTATGCTTTTCTACTATTTCTTCTTTCTCTTCAACTTCTTCTTCTTCTTCTTCTTCTTCTTCTGAGTAGGGATGTGCATCAAATTCATAGTCCTCAACTTCATACATATTATGATGTAAATCTTCATCAACCCTAAAAATTTTACTTTCAACTATATTTCCTAGTCTTTTATTGTAGCACTTGTATACTTTACTTTGAGCTGAATATCCAAGAAAAATACCTTCATCAGCTCTTGAATCAAACTTTCCCAAAATATCTTCATCTCTCTTGGTGTAACATTTTCTTCCCAAGACTCTAAAATACCTAATAGTTTTAGGTCTTCCATGCCATAACTCATAAGGGATATTAGTGTTGTTCACCCTTAACAACCATGCATTGAGAATGTAGATTTCAGTATGAGTTGTCTCTTTCCAATAAACATCAGTCAGATTTGCTTCCTTCAACATAGTCATTTCCATCTCTTGAATAGTCCTACTATTTCTTTCCACAAACACATTTTGCTGAGCATTTCTAGAAGAAGATAAATTCCTCTTTATTCCATGTTCTTCACAAAAATAATCAAACTCATTTGATGTGAACTCACCTCCTCTATCAGACCTCAAACACTTTAGTTTAGCATTCACTTCATTTTCAACCATTGATTTAAAAATCTTGAATCTACTAAAAGCTTCAAATTTATCTTTTAAGAATCTTACCCACGTCATCCTAGATAAATCATCAATAAAGAGCATGAAATATCTTTCTCCTATAAGGCTCTTTATTCTGGTAGGTCTACACAAATCAGTATGAATGAACTACAATGGTCTAGAGGAAGATTACTCTTTAGACTTGAAACTTATCCTTGTCTATTTTCTAAATTGAAATTACTTGCACAAAGTAATTATAGGCTTGATTATCTTAGGAATATCTCTTACATGTGATGAGATGATCTTCACAAGATTTTCAAATTTGATGCATCTCATTCTCCTATGCCAAATCCAAAATTCACTTACTTGTCCAAGAAGAAAACTTCGCCATTTGAAATCCTTTAGGATGTATATGTCACCATTTTTCCTAGATCCTTCTACAACCAATTTTCCACTTTCCTTTTATGATTTTACATCCTCTTTCATTGAATATGAGACTATATCCATTTCTACACATCTGAATCACAATAAGAATATTGTGTTTGGGACCTTTAACATAAAGAACATTTTCTATCTTGTGCTTTCCATCAATACTTTTTGTACCTTTTCCACAGATCTATACTAAAGTATCATATCCAAGCTTGACTATTCCTAGACATTCCACTTCACAAGCTTTGGTAAACTTGATCCTATCCCCTATCATGTGGTTGGAACAACCATTATCAATCACCCAAGATTTTTCCTCATCTTTTACATGAAAATTATTACACACAACACTTGGATCTTTAATTTCATTTTCACTCTTCTTAGTAGCCAAGAATATGATTTCATCCTCATTATTCGGACCACGGGATTCCTCATCCTTTGAAGATCAAGAATGTTCCTCGAAGTAGAGACTCTTTTTAAACTTATTTCCCCTAATATCTTTGTTTCTCCTTTTAGAATATTTTAATTGACATTTAGAAGAAAAATGATCAACTTATTCATACATCTCCTTCTTACTGGATCTAAAAGTTGATTCCTCCTTTGGAGCTTCTTTGTCAAACTCTCTCATTTCATAGGAAGTGAGAATGCCATATAGTTGATCTATTGAAAAAGTATCTAAATATCTAGCTTCCTTAATAGAAGATACTTTAGGAATATTAGCTTTAGGAAGAGATATCAATACCTTTTTAACCACCACTGATTCTTCCAATTCTATACCAAGTCCTCTAATTGCATTGACCACTTCATCTACCTAGAGAAAATATCTTGCAATATCTTCACCCTTTGACATTTATAGGTTCTCAAACTTGCCTCTGTAGATTTTCAACTTGGCTTGCTTTAATTTAATGTATCCTTCATAAATGCCACTAAGCTAATCCTAGACCTCCTTTGCTGTCTTTTAGTGCATTACTTTTAAAAATTCAGAGTCTTCTAGCCCACTCAAGATGACATTCTTAGACTTTAAATTGTTCTCACAAGACTTAATATCTATCGGATCAGTTGGAGGAGTAGCATGAATAGTATAACTATCCTTGACTAATTTCCAAACACAAAAACCTAAAGAGGTTAGATAGGTCTCCATCTTGAATCACTAGAAAGTAAAATTTATTCCATCAAACCTAGCCACCTTGTGAGGTCCCCTTTTATGCCATCCCAGATCTTCCTCAAGATGTTAGGCTTCTTGTAAGGAACCGAGCTCTAATACTAATTGTTGAACACAGTAGAATACTGAGAGGGGGGTGAATTAGTATTCTATCAAATTTCATGCTTTCCAGACTAAACAAATACTCTAACCCTATCGCATAAACATGAAAATAAAATATGAAGTCAATGCACAACATAAAACAACACCAGATATACATGGAAAATCCCCATAGGGGAAATTCCATGATGAGAAAAGTTTCTAGGAGCTATTGTCCTAATCTAGCCTCACAATATGAACAAAATTTACAACACTTTTTTAGGGCTACAACCCAAGGAAGCTACAAATCCTTGATTGCAGTTTTAGGGTTACTACCAAAGAAGATACAACTCCTTGATTCAAGAAAAAAAATAGGAATGATTACAAAATGACAGTCCTTCCATTATCTAAAACTAACAATTGAGCTCAATCCTTTTGAGGATTTCAATTCTACTTTGTAACCTCTACAAATATCTTCTTAGCTTCCTACTAGCTCACTACTTTTAGCAATTAAGAATTTTTATCTCCATCTCACTGCCTCTCACAAGCAATCAAGCAAACTTCTTCACTTCCCTTTTGTCACTATAAAGATATGATCAAGATGAAACTGAATAGGATCTACCATAATTACACTTTCTCTTCTAGTCACTTACACAATTATCATTGTTTTGCACTACTACTTCACCCTAGATTAACTAGGTTTACAAATTATACATGATATTACATTGATTACATTTCACATTTCTATATTCGAATATGTATTTTTTTATAATAGTTTAATGTTCTATAGTTATGCTTTATGTTTTATGGGACAGACACTAGTTTTTTGATATATTATCAAAAAATGAATATTAGCCAGTACTATAAATCTGGTTTTTACAATCTCCTCTTTTCAAGTAATATAATATATTATATGCACTAGCCTTTTGCTTAAAAAAAAACATTTCACATTTCAGCCTACAAGGAATATTACATCTGTAATTCGGCTAAAGATAAAACAAACAATATGAAATGTGTAAAGGATAATACACAAAAGACCACACTCAACACCAAGAAGAGGAACATGTGTTGCAGATTCCAATAAGTAGATACTTGTGAATTGAAAAGGCATGCAATAATACATTACTTTGGTCAAATATTCTAGTATAATTAAAATATAATTAGTTCATGATATGTATGTCATATGTTCACACACTAATATCTCTTAATTAACTTAGAATATACAACCTTCAAAAAATATACCAATACAAATACTATTGTAATATATTTCAAATTGTTAAAATAATTCTTATTTTGGGGGTTATTTTAACCAATTTTAAGTTAAAAAATATTATACTATAATTTTTCTACTTTGAGAACATATAAAATTTTATACAAATTAACTTAATTGAGTCCCTTTTAGGATTTAAACCCATTTTGCCATATTTTTCTTGAGTTTCAATACCCCTATGTGCTTAGGTTTCATTTAGCCACCATATATAATTGATCTAAGAAATCATTATATGGGTCTCCATTCACTATTTTTCTTAAGTGTTTTCTTTCACAATCCTCCATATTCGTAGTGTTAAATGTTGCTAGGGCCTAAAAATTCCCAAGTTCAAGAGGTTTTGGTTCGGTTTCTTAATGTTTCTTCAGTCTATGAGATTTCACCTTCTAACCAAATACAAAATATTTATGTTAGAATTAAACATTGTTGACATCCACTTCACCCTTTTTTTTTGTAAACTTATATTATAATATTTTAAACCAATTTCAATTTTTTGGGTTTTCAACCCCCAATTGGTTATTTTTCTATTTGTATTGATAATGTTTGTATTTAATACCAACAAACTTCTTTTTCCACCTATTTATCTACTTTCACCTTCCACCTTTGTAAGAATTTGAAGTGCAACCATATGTCTTCCCACCTCCGTTTCCAAGGTTCAATTCAACACAACTTTCCTAAATCCACTTCAAAACTATTTTCTAGCAAGAACTCCCAAAGAAATTTCCCCTCATTCTTTCCTCTTGAAACCTGACTTCCAAATTGCCTTCATTACATCCACTTCCACATGGAAATATTGCAAATAATTTCTCCATCCATATGTTCACTTTCCTCCATTTCCCTCTTTGAATAGATTCAATGTGTGACTAGATATAACTCTCACTCCACTTCCATCATCCACTTCTACAACATTTCTCTGCATCCTTCCATTTCACTTGCCAATGGAACCTTAAACCACATAAACATGTTGTTAAAAACCTTTTTTCTTGGAAGTTATTTTAAGAATAATGAAGCTAAAAAAGTGACTTTATATAGAGGTCTAATTTCTATTGATATGGTCATCATAATTCACTTTCATAGAAAATCCTCACATCCCCTCCTCATGTTTAGTTGGACATCATATTTTTCTAAACAATTCAAAAATTGCATCTCTTGAATTACTCTAAGATCACCATTAATGCCCATGTGAAGCTTGAAACAATATTGTCTGATCTATTCATGCCTAAAATTTATATTTAAATCAAATGATGATGGATTTAATTGGTAAATTGAATGATTCTACTCCTATAACATTTCCTAAAATGAATTTCCTAGGCTATGCCATATGTTTTAGTCTAGATGTAGAGGCGTTGTTAATGTAGAAATATCTTATGGATCTATGAGAAATTCTTCCATACCTCCCAAGGTTCCTTTTCTCATTTTTCTAGTGGGCTTCATAGATTTTATTGATTTTATTTATCCTCTATGCATGATATCTTGATCTTTTGATGGTCATAATTGATTGTCAATCTTGGAGGCTAGATTATATTAATTTTTGGTTTGTTCTTCAAGAACTTGATAATTTCACGCTTTCTAGACTAAACAAATACTCTAACCCTATTGCATAAACATGAAAATAAAATATGAAGTCAATGCACAACATAAAACAACACCAGATATACATGGAAAATCCCCATAGGGGAAAAACCATGATGAGAAAAGTTTCTAGGAGCTATTGTCCTAATCTAGCCTCACAATATGAACAAAATTTACAACACTTTTTTAGGGCTGCAACCCAAGGAAGCTACAAATCGTTGATTACAGTTTTAGGGTCACTCCCAAAGAAGATACAACTCCTTGATTTGAGAAAAAAAATAGGAATGATTACAAAATGATAGTCCTTCCAATATCTAAAACTAACAGTTGAGCTCAATCCTTTTGAGGATTGCAATTCTACTTTGTAACCTCTACAAATATCTTCTTAGCTTCCTACTAGCTCACTACTTTTAGCAATTAAGAATTTCTATCTCCATCTCACTGCCTCTCACAAGCAATCAAGAAAACTTCTTCACTTCCCTTTTGTCATTGTAAAGATATGATCAAGATGCAACTGAACAGGATCTACCATAACTACACTTTCTCTTCTAGTCACTTACACAATTGTCATCGTTTCACACTACTACTTCACCCTAGATTAACTAGGTTTACAAATTATACATGATATTACATTGATTACATTTCACATTTCTATATTTGAATATGTATTTTTTGATAATAGTTTAATGTTCTATAGTTATGCTTTATGTTTTATGGGACAGACACTAATTTTTTGATATATTATCAAAAAATGAATATTAGCCAGTACTATAATTCTATTTTTTGTAATCTCCTCTTTTCAAGTAATATAATATATTATAGGCACTAGCCTTTTGCTTAAAAAAAAAACATTTCACATTTCAGCCTACAAGGAATATTACATCTGTAATTCGGCTAAAGATAAAACAAACAATATGAAATGTGTAGAGGATAATACACAAAAGACCACACTCAACACCAAGAAGAGGAACATGTGTTGCAGATACCAACACACGCTTAACCTAGTACTAAGTAATCTTCAAACCTTTGATCTTCTATGAATCATCCACATGCTTTACACATACAAATTAGGTTAGCCATAAACAAGAAAATGTAGCTTGTAACATGTTGGCCTTCACATCCAATGGTGGTACATAACAATCAATAAATTATCATTTACATCTCTTTTAGATGAGTCGGCATGACCCATACATCACCTTCAAACACTCCATAAGCTCTGCTCATACTTGAACTTGTGGCACACATCATCAACATGCCTTATTTGGCCTTAACAGAAGCATATCTTCACAAAAAGACTTGGACCATCTATGCGGTAATGGAAACAAGAAAAATATTTATGCTCTTCAAACCTTAGACACTATGAGACATGTGGAGTTTCCACACAAAATCATACAACTAAAATTCATAACCTTCTGTTGGTGTAAGTAGACAAACATTAAAACCAGTCACCGAAAAACACAATCCTATACACTATCACTTATAACTTTCTTTGCAAGAGGATTATTGACATGAAACTTTAGATATCAAACCTTCACATCTCAAAGAAATTAACTTTTTAACTGCATAACCATATCTACAAATGTGGAGATATGTAGAGCCAACCTTTGAACCTCTGAGAACATCCACGTAGAATCAAAATAGACTTCAATATGTTACTCTTAAAAGGACCTTTCCGGTAACCCAAAAAACTTGAAACTTGGATCACACATTCCTTGATGCAACATGAAGTTATCCTCTAAACTACAAGGGAAAAATAGAATCAGTGGAGAAATGTGAAGCATTTCTCAAAGACTCTGGCAACCAAATAGCTAGACTGCAACACTTTCCATAGAACTTCTAACATCAATGACAACCAAACTTCAACATTGAGCTCATGTAAAATATGTCCTATTATATTTCTAACTTCATCCATCTCACTAGAATTCATAAAATCAGTAGGAGGGTGAGTCGTGAAATGAAAATTTGTATATTGGTTAGCTTAGAAAAGAGTACTCCCTTGTGAAATAAATGCCTTTATAGGAATAGGAAGAATTTTTCCTTCTATTAGAACTATTTTAACTCTCATAGTCAAATCATGTGAGTCCAAAAAAATTTGAGCTCCTATAACTTGGATCACAACAATAATTTCAAAATCCAAAGCTCTCAAACATTACAAAAATATAAAACTTGTTGGTGGTTGGATGTTGATTGGAAGCATTATACAAGCCTTGTTAAACCATGAGTTGAAATCATGCATGCAATTTGTAGGAATTCTCTTGATTGTGATGATATTTTAGACAAATCAACTATCATATTCCTTTTCTGAAATTGATTAAAAGATAAATCAACCAAATTTTCCCAATTTGTGATTGATCTAGATATCAATCCTCTAAACTGTTCTTATGCTTTATCTTTTAGAGATGGTACAAATAGTTGGACAACAACATTTTGAGTAGTAACACTATGGATTTTGTACAAATTTGTAATATCATGGATGTGATCAAAAGGAAAAATGGATCAATCTCTATAGAAGAGAGGTAGCGCTTTCAATACTTATTCAAGAATCTAACACCATTTTTGTTGTTGAAATGGTACACTTGAATCTCATGCTAAAAATGGTAAATTTATCCTCAATATATTGAGATGCACATAGATATTTCTAGTTTCCATGGTTTATAAAAATGATGAAACTTATGATCTTATAAACAACAAAGTTGCTAGGTGGAATATTGTGCTCCTAAGAATTCATATTTTATGGTTTACCACCAAAACCATAAAATCTAGAACACTAATTCAATTAATTTTTTTATTTTGATTGAGGCTCTTTGACTTAGATCCCATGCAACATGCCAAAACTATTTATGTTCAAGTTTGCATTCACATATAAACTTGCACTAAACATGGGAATCCTATAAACATGAGACATAATTTACAAGACCATACCTTTAGGATTGAGAAGTTATCTCCTCATAGGATTTTCAATGAGTTATTTCAAAACTTGTAGGAAAAAATAGAGGAGAGCTAGGAATGAAAACCTATCTCAATAGATGATATGCCCAACAAGTCTTTTCTATTTGTTTAATAATCAGTGCATAGGGTCGAACAGTAAATAAGTCAAGGAGACAGAACTATAAAATGAAGGGCACATATCTGCATGATCATATACTTGCTAAAGACTAAACGCTACCTCAAATGATCAAATAACCCTACACACATAAACCAAGACTAGAAATACAAATGAAAAGTAGAGATGATTTCACGGGAAAAATCATAAGAAGCACAATAAATAAACTATTTTATTCTTTTACAAACATGACTAGTACAAGACACATATTGCATTGTAATAAAAGAAAGATAGAATAGATACATAATTTGATACAAAGCATTTGCTTAGAGACCCAAATGCACAAAATGGTAAAGTTTTGCTAGTAAACTCTAACCTCCTTTTGTTTGAATGAACCAGAAGGCAAAAGAAGAGACATAAGCTGTCCACTAATTCACCACTATACTATAATTGTCTATACCCAAATGCCCAATAACATCTAAAACTCTCAAGATGCACTTAACAGGGTTTTGTGGGCAACGTCAGTTAACATAGCAGGCTACTGTAAGACTGTTCCAGCAAATGCTTTCACCGCATTCATAATCTGTGGACCAGCCATAGTGTTGTATATAAACTCCCCTCCTGTTGGCTTCACGCATATCCTCAGCAGTTCTCAGCAGATAGGAGCCGAATTTGCGAGCTAAGAGAGAAATCTGCGTGAGCATTAAGGGTATGTTTCTGGTGCAGGATGGGACGTATGTTAATGAACAGTCTAACACACTCCACATCTTCAATTCTATCTTCAAAGTTATCTATCTTTTTATCTTCAATTCTATCCTCAAAACCCACACCTTATGTGAGTCCAGATATACCAACGTAGACATAAACTTCCTTAAATTAAAGGACTCCACTTTAGTATCAAAAGGGTTTAGTTTACAACTGACTCTCTGACATCGCTGTCATGACTTTAATTTTTAGAAAATGAAAGCACTATATTCTGCATTTGTAAATAAATAATCCTTTTGTTCTTTAATCTTTGTCTATTATAGCTCAAAGATAAAAGGTAAAGCTATTTCTATACCTAAAACAAGTAAAACAGCTGAATACTAAGAAATGAGATCATTATACTCTGCATTAGTTAATAATCTTCTTGAAATCTCTTTGAGAAAGCTCAATTAAATCTGATTCTACGCACATAAAAAATAATATGGAGCAATATCACGAAAGTTAAAAAGATTCTGATTAATGTTATGCATTAAGCTCAAGAGCACAGAAAACATGTAACATGGTTCAGTGCTCACAAACTAACGTGTACTGCACCACTTTTTATATATATTTGATATAAAGTATTGAAGTGGAATAATGGGGATCATATGTTGCTTCTAAAGCAAGTACATAAAAAGATGGGCATTACCGGAGCATCGGTCCTACGAACTGCTTTCGATGTGATAGTATACATTGAATAGTAGTTTATCATTGAATAATTGTTGTCATGCACCATACATGCTGCATAGGCAGACTGGTGGGTGTTGCACTATACCACTAACTAGTGGCTATTTCTTTCTTTCTGTGTCGATACTTTTTTTTTTTTTATTTTGGTGTCCCCAGATACTCAAAGCCATCGATTAGTTATTACTATTTTAGACGGATAGTGATGACTTCCTATTTTCAATTTGAGAGTATATATATATAGAGAGAGCAAACACTTCTATTATTTATTCTTTGTAATGCTGAAATTTGTATGTTTAATCTAATTTTGGTTTTTTAAGAATCACACATTATTCTACCAAGTTTTTCCCTTCTCTTATGGTCATCTACATACAATCTTATATATGAGAATTTATTCTGACCTTGTCTACCAATTCCCACACATTGCACTCATTTCTTACTTAACAATTCTACACGTTCGTTTCTAATTCTAAGATCTAACTTTTCTTGTCTTGGACTATTTGTCATAATGCAGAAGAACAATCGTACATGATATGGAACTGACCTACTGTTTAAATTTTTAAAAACTAAAAATGAGCTGACTAGATAGACATTTGTGCTATGATTTATTATGTATTAGTATTTAAAGACATCAACAACGATTGATTAATAATTAATATTAAAATGAATGTCTTTAAATATTAATACGTAATAATTAGTATATTTCAATATATAACGAAATCTCATATACAAATTGAAATGAATAATTTTAAATAGTAGTACAATGATCGAATTAGAAATGGGAAGCCTCCAAATGTGGACTATCCATATATAAAGTCATTTATCATCCTTCATTGAATTTCAAACATACTAATAAAGATATGATAAGATTCTCTCCTTTAATGTACTATACATATTTTAAATTATATATATAATGTAAAAAATATTTGAAGCACTAAAGGAGAGAATTCTCTCCAAGAAAGATTATATCTCCTTTAGTGCAACATATATTTTTTAAGTATATAATACCCTTTTGTAGAAGACTCTCTCCTTTAGTACACTATATATTTTTTAAATTTTCATTGTAGCCTCATGATTAATCATGATTAAATTATAATATATATTAATTATTAAAATTAGATAAATATTGATAACCCATCAAAATTATGAAATTTTAAGTAAATTTGATATTACAAAACTATTAAAAAAGTTCATCTATGGATTAGTTTTTAAAGTTATCTAAGTGGTAAAAGAACAAATAAATAAATTCTCTTCAATTTAATAAAAAAATTATATATTTAACTAATTTAAAAAAATATAAAAAAAAACTTTTATTATACTTGGTAAGCTCTTTCAATCTCTTCAAGAGTCATTTTCTTGTTGAATTTGTCTAGACTTAGATTGTCCAATGTATTGGTTGGGTCTCTTTGTGGTGTTTCTCTTCGTGGAGTAGATTGATTTGAGTTTGATCAAAAGTTGGCATCATGATGTGGACTAGAAAAGGGGTCATTTAAGGAATCCATTTCCTTTCTTTTAGTTTGTGACCTTGTTTCAACCTTGTAAGACTTGCAATTTTGAAGGTAATGCAAGGTGATAATGAAGCTAAACTACGTTAAGGGGATTTTTTTGAATATAAGGATGCAAGGTAATCATGCAAGGATGATGACTAAAGGATGGAGCTAAATGAACCTAAATGAAACTAATGGATGCAAAAGGATACCAAAGGTGGAATAAATAATGATCAAGGATAATGATAAGGTGCTAAGTTAATGATCAAAGGTAGTGGTGCTACTAAGGCTAAGATGAAACTAAGCTATGTTTTTGTGTTTTTGGGATATAAAGATGCAAAGTGAAAAATCTAAGATTAAGGAGTGATAGGATGATAGTGATGTTATGTTCAAAGGGTATGGTGTGAAGCTAAATGAGACTAACAAGATGAACCTTAAGATTTAAGAAAAAAGATGATAACCAAGTTGTTGTAGGTCCAAGATAGCTAACCCAAATGTCATTGACCTTTGTGATGACCAAGGTAATGGTTTTGACAAGGTGAGTCTAAACTAGGACACAAGTTTGAGACTCAAGTGTTGACCAAGATGACAATGACAAAGGTTGATAAAATAAAAGATGAAGGTCAATGACAAGTTGGATAAGAAACCATGGACTGTCCAAAGGCTTAGTAATCTTCCTAAGTCTGAGATCTAAAGGATAAGTGCAACCTAAGGTTTAGAATTAGTTTATGCAAAGAAAAAAGGATGAGGAAAGCAACCTATAATGCAATGTAACCCTAAATAGAAATGTTGGAATGGTCTGGTAAAGCTCTGCAAGTCTCTGGTTTAGAAGTCAAGATCATTTTTATGATGAATTGATTCTATTTTGGACAAGGATTTTGTGAATTTATGGTAATCAGGAAATTGCGTCATTATTTTTCTTAGATGCATCATTTTAGTTGTGTGTTTCTGATAAGCAATTGTGGTTCACAATATCAGTTGTGGCTTTTTGGTAAACAAATGTGACACATATTTTTAGTTGCAGGCCTATCTTTATCAGTTGTAGTTTAGAAAGAAGTTGTGGGCCTATTTCAAGTAGTTACAGTGAACAGAGAGTTTGTTTTACAAATTTGATGTTTTGGACTAGTTTTCGAATTGATTTTTGACTGGTTTTGGTGAGATTTTGTGAGATGAAGTTTGGAAAAAATACAAAACAATCAACAAACACTTAATTAGGTCTAATTTTGAGTGTGAAATTTTTTGGTTTCAATGTGAAAAAGAAACTCATAGACAATCGCAACCTAGGCTGGAAAAGATACCACCCGTTGAGCCCCTACATGGATTTATCCAACCACTTAAACAAGGCGGACAACTAGAGACTTGGTGACAATGGATCCCCCTCACATGACACACACTTCTCAGGCACACCAAGTCTCATTCCCCAAAGAGTAATTTCTACCCCTACACTTGAATAGTGAAGATGTAGGGTGGCTTCAGAACAATCATTCCTACACAAGCAAGTGAATGGATTTTTGGCCACTAAAACAATGGCTCTTAGTGAATACTCATGGATGTGGCACCTTGCGAGCATCCAACAAGCCACTTGAGGCTTTAATCACTCCTACTAGGGTCCCTTATACTTTTTATGGTAGTACCCCATTTCTGAATGACACTATACAACTAAGGCCTACATACCATGAGGACTTGGTAGTTTAGTCTCATCTTTAAATTATATATCGGCTCGAGCAAAAAATTGGTTGGATTTGTTCCCTCTTTCAAGGAAAGTCCCTATAAAGGTAAATAAAAGTGAGACAAGTACATTTTTTTTTATCTCCCAGATCGCACGAAGCACAAGGAGAGAGCATACACAATTCCTTTATCTCACACTCGCATGGGGAAGTTCATTTTAAATCCAAATAAAAATGTATGGGTGATTGTACAAGATACCAAAGGAATTATTTTGATTCTCAGGATCGCCCAATGGCATGAGAGAATCTAGCATACACATCCAAAAGCACAATGCCAACCACAAGACACAAAAACAATTATTAATTTTAACCCTTTCTTATGATGAAACAAACACTTGGGTAGTTTTTAATCCAATGACGTGTGATGCATGTTCATTTTAAAATTAATGAGTGAAGATATGCATTTTATTGTTCATTTTAAACCCTTATGAATGAAATTCATGTTCATTTTAACCTTATGAATGTGATGCAAGTTGTAGCTATTGTAAGCAAGCAAACAAAATTGATTATCCTTAAACAAAATGATGAAAAGCTTGATTTTTTTTTCTGAAGAAACAATTTTTAAAATCTCCTTCAATCTAATGCCACATGCTAAAAAGAGATGATTAGAACACAAAAAACCCTATTCTAATAAAAACCCAAAAGGAAAATTCAAAGAAAATTGAAAACATAAATATATATACCTAACAAGCGATTGCGTCGTTTGAGCTATCACTTGCATTGTTGTAATGCATTGTTCTGAATCAATTGCATCATGATTTTAAATTCAAGTCTCCCTCCCATAGATTGTTGCTGCATGTGTTAAGAATGTGTCACTTTTTCAAACTCAAATTCCTACCTAATAGTTGTGTTGTTATTCTTATCAGTTGTGTTGCTTCTTCTCAGTTGCATCATTGCATGTCTCAGTTGCATCATGCAGACCTATTACATGGAAAAAAAACAAAGAAACACAAATTTTCATGTAAAAAATTATACTTTCACATCGGGTTCACCAATGCAAGATGGGAAAAAATAGGTAGCATAGATTCTAGTGACAACCAAAACACTATCTAAGCTAGAAATCCAATCTAAACAAGAAAAAACAAACAAAATGAGGAATAAGATGCAAACATTCAAATAAGATCACTCCCCATATTAAAATTGAATCACTTCTCTTCTCTCTCCTCAAGCTTCCTTTGCAATTTTTCCATTAGATCATGAAGTGTGTATGCAAATACTTGCAAACAATTAGCATGAAAGTCAAAGATACATGATTGTTAAATAAAAATGTAGGAGGAAAACTTCTTTTATAGAAAACCATTTGAATGGATGGTCAAGATTAAGCTTCTAGAAAGATTCCAAGATCGATGGATGAGAGGACATGCAACATAGGGAAGTGAAGGTTATAAAATGAATCGTCAAGATCGAGAAGAGACCAAATTCAATTGATGGTTGAGATTAGAAAATGAGATAGCGGAGAAAGAAAATGGAGAAATTAAGAATTAAAATCATTTAATTCATGAGAAATAATCTTTGACCAAGTGGAGGCATAAATTATTTATTTGAGGAAAACGCAAGTGGGCATTTAATTAAAATGATTTATCTAAACATTTTAATTAAATAGGAGGAAATGGGATTAAATAATTAAATCAAATTAATTATTTAATAAGGGAGAAATTTCAAAAGATAGTCAAATAATTTAAAATTTATTCGACTATAGAAGAATTAAAGGATTAATGAATAGATCAGTAATTAATAATTATTATTTTACTATAGACAAATAGTGAAAGATAAATAATTAAATAAATAATAATTTATTTAATTATTGAAGAAAAGGAGATTAATGACACAATTAAATTTGATTAATTGATCATAGTAGAATTAGGTTAAGAGGTGAATTAATTAAATAATTAAAATTATCTGATTAATAGAGGAACAAGGTCAAATATAATTAAAAAATTAAAATTATTTAATTATGTAGAGAAGAAGACCAAGAAAAATGATGTTTGCAGACCAAGACATTTTTCAGTGTCTACACATATACCACTAGAAACAATCCACAACCAAGACAAACAACTCCAACATCCCTCCCATTACCTAAACCTGTCTTGCCTAGTGCTCCTCGTTTTCCTTTACATAGTGGAAAGCTGACTAGATAGACATTTGTGCTATGATTTATTATGTATTAGTATTTAGAGACATCAACAATGATCAGATAATAATTAATATTAAAATGAATGTATTTAAATACTAATACGTAATAATTAGTATATTTCAATATATAACAAAATCTCATGTATACAAATTGAAATGAATGATTTTAAATACTAATACAATGATTGAATTAGAAATGGGAAGCCTCCAAATGTGGACTATCCATATATAAAGTCATTTATCTTCCTTCATTGAATTTCAAATATACTAATAAACATATGATAAGATTCTCTTCTTTAATGTACTATACATATTATAAATTTTATATATAATATAAAAAATACTAAAGGGGTGATCCCACAATAGTGGTTTACAATTTTTGGCCAAACTGGACACTGCAATTATTATTTTTAACTAAATCTTCACATTCAGGCACCCATAGCAGCTAAATTGTGAGGAATTTGAAGATGATGCAAACTAGAGTCTCGTCACATTTTGTCTTTAGATTCTAGAAATATTTTTTTCAAAATTTTTGGAATCAAATTGCACTTCTTTTTCCATTTCCCATGAAAATTGGTTTTTTTCATAAAATAGCATTTTAAAAGAGTGACGCACACCGTATAACGAATAACTTTTTTTCCATGAAGAATAAAATTCTAATTCTTTCAAATTAAATTTGTAACTCTGATATCTAGTGCTTCCACTTGGTTAGATAGTTTTTTATTCAATATTTTTTCTTTAATCAAGTTTTGAAGTCAAAGTAATTACAATTCAGACATAGCACGACCATATAACGAGTAACTTTTTTTGTATATATCAAAATTGATTTTTTTTTTTTTTGTTGGATCAAGGACTTCAATATCTGGTACACTCATATGTTTTAATTTTTTTTTTTGATAATCTGCTATTTTTCCACATGTGTAGAACAAAGACCTTCATTTTCGGTGAAAAACCTATATTTAATAAAACTAAAAAAATAAATACATAATAAATCCAAAACATATCAAAATTATATTGGTTGGATAGCTCGTTCTGAGGACTACCTAATTCCAATTGGGTTTGTTAAGTCTCCACCATTTTCATGTTCAAACTGAGCTTCGAAGTGAAAAAAATTAGGTTTTTTGGTGTCTGAGGGGGAGAATGAGGGATAAGGGGGGTTCGATCGAACCAGGGTTCGTTCGAAACCTATTTCAAGTGAACCATCTCACATAATGCATTTTTATTTGGTTTTTGGGTGGGCAACTAGGGAATGGGTTCACTCGAACCCTGGTTCAAGTGAACCCATAGGTTCGTACGAACCCCCAAAATCACATGTTTTGGCACAGGATCATTTTTTGTGAGTTTTCCTTCCTCATTGGAATTGTAAACCACTATTGTGGCTTCACCCAAAGGAGATAATTCTCTCCAAGAAATATTACATGTCCTTTAGTGCAACATATATTTTTAAAGTATATAATACCCTTTTTTAGAAGACTCTCTCCTTTAGTACACTATATATTTATAAAATATTTTTTAAATTTTCATTGTAGCCTCATGATTAATCATGATTAAATTACAATATATGTTAATTATTAAAATTAGATAAATATTGATGACCCATCAAAATTAAGAAATTTTAAGTAAATTTGACATTACAAAACTTTGTAAAAAGTTCCTCTATAGATTAGTTTTTAAAGTTATCTAAGTGGGAAAAAAATTAATGTTTTTTTTTAATTTTTCATTGATTTCATTTTCTAAATTCTTTTTAGAAATTATTAAAATTCTCTTAAATTTAATAAAAAAAGATATATATTTAACTAATTTTAAAAAATATAAAAACAAACTTTTATTATTTAAGATGATTTTATAATTAAAAATATAAATGTCACTTTTGTGTTGTTCGTCTTGAAGAATTATATTTGCATTAGTCATTTCCTTCATAAAAGTGTGGCATAGTTATGAACTTTTACCCTATATCAATGAAGGGAAAAAATATGTGTAGTAATTGATTTATAAAATATTAGAAGTTTCCTAAAGAACTTAACCAACTCCAAACACAAAATAAGTGTTGGTGTTTTTTTTTTAGTAACCACTAACTCTAAGGTTCTCTCCTAAATATAGATAAGGTGACCAAAATTTATCAAACAACAAAGAAACCCATGATCAAATTAGTGGTTGGAAAGGCCATCAATTAAGAGGAATATGGACCTATTAACTACACTTTGAGCCTTGCCAAGCTTAGAAGGGTGTTCACAAAGATCCTTTCAAGATAAAATAGATAGAAAAATTAAATGAACCCACAAGTAATGATGACTATGTGTTTAACTTTGATAGTTGTTCTTTGTGGAGGATTGCTTACACGTACAAATCACAAATATTTTGCTTTACAAACTATGTAAGAGAACTCAACATAAGAGAAAAATAGGTCATTTGATGTAACATTCCTCTCCTCAAACTCACAATATAACATGGATTATAATTTCTAAATTTCTACCTAGAATCATAATTCTTAAGTGGTCTAACTCATGGTACACACAAAAAAACCAAATGTATTTATGTTTAATAAAGTAAACTAAATATAATTAGCATTGTATGAAACACATCTATCATTCCTCATTGAAATTACAATGTATTAGTATTAACCTTTTATAAATTTATAATAGAATCTTGAAGTACTATTTTTACTTTTACATACATATTTCCTTTCATACATGAATATAGTATTTTTAATAGAATATAAAACACATAACCATGATGTATAACACATAATCCAATGACCACACCTATAAAATAGTATAAAATAAAACTCTATGGATTACAAGCAATTTGACTTTGTCAAGCTGAGTAGAGGGAGATCATCATTTGAGTAATTATATCCAAGCACATACCAATTATCCCCTACACATCTTCTAACTAGAAGAGGCCCTACCCTTCTACAACCGTGATAGATCATGCAAAATTATATAGTACCATGTTAATTTGAGATATAATTATATGATTACTACAATCTCATGTATAGTCTACCATACATCCCATATATACCCTATAGCTACATGAAATTTGACTTTTATACAAATAAGTAGATACTTGTGAATTGAAAATGCATGCAATAATACATTACTTTGGTCAAATATTCTAGTATAATTAAAATATAATTAGTTCATGGATATGTATGTCATATGTTCACACACTAATATCTCTTAATTAACTTAGAATATACAACCTTCAAAAAATATACCAATACAAATACTATTGTAATATATTTCAAATTGTCAAAATAATTCTTATTTTGGGGGTTATTTTAACCAATTTTAAGTTAAAAAAAATTATACTATAATTTTTCTACTTTGAGAACATATAAAATTTTATTCAAATTAACTTAATTGAGTCCCTTTTGGGATTTAAACCCATTTTTCCATATTTTTCTTGAGTTTCAATACCCCTATGTGCTTAGGTTTCATTTAGCCACCATATATAATTGATCTAAGAAATCATTATATGGGTCTCCATTCGCTATTTTTTCTTAAGTGTTTTCTTTCATAATCCTCCATATTCCTAGTGTTAAATGTTGCTAGGGCCTAAAAATTCCCAAGTTCAAGAGGTTTTGGTTCGGTTTCTTAATGTTTCTTCAGTCTATGAGATTTTTCCTTCTAACCAAATACCAAATATTTATGTTAGAATTAAACATTGTTGACATCCACTTCACCCTTTTCTTTTTGTAAACTTATATTATAATATTTTAAACCAATTTCAATTTCTTGGGTTTTCAACCCCCAATTGGATATTTTTCTATTTGTATTGATAATGTTTGTATTTAATACCAACAAACTTATTTTTCCACCTATTTATCTACTTTCACCTTCCACCTTTGTAAGAATTTGAAGTGCAACCATATGCCTTCCCACCTCCACTTCCAAGGTTCAATTCAACACAACTTTCCTAAATCCACTTCAAAACTGTTTTCTAGCAAGAACTCCCAAAGAACTTTCCACTCATTCTTTCCTCTTGAAACCTGACTTCCCAATTGCCTTCATTACATCTACTTCCACATGGAAATCTTGCAAATAATTTCTCCATCCATATGTTCACTTTCCTCCATTTCCCTCTTTGAATAGATTCAATGTGTGACTAGATATCACTCTCACTCCACTTCCATCATCCACTTCTACAACATTTCTCTGCATCCTTCCATTTCACTTGCCAATGGAACCTTAAACCACATAAACATGTTGTTAAAAACCTTTTTTCTTGGAAGTTATTTTTTGAATAATGAAGCTAAAAAAGTGACTTTATATAGAGGTCTAATTTCTATTGATATGGTCATCATAATTCACTTTCATAGAAAATCCTTACATCCCCTCCTCATGTTTAGTTGGACATCATATTTTTCTAAACAATTCAAAATTGCCTCTCTTGAATTACTCTAAGATCACCATTAATGCCCATGTGGAGCTTGAAACAATATTGTTTGATCTATTCATGCCTAAAATTTATATTTAAATCAAATGATGATGGATTTAATTGGTAAATTGAATGATGCTACTCCTATAACATTTCCTAAAATGAATTTCCTAGGCTATGCCATATGTTTTAGTCTATATGTAGAGGCATTGTTAATGTAGAAATATCTTATGGATTTATGAGAGATTCTTCCATACCTCCCAAGGTTCCTTTTCTCATTTTTATAGTGGACTTGATAGATTTTATTGATTTTATTTATCCTCTATGCATGATATCTTGATCTTTTGATGGTCATAATTGATTGTCAATCTTGGAGGCTAGATTATATTAATTGTTGGTTTATTCTTCAAGAACTTGATAATTTTTGGGTTATAGGATGCATCACATAACATAAACTACATGGTTTTCACCTAGCATACCTTTGTGGTTATTTTTTCATGAATCTCCTATAGATTTATGTATAGAAAATAAATTTTTATTATTGAGGGTTAGGATTTTTACTTCTATAAGGAAAAATCTCATCTCAGTGCAATTATATTTCATTTTATACCTCTATATATGACTATAAATCATATTTTTGAGTTTTTTGGTCACTTTTACTACTAATTTAATTTTTATAATTTATAAAATAAATCTAAGACAACTTTTTTCTTGTCAAGCAATCTATCTCTATAAATATTTTAAAGTTTTAGGAGATTTAAGAAATATTTGAATGTGTATTTACTACATCTTGTATAAGATCTCTATTAGTTTCCATCCAAGGGGTATAATAATTTAATATTTTATTTTATTCATTTATATTTGAAACATAGAAAAATAGGTTTGGGGAAAAGGGATTCACCACATTGACCTATTTCCCTAATTTGATTCAAAATGTAAGCTATAATATGCAAATGAAGAACAACAATTAAATCTGATAGAAACACTAATCAAAAGGTAGATCTGGAAAGGTCCAAAAACAATGTGTACCTTTCACCAAAAGTCACTTTTTGAAGCTCACTGAGGACTCATTCGCCCTATGGAAAATGGGTCCTGACTAGGGTTCCTAAAAAATGCTTTCTGGGTTCTCTTCTACTGGGTCTGTACTCCCAGATTCTAGGTGTTCACTGTCGGACAACAAGAAATAAAATCTATAGGCTAGTTTCCCTGATTCAATAAATTTTCTTGCAAATTTCTTCAAGTTTTCTCTTCAAATGATCTTCAACCTAAAATCTACAATTGCACATCAAAGAGAGAAAAAAATTGTTTGCTAGGTGAATAGGGGTTTGCCTTCGTCAAACCCCATTTTGGTAATTAAATCTTGGAATGAATGATGAATGTACAACTCTATGTCACAACTCACCAAACCTTTGTTTGAACCTTTGATGATGGAGGTCTGAAAATTGCATGAATTGGCTTTGATGGATGTAGATCTTGACTTTGAATCTTTGCTTGAAATGATACTTTGAATGCTTGATTGAATCATGAAACCTCCATCAACATATTAGCTCCAAAAACATGCAAAACTCCAAATAACTCTGACAAAATGTTTGGATATTGATTCCTACATCAAATGATGAAGAAATATGCCCTTAAATGCTCTTGAAATCACTCTTGATCATAAGATTGCTCTAGGATTTGAACACTTGAAAATATAAGATGCTTGAGTCAAAATGGCTAGGTGAAACATAGTGAAATAACCTCAAGTATTTATACATATCTTCACATTAATTCCCAAAATTTAAATATCACAAGCCAACATTTAATTATGGATTTGAAATCATTGAAATACCACCGAAAACATATTTTAAAGGGGGGTCCTAGGTCCATAAGTGAGGATCTATTCTCCCTATGGAAAATGGGTCCTAGGTCACTTACCTAGGACACACATTGCTCAGTGCTAAACATTATGTTAAATTAGGGTCCTAGATCTAAGTGAGGACCCATTCGCCCTATGGTGAATGGGTCCTAGGCCACTTACTTAGGACACACATCTTCCAAAGTTAAGTGTTGTGTAATGGAATTTACGAATGTTGGGTTTAATCCCTTGGAATTTTCATTTAATTAGGCTTTAGTGAGAGGAGGAACTTGAATCAAACTCACAAGTATTCAAGAGGGGTCCAAGTGTACCAATGTGGATGGTATACAATGAAAAAGATCAAGGAGGGTGATCAATCCCCCAAAATCTAAGATCCCATGTCAAACCAACACAAGCACAAAGGGACACACACAAAATGTATGATATGCACAAGAACAAGACAAGATACACAAGCACACAATTTCAAATACTAAAAGAAAGAAGAAAAAAAAGGGGGGGGGTGGATGAAGCCTCGAACATCATCTAAGTTGTTTGTCCAAAATACACGCTCACTCTAGGGTAGTGGAACCCTAGGTTATCCACTAGGTGAGTTTCCCCAATAGGTGGCTTAGTGAGAAAGTCATGCCCTTGTTTAGGCTTCTCTTCGTACAATGAGAAATGCATGGCTCTATTTAGGATTCTCATCATACTAACCATACCAAAGCTATCCTTCTAATAATATCAATAGCATGCCACAACATGAAACTTTGACCTTCACAAGGTTAACAAGCTATATTATGATAAACACTAATGAACAACATGCGAGTAGAGGTTTTTGTTCAAAGGGACTTTTCTTAATTCATGTAAGGTCTCTCCTTAGGGAACATTGTGCCTAATGTCTCCAAGAGAAGAGAAATCAAAGAAATATCACACTCTCAGAGAAAATAAACCCAATGACACCACCAAGAAAGGGATGCATCACAAAAAGAAAGAAAATAACAGAAATAAACTTGAGTGTCGATGTATTCCCCCAGGGATTACTAACACCATTGTTGTGAGAAATCTGCTTTAAAGTAGTCAATGAAGAAGACATGAGAGCTTATTTAAAAATCCCTATAACCAAGTTGTTTCATAAGTTCATAACCTCTTCCATAAATATTTTTCATTTCTTTCGGATTCAGTGGTTGTTCATATTCAACTTCATCAAATTTTGTCATGTATGTTGTCTTTTCTTCTAAAGTGGTTGAAGTGGATGTTTTCGAAGATTTTGTTGAATTTTGTGTTGACATTACCACTTTTTCTTTTCCCTTTTTAGACTCTTTTTTTTTTTTAATCTTGTATTCACCGATGAATGTGGGTGTCAAATCTAAGGAACCCCAATCATCTTCCAATAACTTTGTGACTTCTTCAATATGTCCTTTTTTCTTTCTCTTGCACAAGTTCCACTTGTGTAGATGGTGTTAGTGTTTTCAAAGGAATTTCCTTATTTTTCTTGATGAGTAAAGAACTGTAAGGCTCAGGATCAACATTGAATGTATTTTTTTTTTTGTAGACATACTTCAGCATATGATGAAGAGTAGAAGGCACCCCATTCATTGCATGAATCCAAGGTCTACCTAAAAGAGAATTATATGAAAGATCATGAGGCATAAAATGGACCGAAGTTTGCAAAGTTACCTTTCCAACTTTAATAGGTAATGTAATCACACCTGATGGAGCCTCAAATTTAAATCCTTGGTTTTCCCCTATTACTGGTTTATCTTGTTATTCAGAGGGTACCTGGGGCTAGAGTTCTACCTTGCTTCCATGGAACCTTGGTGTTCAATTGTTGGGTTGGGTCTTTTTCGTCGTTACTTTTTGGAGGAGGTTTTAAGAACAACTTATGTCTTATTCAATCATCTAGGCAGGGCCCCTTTTAAATATAAAATGCTAAATTTTTCACCCGCCCCTTTTATTTACCTAAGTTTGGGTTGATCCGTGCCTTGTCTTTTAAAAAAAACTTTGAGTCATTAACTGTCGTTTCCCTAGGTGGTGTCCCCTTCCCCTTATTTTCTTCTAAGTATTTAATTGTTTTGCAGGGGTTATTTTACTAACCATTGATCTTCTTGAGGTTGATCTTGACCGTTGCCCGCCATCCCGCTATATCATGGGCGGGTGCCACGTGTCTTGAGTTGTCAGTGTTGGAAGGATTAAATAAAGTGTTTAATATGTGCATTGGACTTTAGAACGTTATTAAGCGGGTTACTAAACCACATGAGAGATACACGTGCTCATAATCAATGACGATGTCTTAAACTTCATGGAAAAGTTGCTCGAGGGTTAGATGATGGTGTTGTTCCCTATTATGCATGATTTTGACAACCGATGATGGAGATCGACGGTTGCCCACTATCACGTGATCCTAAACCGAAGGGGATTTAGTGATCACGATAACGCAAGCGGGCACCACGTGTATTCTTTTGGCACTGCATTTTATCGTGGGCCCTTGATAGTGACATGGAAATGTTGTCAGCCTTTTGAAGATAATTGTTTTATGTTCTGACAGAAGCAAGAAATCAATGGTGGGGATTTAAACTTATATAAAATATGATCGAAGTCATTGGTGCAGCATACAAGTAAGCTTTAATGGCGGACGAGACGTCTACTGGCAAAATTTTCATAACTTCTAAGTATTTAATTTCATATTATCATTGCCATAAAGACATTCAAGTGTTTGTGAAGCGATCCAGAGCCAGAAGATAGAGTTTTTCAAAGCAATTGCAGTAGGGATTTGATTTTTCTGCGAGGCGTGAATTCCGTGAGTTGATTTCCATATCATTGTCTCTGTTTGAATGTGATTCTTGTAGAGGGTTGCATTGTATTGTTAGTGATTCTCTTGATTACAATGCTAGGGTTACTATTTCTTTTGAATTGGGGGAAATTGCAAGGTTCTGCTGTAATTTTAGTTCAGGTAGCCCTAGTTTGTTTATGGTTTTGATTTTTAAAGAGGCCCTGGTTGTTTAAAATGGCACCACTAAAGCAACACTCTAGACGTGTTGATTATTTGCACAGGAATCTGTATGATGATTTCCTAGACCAATTCCCTTTATCAACAAATGACAGGAAGAGAGGTTTGGTCTTAATGAATGGGATAGCCCTAGGTGAGGGATTAAGGTATAAAACTTATAACATTGTAGATGCTAGAGTGCCAATGATAGGTTTGGAAATGTTTAGGAGATGGTATGGGCAATGGAACGTGTCTCACCCTTTTTCAAATGGTTGGAGATATGATATGGGAAGACTGGTGGTACCAAATGTGTTTCTGGATGTTGACCTACTCAGGGTAGTGGCTGTGCAATATGATCCTATCACAATAATTATCAGGGATAATGATGGTGAGGTTCTATTGAGTGTGAATACAGATAAAATCTGGCAGGTTTTTGATTTAAGTGAGTATAGCTCATTTCAGGTGCAGATAGACTTTGAGGAAATGAAGCATGAGTATGCCATGTCACAGCCTCTTTTAGATCGAAGTTGCTTCCCCCTCATCTGGCTAGGACTGGCAATTTGACGATTCACATCAACCCAACTGACCGAGAGCCTTTCAGGTTGTGTTGTTTTTCTGATCATTTCTTGGCAACATTTTATTCACTTTGCCAAATTTTAGGTTTCAATCCTAATAATATGATGCCCATCACCTATATGTCTATGGGGGCTCAGATTTAGCATCTAATTTTTTTGTTGTATACGACTATGCTAATTTCCTTGTTGAGAGGATACATGAGGGTTTGCTAATGTTGCATAATGGAGATTTTGGTGTTCCTTTCTTTTGGTACTCCCTATTAATGCACATGTTTTTGTATGAGAATGCTGACTTCTTCTTTGATAAAATGGAGTTGAGATGAGAGGTGAATGGAGAGAAATTATCGGTGCAGGCTTGGAGTGCAGACCTATCTTGCAACAGGGGAGTTGCCATCTTTGTGCAGTTTGATAACTGCTTTGCTTCTAAGCTTAGGGCTAGACTAATGGTGAATGTGCCAAGAATTCCTGATGATTTGCATGACTTTATTCGACCCAAAATAAGGAAACCTGATTTGAAAGTGTGCCATAATTGGGGTGACATCATTCTATACCCTATAAGCACTATCTTAAGGGTTTATGGTTTCCAGGGAGCTCCTCATATTCTCCCATATAATGTACCATCAAGGATGGGATTTGCAGAGGTCATGTTGCAACTAGGCTGCATTCACGAAGAGAATTTGACAAGAAGAGGAAAAGGGACTTTGTTCTTTGATTATACTATTGCCATTGATTTTGTATTTTCTAAGGGAGGATGGGTTCATTTTGACCGATATTTTGATGAGTACCATTTGAAGAATGGACCCAAGAGGCAACATGACCCTGAGGGATTCTTTGCCTTATTTAGGCAGAAGATTAAAGGTGGCAATTTTACTAATGTTTTCAACTTTCCTGAAGATTTAATTAGAAATGAATTTGATTTGAGCCAACATGAATTGAATAAGGAGAAATGGATTGCTTATGAGAAATTGTTGGCCATGGTGCATAGATTGGATCCAAGATATGATCCATTGATGGAGTTCACTCCATTTCATAAAAGAATTGATTTCTTGATATGTAATTTCAAGGAAATCATAAATACCCTAAGGACCAAGAAAGCCAATATAGAAATAGATTTGGGGATTCAGGAGTTAGAGGTGAGGCCTGAGGAAACAAGGCTAACTTATCATCCACCAGTGGGTAGGCCTCTATACAAGAGGAGGAGAGATGATAGCAGTGATGTAGAGGTAGGAGATAAATAGGGAAATCGAATAATGTAAACATCATCACTGCCAGGTCATGGGGTCAGGAAGCCTGGAGGGGTAAAAATTATGGATTTGGATTCACTAATTAGAGATGATCCTGTGGAGCTGTCATCAGATCCAAGCCTTAAGAGGTGAAGGATTGAAGAGTCACAAGAGGCTTTGATAGGTGAAATAGTCATAACTGACTAAGAAATGCAGGTTGGTATCCCCTCCCCCCCTAGATCATCACTATTGGTGCTCACTGATATGGATATAAAGTGGCAATATGTGTAGGATGCCAGAATGGAGGCTTGCAAGGTATTCTTGGATGATGATGCCTTTGTGAAAACTCCTGTATTCTTGCAATTGATTTGGAGAATGAAATTAGAAGAATATCAGGATAGGTGTAAGAGCGGGAGGGAATCAAGACCTGATAGGTCAGACTAGGAGAATGATGATGAAGTAAAGGATGAATTGATGGAGCAATTGAAGAACATCACTCCTAAGGAAGGAAGGAAACTTGTAACTCAGGCTAGTATCTTACTCCTCCCTGAGTAGGATATAGCTGATGCTGTTGAATTCAATGCTATTATGCAATCCAAGCATCCTATGTAGAGTAGTGAAGAAGAAGTCGAGGCAGCCCTACAGGACTCTGCCTTTAGTGAGGAGTATGAGACATTGGCCATATGGGCACTAGCACCTCAAGGTAGAAAACCAAATGTAATGGATATTAGCCCAAATTTAAGAGGCAGACTCATTATCAAAAGAGATTCTAAAACCTCAGCAACAGAAGCCAGAAGCTTGAGCCTGAATGTGGCCAAATTGGCCCAAAGGACAACTGAAAGACAAGAGGTTGAAAGGAAGATCTTGATGGAAAAGTATAATGTAATAATTGGGGAGCATAGTAGAATGCAATAGAGAAATGTCGAGCTACAATCTGAAGTAGATAGATTAAAATATGGGCAGGTGCGAGAATCTTCCAAAGCTCTTGTTGTCAGAGTAACACCTACTACTTCGGGGTCATTACCCCCCACTATCCCAATCATTTCTATTCTTGAATCCCTAATTGAGACACTTGCTCCTAGCCCTGTGCTAGAGCCAGTTGAAGAGGAAATGGAGTATTCTGCAGATCCTACCAAAAAGCAAATGATGAATAAGATCACTGAATTATAGGGTACCTTAAAGGCGAGTGAGAATGAGGCTATGGCTAAACACAATGAGGTGCTTGACACCGTTTTGAGACATTTAAATGAGAAGGTTGTTTCAAGGCTGCCATTTGTTCATTCTTTATATTCTTTATTCTTGGGTGGATTACAAAACATTAACAGAGATCGGGAAGTGGTTCTACCTCTAGTTGAGAAGTGGGTCCCTCGGGCCACTGATTTAGATATTATGTTCAAAGCCTCCAAATTTGATACAAATAATAGGCCCCAATCATTAAAGCCTACTCAAAGCTTTGTAAAATCATTGAAGTGATTCCAAGCCCTACCTAATGATTTGAGTAGGAAAATTGGAGAATTAGTAAAAGGTTTTGATGATTGGAATGATACTTTTCTCCCATATATAATAGATGCACAATGAAATATTAAGACTCTGCAATAATGGCAAGAGAGGGTAGAAGAGTTCATTAATGCACAAATCAAATTGATTTGTGATGACTTAGATTATGACCTATTGGTAAGCAGCATGGACAAAATAATTAATACCGGCATGTTCTTGGAGTCATTTGAAAGAGAGTCCAACCAGGTCATGGTGAAATTCACACCTTACAATACTAGGGTGATGGAGGTGGTAAATTTTAACTGGCCCATGGATGAAGAATATCAAAATTGGGTGGACAAGTACTTAACTGAAGAGGAGTGAAACAGTATCTACTACTGGCAACTAACATCTCAGCGGTTACAATATAACTAATTATGGTTGTGCTTCCATGAAGGCTTTGAGCACTCATTTTCAGGTATAACCAATGTGGTGGCTATTGTGTAATGGATAAAATCAAAGGAAAGATTCTCCAAGACTTGGTAACTTAAATCATAGTTTTGAGTGTGCATATAATGGCCCTATTAATTGGTGACATGTGTAATTTATAGCCCGATGCTTGTTTTCTCCTTTGTTTTCTATAAGAAGGATTTCAAGGCAAGAAGTAGGGCTTGGCAAGTCAGATATTTTAAAGATCGAATCTAGGTATAGTTGCAGAACATATTGTAAGAATTTTTCTTTTGAATGTTAAGGAAAATTTAGGTTTGGGACTCTTCTATAATGGGTTTTAAGTTTATGAAGATCTGATGTTCATAACATTACTAGCATTTGGGCTATGACATTATATCTCAAGCTCACATCTCTCCTTTGTACAGATATATCACAATTTTGAATAGAATAATCAAGGAGTATGATGTTCATCTCATTGTTATGATGTGTATGTTTTTTCATTTTGGCTTTAACTCAAAGGGTTAATTAAAATGCTTGGATGGAATCATAGATGGATATGTTTGTAGGAGGATTTAGTAAGAAGTATTGGGCTGGGATAGGGATTGACACTATTGTAATGCAATATTGTGAAGGGTTGTATATGCTAAGAATTTGAGTCTATTGTTAATTTCTGAATGTTTGTGAAGTTGACTCCCTAATGGTATATGGCACTGATCTAAATTGTATGAGTTTATAAAACTTTGTTTCTGTATGTCTTCACTTAGGGATTTTCGCCAACTTTCAATTTAAATTACTATCATAAGTTACAAAATTATGTTGTAATCATCTCATGGTCCAAGCATTTGATATTATTGGTGAAGGGCCGATTCATTGTAGTAGTGTTCTGTTTTGTTGAGCTATTTGTAGGATTATCTGTGAATTATTAATAATTTGTTTATGAGTTCTATGTAGAGATCATAAACACATTAAAGGGACCATCCTCCTGGGTCTTGCAGAGCCTAAAGTGTAGGATGTTATTATTAAAATCCTCATCATTTGGTCGAGGTCCTCCAAGCTACCCTTGATTGGAATTGGCAATTCCATAGGTAGATTAGGAGACAAACCTGGTTTACATGAAAAAACACCAACAACACCAAGCATTTGTTTTCGTACATTCTCAAACCCATGAATAGATAAAGATTTAGGTTGAATTTGGCTTCTGTCTATTTTATTCTCATCAACAAGGTTTATGCTACACACATTAAGGGTTGAACCACTATTAATAAGGGTTCTCTTTATCCCAATTGTATTAACAAGGGCTATTATCATGAAAGCTTCATTTTGTTTTTGCACTTCCAAAGGAGGTAGCTCACTTTGATGGAAAATAATTCCAAAATTCATTCCTTACTATGATAAATAGGTGGGGCATGAATATGATCCCATAAAGATTTCTTAGTGGGAGTATTTTTAATTTTTTCAACAAGATCATACTCCTTTCCACTATGTAAAGGAAAACGGGGAGCACTAGGAAATATAGGTTGAGGTAATGGGGGGGATGTTGGAGTTGTTTGTCTTGGTTGCAGATTGTTTCTAGTGTTATATGTATGAGCAATTGTATTCTAACTTAGTTTCCGCAAAACATTATCATTATCAAGTTTCCTTGTAGGTGGTTCTAAGATAAGCACGGGTTGATTTTAAACTTTTGGTTGTTGTGAGGGTAGATAAATGATAATTTTAATCTTAGGAGGTCCAACAATTAAAGGATCTATAGGACGTCTAAGAATTAGAGGACCCGAGAGAGCTCTAATTTTCATATCTTCAACACACTTATGTTGGTATATGGTGACTGATCATGCATATACTATACACGTCAAGGTTTTCCAATTAACACATCAAGGTTTACCATTGACATTTCAAGGTTATCCAATTAACACATCAAATAAAAAGTGACCTTGTAAAATCCTAATTCTAGAAGGTTTCAAAAAGCTTGTTATAAGCGGATAGGATGTATGTTGTGGTAATGTGATTTGGAAGATTTTAATCTATTTTTGATGTAGTGAAGGGTGGAAGGTATCAAAAAGGTCTCAAATCAACAAACTTTTCAATTCAAGATTCTTTACACGACAATTAAAGAGACTTTCTTCACAAAATTGCCACTAGGCTTGTAAGAGAAACCAAATAGGGTATTTTTGACATAATTTGCAAGAAAAAAATCCAAACCACAATCTAAAATCCATTTTGGATACTCATTATGGATTTCTAAACCATATCTAAAATTTAGGTGTGATTGTTTTGGAACGCCTTCAAAAATATGTTGCTATGCATGAAAAGGCCAAATTAGGCTTGTTTGAGAGGCTCACAGCTAGGATTTCACAACCCCAACTTCAAACCACCATGAAAATAGCTTAGAAATGTCTCCTAGGGTATTTAGAAACATTTCCCACCATTACAAACAACTCCTCAAGATATTTTTTTTATCAAACTCTAACTTTTACGCAACTTTTACATCAAAAATATGAAGTTTTCCAACTAGGGCATCACCAAATCTTCACCAACCTACCTCCCTTGCTCTTGCAAACATCATGAATGAAAAACAAAATCCTATCTAAACCTATTCCACCAATTATCAGACCTTTTCATTGGTGTAATGGGTCAAAAACTCATTTTCTTTCAATCAAACCCTCACAACTAGGGCTTTTTGACTATTTTTAGTAAAAATGCTCTAATTCACTCAAAACTAAATGAAATAAGATGAAATAGAAATCAATAGAACAATTATTAAATACTCCATGATATCTAACCAATGGTTGAGCACTTCCATTCCGTACAAGGCCGCACAAGTTGTTGTAGCAACAAATTAGCCTTTAAAAATGTAGAAAATAATGTTTTTATTCATGCTCAATCTTCAAAACAATTCTCAGAACCTTGTCTTTGACCATTAAATGAATTATTTAAGCATTTGAAATCATAACCAACCATTTACAACTTCCCTTTGAACCTATAACTATTCAACCTCCCCTTTTACATCAAAAATGCAAAAAATGAAAAGTTGCTTTGACAATTTTTGCAACTTTGTGCAACATTAACAAAAGTGACTCACCAACCCACCTAGCAATCTAAAAGTGACTCAAACACACATTATATGGTATAAATAGACCTTATTATAAAAAAAAAAATACTTAAACACACCAAAAACACCACATTAGATTCTTTTAAATGCATCATGAAGGCCTATGGTGCCCTACACCATACTCCTCGAGCAAAATGAACTCAAGTACCCTTGAGGACAGTGTTGAACAATAGATTCAAGTTTGATCAAGTTATTCTTAGAAAATCCAATTTCTTTCTCCATCTGGTAACCCCTTCCAATGAACAAAGTACTGAAAATAGGCATTAGCCTTTGTGGTTTTGAGCTCTTTGGCAACTAGATTATGCTTCAAATGTAAAGACTTGTTGGATGAATGATCCTTGAATTATTCCTCATTTGAGAATGTTGTTAAGTTTGCATCATCACCTAAAACCATACCTCCTTCAGCCTTGCAATGAACCTCCTTTTTTTGAACCACTTTTGGTGTATGCTTGATCTTTCTCTTTTTCCCTTGTAGTTTCTCTTTGATCTCTGCACTTTTTCCTTCCTTCACTTCCATTTGATATTTTGTCCCTATGTCCACTGCTTGCTAAATTTTATTAACCTCTGATATGAAATAATTAGAATGACCACTATCCTCTCTTGAAAGTAGTGAATAAAACACCCCTTTCATCATCATATCAACATACCCCTTAAGCCAATCTTGAATCCCAAGAATCAATTCATCTTTGACCTTCAACAAATCAGATTTTGACACCAACTCAATATCATTTCCCTCCAAAATCAAGTTATTCTTCAAGCCTACTGTTTTAGTATCTCCATGTTGAGTAGTGGCTACAAGGTTCATATTCTCCTCTTCTTTCACCTTGGTGAACTCATTCCTTCCTACTATAATCACATTGGCTAACTTAGTTTTTCCTTTATCATCTTCTATCAATGGTGTCAAATTAAAGGAGATTTCATCTTTTCCTATCTCATATGTATTTCTTCTACCATCATACATAACATGCCTATCAAATTGCCAAGGCCTCCCTAGCAGAAAATGGCACACATCCATAGGAAATACATCACATAGAATTTTTTCCTTATACCATCCTATATTGAACTGCACCCAACTTTGTTCATTTACCAAAACACATTGATAGAAAACATGTTTATAAGGAGTAACATGTGGTACTCTAGGAAACTTGAGTTTTTCAACCATCTCAATTGAAACCATGTTATCCATGCTTCTTGAATCAGTTACAACTTTACATACCTTACACAAGCACTTGCAAGTTGTCTTGAAAATAATCTTCCTTTGTGGTGGCTCCTTCTCTATTGATTCCTTGATGAGAGTTATTCTTACCATAAGAGATTCACCAGCCTCTAGAGCAACATGATGTGATGGAGAGTTTACACTCTCATTGTCATCTTCTTGCACCAATTGAGCTCTTCTTTCTTCTCCATGTGAAGTAGAATCCTATCTTTCATTAAATTTCCATTCTTGATGCCCAAACTTGTTGCATTGATAGTACCTTCTTGTGAACCCACTAGATCCTCTTCCTTGACCCCCAAATCTACCTCTAAAGCTTGATCTACCTCCTATAAATCCACCTCTTGAATTTGCAACTTGGTCTTGAACTTTGATTGCATCTTCTTGACCTTCATTTGGTTGGCTTGGGTTAGAAAATAAACCTCTTCCTCTAGAATTTCTGCCTCAGCCCCTACCTTGCTTCTCTTGCCTTCTCTTCAATTTATCTTTAGCCTTGATGGCCAATTGGTAACATTCTTCCACCGTTCTTGGAGTGGTGAGGCTCAATTCATCTTGGAGGTTGTACCTCAACCCATTCATGTATCTTGCTACTATCTCTTCATCATCTTTTGTATGACCTACTATTATGCTCAACTTATAGAACTTCTTTGTATATGTTTGCACATCCATCTCCTTTTTCTTGAGATTTGAAGCCTCTTAAACAATTGAATAGTGTAATCAGTAGGTATGAACTTCCTTTTGTGTTTAGCCACCATCCTATCCCAAGAGGTGATTTTAGAATTTCATTTCTTTCTCCTTTCACTTTTTACATAATCCCACAAAAGGAAAGCGTGTCCTTTCAATTTTATCTTGGTCATCTTCACCCTTTTATCCTCTGGCACATCTTCATAATCAAATTAGTTATCCAATGCTCCTATCCAATCTAGGAGCTCTTCACTCTCAATATTTTCTCCATACATAGGTAATTTCATTTTGATCTTATTCTCATATCCCTTGATTTCTTTCAAAATATTTTCCATCCTCAAGTCATCAAGATCCATCTCTTCCTCAGACCCTTGGGAACTTTCCTCTTCCCCTTCTTCTTATTTGTCACTCAGGTCTCCTATGACCATACATATCTTCTGACTTGTTTCTAGGGTAGAAATCCTCTCCTTAAACTCTCTCATATCTCTCATCTCTTTAGCATGTTTTTTCCTTCAACTCATTCGATTCTCTAGCAATGGCATTCCCCTTTGGAGGCATCTTTGTGATTCTTTCAAATCAACCTTTTTTTCTTCTTCAGATCAAACCTATGCTTTGATACCAATTTGATGTTGATTAGGGTTGAAGGTATCAACAAGGTCTCAAATCAACAAACTTTTCAATTCAAGATTCTTTACACAACAATTCAAAAGACTTTCTTCACAAAATTGCCACTAGGCTTGTAAGAGTAGTAAATATGGTATTTTTGACATAATTTTCAAAGAAAAAAGTCCAACCCACAATATAAAAACTGTTTTGGATTCCCATTATTAATTTATAAAATATATCTAAAATTTAGGGGTGGTTGCTTTGTAATAACGCCTTCGAAAAATTGTTACTACGCTTGAAAAGGCCAAATTAAGCTTATTTGAGAGGCTCACAACTAGGCTTTCACAACCCCAACCTAAAACCACCATGAAAATAGCTCAGACATGTCTCTTAGGGTCTGCAAAAACATTTCCCATCATTACAAACAACTCCTCAAGAGATTTTTATCAAACTCTAACTCTTAGGCAACTTTTATGTCAAAAATATGAAGTTTTCCAGCTAGGGCATCACCAAATCTTCACCAACCCGCCTCCCCTACTCCTAAAAACACAATGAAAAAACATATCCTATCTACACCCATTCCACCAATTATCAAACCTTTTCATCGGTGGAATGGGTCAAAAACTCATTTTCTTTCAATCAAACCCTCACAACTAGGGTTTTCTGATTGTTTTTAGTAAAAATGCTCTAATTTACTCAAAACTATATGAAATCAGATGAAAAAAAAATCAATAGAACAAGGACTCAATAATCCATGATATCCAACCAATTTTTGAGCACTTCCATGCTGTACAAGGCTGTACAAGTTGCTATAGCAGCGAATTAGCCTTTCAAAAATGTAGAGAATAATGTTTTTATTGATGCTCAATCTTCAAAACAATTCTCAGAACCTTGTCTTCGACCATTACATGAATTATTTAAGTATTTTAAATCATAACCAACCATTTACAACTACCCTTTGAACCTGTAACCATTCAACTTCCCCTTTTAGATCAAAAATGCAAAAATTGAAAAGTTGCTTTGACAATTTTTGCAACTTTGTGCAACATTAACAAAAGTGACTCAAACACACATTATATGGTATAAATAGACCTTATTACAAAAAAAAATACTTAAACACACCAAAAACACCACATTAGGTTATTTTATGCATCATGAAGGCATATGGTGCCCTGCACTTGTTTTGCACTAGATAATAAAATTATTGGGTGGCTGAGTTTCTATGGATATAGCCCATATAGGGTGAACCATGTTAAATTTATGTGTTGAACTCTTTTTTTTAATTCCTCATGGTTATTTTTGGGTTATTTAATCTACATATAATTTATAATTTTTATTGCTCCAATCTTCTCGAATTCTAACAACTTATTGTTATTTTCACGATTATTATTGAAGGGGAGCCAATGTCACTTCATCATCTTCATCTAAGGAAGAGACATTACTATTTTTTGAAAGACATGTATCAATTTTCTCATTTTCTTGCACAATGATATCTACCCTAGTAGGAGATTCTTTAGGAGAGGAGCAAACAGGACGTTGATTACATTCAAAGGTTATATTTTGTAAAGTAACTTCATCACAAATAGGGGAGGCATCAAGAGAAGATAAAATATCACTGATTGAATACTTTTGTTCAATTGGATGTTTCTAAGTGGGAGAAGCATTAGGAGAGGGAGAAAAAATACTCTCATGACTCTCAATGAGTGTATCTTCTAACATCAAAATATCTTTTTCATAAATAGGAGAGATATTAGGAGAAGAAAAACTGTTATTGTAATGTTTTTCCATGATTACATTTTCTTTCTCTAAAGAATTCTCACAAGAGAGGGATTAATGGAGATTAGGTAAATTGATGTTAAGAAATGTGTCAATGATCTCATCCTCTTGTGCCATAATATCTTCCATAGTAGTATATTTTATATAGAAGAGGATTTTCCAACATTGTCATGATTCTCAATGGGTGTATCTTCTAACACCAAAATACCTTTGTCACAAGTAGGAGAGGTATTGGGAGAAGATCAGCTATTATTATCATGATTTTCTATGCTTACATATTCTGCTATCACATTATTCACATATTCTTGAGATGATTTTGGAATGATTTAAAAATTACCACTAAATGGATGTTTAGACCTAGATGCATAAAACAATTTTTTTTGAAACTTTCCAGACTAATACTATAGGTTACCAGCAAGCCTAGGAAGTGTAGAAAACCACCAAAAATTTCAAAAAAGTTTATTTTTGTAGGCCTCCAAGGACTCATTCACCTAGGGGTGAATGGGTCCTAGTACAAGGTTTTTTTAAAATTGAAAAATGTAATTTTTGAGTGATTAGATGTGCTTTTTGTTTCAAATCTTATATTGTAACTTATGTAATAGAATTTTTTTTGATTTTATGTGTAAATACAAGTAAAACTAATGACTAACGATGAACTATATGACACTTTTTGAAATTCAATTTTGATCCAATTTTTTTGAATATGGAGGATGAAAAGTACACTAATATGAAAACACTATGTAAAATCAATGTAACACTACTATATTTGATTCTAATTTCTGATGAACGTCTATTGGAATATCGACAATATATTGTCGACATACCGACGAACCACTGAAATAATTTTTGTTGCTAATTTTTCATCGCTTTCCCTACTAGCTTTAAAACATCAAATTCATGACAGCTTCATCGATTGCTGCCATGGAAAAGGGCCTTGGTCTTCATCGAAATATCGACGGATATTTTGTCAATCTAGCGATGAACTGTAGGCAAAACACAAGTGGCATGCCTTTTCCAGAGCATCAGATCAACAAAATAATTTCATTGAACTTGCGATGAAATAGGCAAGTCATTATGATAAAAGTTTCATTGGACGTATTGCAAATTCGTCAGACGTTTTTGGAGGTTCATCGAAAGTTTGACGAAACAATGCAGTTTTAAAAAAAAAATCATCCAGGTGTCAACCTTCCCTTGATATCATGATTGTTAACCATCTTGCAACTCTTGATCACATGATAGCAGGCAACCGTAGATCTTGATCTTCAACAAACTTGCTTGTGCAAATGATTGATAACTTTGACTTTAAATGTCGAGCACCTTTTTTGTTTAGATTAAAACATCTCTATCGATTTTAAGCATGTACATTTTAGATTTGCTTTAGTAGCTCGCTAGTTAATATATTAAGGTTGGCTTAATATATTAAAACATTCATAATGTTCCTTCGGCCTCTCTGAATGTGAGAGATGGTGCCTTCTCGTGATATCACGATCATTCAATACTCTATTGCGATATCATGGGAAGGTGCCATCTGTCACATTTGGAGAGGCCGAAGGAACATTATGAATGTTTTAATATATTAAGCCGACCTTAATATATTAACTGGTGAGCTACTAAAGTGGATCTAAAATGCACATGCTTAAAATTGACAGAGATATTTTAATCTAAACAGAAAAGGTGCTCGACATTTAAAGTTAAAGTTGTCAACCATCCACACAAGCAAATTTGTTGAAGATCAACATCTACGGTTGCTCGCTATCACGTGATCAAGAGTTGGAAGATGGTTAATGATTGTGATATCAAGGGAATGTTGACATGTGGATTTAATTGATGATGTAGGAGATGGTGGGGCCAAAAACGTGAGTTGGAAGGGTTCCTGAACTGGAATGTTTTGATTGGAGGAATTGTGGGCAACTTGCTACGATGGAAGTCAATGTCAGATTTCCTAAAGCAGAGTTGTTTGATGATCTAACCTAGATGAGTATCAATGGTTAAGATTCAAACCTGCATCAAATGCAATTGGATTGATTGGTGAGGCACGCGAGTGAGCAGTAATGGCGAATGGGACGTATTCCTACCTGTTTCGGTGGAATAAGAGGATTATTTTGCTGTTTTATTGTCAAAAAAAGTGTTATGTTGAGCTATTAATTGGATCAGTAAGAAGAATCAAATAATTAGGGTTGGGCACTATATAAACCACTACTATCACATCTATTGAAACATGCTCAGGTACTGGGTCCTCTCCCCTAGATTAAATTAAGGAAAACATTATTGTAAACATAATATGTATAGAAGAATATGAATGTAAAGGAAAATGGATATTAGCAAAACATAAATGTAAATAGAAGTAGTGTGAGCAGAAAATGAATCTAAATTGGTCTTGAACAAATAAAATCATACCCAATTGACATTAAGTTATACTAACCTTGTACTCATTTCCATTTTCAATCTTGAAGGTTACTTTGATGCCTTCTATAGAAACTCTCTAGGCACGAGGCAAGAGAAGGCAGGAAAACCAAGTGTATATGGATGACTTCCTAACAATCAAAAACAAAGAAGCAACCAGTCAACCCTATTAGAACAGAATAATCTTATGAATTGATTTTATTTGTTTTACTACCTAATGGATAGTGGACCTAGTTCTCTTGAATTGAGATACTACTAAGATGTGTTGACTGGTGATTTTAGACTACCGATATTTTTCTTCAATCTCTATAAGTTACTTTTGTCTTAAATATATTCAAGATAAATCTGCAAAAAAATTCCCTGATCTCTTAGAAATTATGCATATTATTTTATTAATACTTCTCCATTTTGATATTTTTTTTCAAAAATCCATAGAAAGATATGTAATGCCATATTTGAAATTTACATATATTTTAATTTTACTAGTTCTGTAATTATAGGATATGACTCCAACAATTGTGAAACAAATTGGAAATATGTTGGATGAATGAAGTAAACTATGCAATTGGTAGGTATAAAGCCAAATTCCTTAACCCTTTCTAGCATCCTTCTTGCTTGTTCTAAAACATGTGCTTTGGAACAGGGCATGAAAATCCATCTAAGTATAATGAAAAAGAGACTTTTGTCAGATATTATATTATAGTAAGTTGAACAAATGTAAGTAGAGAAATTTTTGCATACCTGCAGATGGTACAAAATTTCATGGTTAAGTGGAAGCCTCCCATCAACAACAAGATCCAAATATCCATGTATCTATCTCAATCGAGCCTCTAAACCCTTTAGAGCTGTCAAATTTTCCACTAACTTGTTATGCACAAAAGTCAAATTTTAGAGTTATGTCACCATTAATAATAGAAGAAACAGAACTTTGAAACCAAATCCACACACAACACAATGTTCATAGTGAAAATTTAGCACTTTATTTCATCTTTGCATATTGGTTTGATGCTTCAAACGATGCATTTCTTATATTGAAAAGTATAGTTTTATATTCTCTACTTAACAAGGCTAACCACATGAAGGTGGAAGCTCATTTGGCCCCTCCCCCCTCACATCACTCTCAATTCCCCATACCTGATCATATAACATTAATCATACATTCATCCATTAATAACATATAACATTCATTCATTCATCCTGCATTAATAACATATAACATTCATTCATTAGTAACATATAGCATTCATTCATTAACATATAAAATTCATTCATTAACATATTCACATTCATTCATTAATATATAACATTCATTCTTTCAGTTTTTATATATTATCAAAAATATGGTTTTCATAATATGATTACAATCACTTTTTTTTGTTTCTTTTTTGCAGCTAAAAAAAGTTGAAGTGGAGTATCGTTTTCTAAATGATCTATCCCCCTTTCAGTTATTCTAAGATTTTGTCATGATATTAATATATGCCTAGTCGTGTACTCATGACGTGGACGCTACTACAAGGGGGGGTCTGCTGCAATAGCAAAGAAATGTTAAATTGATATGTTTTATTATTATTGTTACAAGTATTTCATTAATTAAAAGAACATTAGAGTGGTGCTCTTTACCCAATGGGGCAACATAATGTTCCTGATCTTGTCTTATAGCCTCATGTTGAACACCCTCTAAATCTTGATATGGAGTTGAAACACAAAAGGTTACATTAATTAATACACCAATTGCAATTAAATATGTTTAAAAGAACATTAGAGTGGTCCTCTTTACCTGATGGGGCCACATCATGTTCCTGATCATGCTCAACATGTTGATCATGCTCTACATGCTCTAAAGTTGAAACACAAAAGGTTACATTAATTAATACCCCAAATGCAATTAAAGATGTTTAATTGTATTAATCCATACTATGTTTTGTATAGCACATGAATACATCCAATACCGAGATGCACACCATGACCTTCATCTACATATTGTGCTCCACCCTCACCAGGTTGCATTCCAATGTCATGTGCAGTATTATCATTGCCTATTTGTTTAAAAGAAATAGGCACATAATTACTTTATGGTGGAAATTAATATTGAATAGATTGCACAAGTATTCAATTTTAAATAAACTTTATTGAGTTTATTTACCTACATGTCGGATGCAGTGGAAGATTGTGTTTGCCCAATCGAGACTCTTAGGCATTTAGCCAGGGCTCCATAGCCTTGCTAGAAGACAATCTTCAGGTCCTCTTCTGTGGGCACTCTGTTTAATTCAGAGCCCTGCATTTTTGCATAAGATTATGAATTTTTCTTCTATGGTGTGATAAAGCCAAAATTGTTTACAATTTCTTATTTGGATGCAATATTTCATTTATTGATACTTACAATTCATGTGGCTAATTTCATATAACCACCAGAGCCAAGTTTGTGCTGCCCATGTTTTTCTAGTCTTCCTTTGTTTCCTTCGATGTGTCGGGCAATCTATGAAAATTTTGAAATACGTTAGATTATGTAAAAATAAAGAGTAATCAGTATATAATTACATTGTTGATAGTATCACATACCTTCCTTGGCCCGGTGGTGTCTTTTCTTTTTTCTTTTCAGCCTTCTCCTTTCCATTCGACACCAAGTCCTTCCACTCCCTCTCTGGAATCATGGGGGGACGCTCGTACTTTTTGTTCCTCTCTAAATGTGACCTATATTGGTCCCTCACATACTTTAGATAGCTACCAGCTTTCTTAAGGATCTTGGTTCAGTTGAATGTTTTATCACTGAACAACACAACTAAATGGTTAATGAGCTCATCTTTTAAATCTTGATTTTGGGAATTCCACCGTGTACGTATGGTGGCTCCGAAGAGCTCCAATGTAATATCATTTAGATGTTTATAAAAAACATCATTTCCTACAAAATGATCATGGGATCATTAGTTTGAAAAGAGTGATCAATAAGTAAATTTCAATTGGATTATATATAATAATAATTAAAACATTATAAAGTACTTGGGACCTTCTCTATCTTTAAGGGAATGAAATCCTCGATCACCACAAATGTGACCAGAAATGTTCCCATACTAGTAATACAGGAAGATCTAGGAAATTCTACTAAAACATCATTAGTACTAGTGGCCTCTGCATCCCCAGGTACATGTCCTAATGCATGTTTTGGCATGTGTTCGCTACCAAAGAGTACACTATCGGATGCCTGCATGGTATGTGTTGCCGACATTTTAGTCGATAATATAGGCACGAATGATGGGGTTGGATGATGTGATGTATGTGTAGGAAGATCAGGATTGACACTTGTACCAACCCCTACTCCCCGGGCAGCACGTGTAGTACCCTGATCATGGCCAGCAACATCATGAGGATGAAAATAATCCTATAAAAACAACACATATTTTAGTTCATGACATAAAAGAGTACAAAATATAAAACCATGAATGAACTTATGTTATAATTAAAGATCTCATGATAGCTTACTTGCAAGTTTTGTGCTCTCTTAGTCAATATTTTAACCCTTTCTCTTAGCTTATCTGTTTGAGGCACTATGAATACCAACTTAAGGATTTCTTCATTTCATTTTTTTTGGGCCTTCCTCATCATATCCATAGGGTTTGTGGAAAATGTGATGTCATCATCACATAATAGTGACTACACCTCCATATGGATGCTCTCCTCTACTGTTGATGCCTTTCCTTGATCAGCCAACTCTAACAAGAATATTAAAAACATTATCAAAATTAACCCAATAAACTCATGAAAAAAATAATAATAAAATATTTGAGTTGTATCTAATTTGTACAATTACAATGAGGTAAACCTGTAGGGTAGAAGTGCCTGAAGATGCATTGTGATTTGTGCTCTCGGCCAGAGCTTTCCCTGTATGATCAATGTCCCATTGTGACAAAAATTAAATATAAAAAAACATTACCGAAATGAAACCAATAGACTTACAAGAAAAACATAATAATAAAATGGTATATTGGAGTCATTAATTGGAGGTTGGGTAAAATGGTATATAGTACATACCACCCCCATAGTAATTGTGTTTGTATCTAAGAGATTCAAAATGTAATTGATTAGCAACTCTTCCCCTACAATTATTTATTTTATGATACATACGAATACACAGTTTCTGTCATGCCCCTCGAATATGCAATTGGGTTGCTTATTTGTTGACCCAGGTCATGTATTGTTTATAAACCCTACAATATTCCCTGATGGTTTTGGCCTTCTGTCAATGTACCTAGCCACTCCTTTTTTCTTATCCTTATCTTTTAGCTATATATAATTTGTTGATAGTGCATACCTATGCATACTTCATGTATATCGAACCAGTTGCATCTAATCTTTGTAACTATAATAGGGTTCGACATACTCCATAAATTTAGTAACTTTGTCATAACATACCTTTATGTCATTCATGCAAAATAGGCCCAAACCATGTAATGTCGATGGTTTTATGTGATATATCCTCTCGTTGACACAAAAATCAGTGTTTATTGGAGGAAGTTCCTTGGGTACCCATTGTTTCCATAGATGTTTGTACCTCAAGGGCACATCGATGTCACCTATGCTCTCATCATCATAAGAACATGAGCCCCCTTTAGCAAGGAAAAATTCCATGCGTTTACAGAATTTTCTTCTAATCTTTTGACCTCTAGTTGATCTCCCTCTTTTCAACCTATTACATGTCTCGCTTTGCTCTTCTCTTCCTAAATTTCCCTCGCTTGAGGAAGACAAATCTGAAAAATACCTATTTGGTGGTACCTGCACTCATAGGGATGTTGGATGAATTTATTTCATGGTGATGTGATCCCAAGGTGACATTATGATTAATCTATCATTTCATCACTAGAATTTGATAGGTTATAAGGTAATCAAGTCTTGATAGATTGCAAGTTATTGTTACTACTGTCCAAATGTGTCCATCACAAATCAAATCTACTTAATGTTTTAACTCCCAAACTTTGTAACAAGTGTTAAATGTGACTATGGTGCACCAGTTACACAACCAAGGCATCAAATGTATTCTCTAATTATAATCAAAGGAATTTTGATCTTCATTCAAGGAAATAAACTTGAAGGGAAACACCACCAAGTGGCTTATTGGACACCTACATGACTAAAAATACTAGAAAATTTACATTTAGTTTCCATATGTCTAAGTGGTTAACGGGGAGGGAGTGTGTACTAGGCCTGGTTAAGTCATCATAAGTTTATGCTTTGGCAATAAAAAATGTTTAATTCATCTTAAATCTTCCTATGTCTAATTTATAGGATACTTTTGGTATGTTTTAAGGTAGGATGAGTGGTTACATGAATGTTCTAGATCTCTATGATAAGGTTTCAACATCTTCAAATAGTAAAAGTTAGTGCTCATAGTCATTTGAAACAACAACATTTTGATTATGTATGATGGTAGGATTTGATAACTTAAAATAATTGGCTACCCAACAAACTTAAATTTAAAAGAAACTTTTTCAGTTTAAGGGGTTAGCACTTTCTTTCATCTTTGCATATTGGTTTGATGCTTCAAATGATGCATTTTTTATCCCACTTCTATCATATTATATTCCCATCCCATTTAAATTTTTTCAGTTGTTGGAGGAGTTGATACCAAAATTTCATATCAAATACCACGTTGTTAAAGCAATTTTTTGTGTTTTTACTATTTTTTTGAAGTTCTTTTGTGTTGTATAGATCCGTACAACCTTGAAATGCTTTGAGATCATTTTTGTAGATAAATATATGTGTTTCCTTCCATTTACATTTGTTTTGAAGTGCTAAATCATTGTTTTGTGGGAGAAAACAATCAAATATAGGGAGTGCCCTATCTTGCCTGTGTAAGGGTTTGAGGGCTAAATAGAAATGGAATCCACCAATCCACCCACTTTCTTGGAACTGTAACTCAGTGGATTGGTGTGCAAGATGGTATGATAGAGGTTCATTGCATTTAGGGGTCTATTAAAGAAAGAAACTTGGCATTGAATTGATGCCCTAGGGCTAACAGGGGCATTTTTCTTGTGAATTTTTGGTTGTTAAGTCAAGATTTATCAATTTGATGGATATCTTGGTAGAGTCATGGTGACACTATTTGATGGTCCAATCTATAATTCAAAACAAAAATATCTCTAACAACTCTAAGAGTTATAATGGGATGGCATTAAAGGAACCTTCTAATGAAGCACCTTCGAATTAAGGTCTTCATTTGAAGTTCCTTCATGCAAAGGTTCCTTTTATAAAGCATTTTGGACATGAAATATTTAAAATAAAAAATACCTTCACTTGAAAGTCTTGACATGGCATCATTATTGAATGAAGGTTCTTCATTCAAAGGTCATGATGACATCACCTTCAAATGAAGGTTCTTCATTTAACCCAAGGTTTTCACATAATGCCATCATTGGAAAAGTATGATCAAATTCTTCTATTATGAAGAATTGGTCTATGTGCCTCAAGTAATCACTATAAATGTTTGTAAGGATAAAATGACTAAATATTACATCAGGTAGGAGAGAATCAACTTTGAGTTCTTCAAATATTATATTCCTCTATTCATAATTTTTAAGGGTTGTCTATGGAGGAGGTTATCACTACCAAGAAGGGAGGAAACCTTTCCTTGCATATGTTTGTGGTGGAGGTATTAAAGAAGAATTGTATGCCTCTATTTCCATTCATTAGATCTAGCTTAGCCTAGCATATACTTGAGCTCCTTTGCCCCTATAAACTTCCATTTGTTTAAGTTTATGTTATGTAAGGGTAATTCCATGCTAGGAATGAAAATTGTAGGTTGAAGAGAATGGGGGTGCCAAACTTATAGTACTCATTGTCCCTTGGTCATCGATTTTCCCTGAGTGCCCTCAACCTCATGCTCAATGCTAGTATTGATCTTTTTTTCACTCCTCCATACTCTTCCTCAGTGCTGGTATTGACTCTAATTTCACTCCTCCAAACTCTTCATCAGTGTTGGTATTGACCTTGTTTTAACTCCAAACTCTTCCTCGGTGCTAGTATTGACCTTGTTTTCACTCCAAACTCTTCCTCGGTGCTGGTATTGACCTTTCACTTCTCCAATTTGATGAGCTACAACCTGGTTTCATTAGGTTTTAGAGTATGTTAATTAAATTCAAAATTATGGCACCATTTAGCTAAGTTCGACGAAAATTCAGGTTCGTCAAAATTTCGACGAACGTTAGGGATAAAAATTTAAAAAAATTGAAAATTACACATGAAATATCACAAGTACCTAATGATCATCTCATTTTACATCTTTAGTCCAAAAAATTTGTCAGATTTTGCAATCAAATGAGTTAGTGTAATATTCTTGTGAATAGTGTGTTGTCTTTGATTTCAACCTTGGTTGATACCATATGCACTTATGTTATAGAAAAGCTCATGGTTGGGTGTTAAAATGCATTGGTTGATAAGGTTCAAATCTATCTAAGGAACAAGATTGTCTTGACAAGAGTTTTATTAAATTTTTTGCATTCCTCAATAGTTGAAGATATGATCTTGTGGTTTGAAGAGTATCTTTACACATTTGCATGGTATGCATATTCCAATTTTCTATGCATAAGATAAACCAAAATTTTTTTTGGTGTTCTCAAAAAATGAAACTATTAAGTTCCATTGAATGTATGATAAGGAGTGAACTAAATGTCTATGCATTCTAGTACATCACATTGCTTTACCCAATGGTTTTTGGGGTTAAGTTTTTGAAGGTGGTATGTTTACTTAGTCCAAGTTTTAGATGTTTTGGTTCAGAATGGTGGTTTTGTAGATGACAGCGTGTTGTCTATGTTCTGGTAACCTAGTAGTATGGTTTTTTGGTGTCTAAACAATTTATGTCAATATATATTGGATAAATTTTACATACAAAGGATATTTAATGCACAATGGAATCTTTTTGAGCTCTCTAGTTGCTCTATAAGATGGTATGCAATCTTCTCCTACATGATAGTATGCCTAGAATCATTATTTTTTAGTATAAATTTTTTATGCCAACATGAATTGACTTGAAATAACAAGAGGAGTGAAAGAAAGTATTGTTACATGCCATATAAGTTTTTTGAAGTGGTGTATAAAGATTTTCTTGGTCTCTCTGGTATCACCTTGGTCTAAAGTTGATGTTTGATAGTTTTTTTACTTTCCAGACTGACTTGCCATCTTGTGTTGCTTGTGCCAAGTGTTTATATGTGTGTGCTAATTTTGAGGAAGTTTTTCATGAAGAATAGGTCTTGGATATCTCTTATCTTGAACCACATAAGTTTTCTCTCCATTGAAAATGTTTTTGAAACTAGCTTGATTGTAAATATTGTATCTAATATTTCATGTTTGTATCCAAATTGGTGAAACCTTTTGAAGGTTGTGGATGGCATAAATAGAAGATCAAATTTTTAGAAGGTGTGTGAGTGAGTTATGAAATTTTTTGAGTAGATAATATGCAGATAGATTTCAATAGAATATCTTTTGATAATAAAATGCACCAAAGATCAATTTTGATAGATCAACAATGAATGTATTTTAGACCACTAAGAATAATATGTGTCAGTAACTGAGAAATTTTGCTAAAGGCAGTGAGTTGTAGGCAACACAACTTATTTGAGTAGATGTATGTACTAAAGGTAGTGAGCTAGAGGTAACAAATGTACTGAAATAATCAAACTATATGTTGAGGTTGTGAACCTCTCTTGTGAAAGTTATATTGAACAAGGAACTTAGAAAAATTTCTTTGGTTAAATACCATAAATATCTATTGTAAATTTAATTTTATTTGTGAGGATCTATTTGGATAGTAGATCCAAGTAGCTTGCTCACTATGGTTTTTCCCTTGTAGGTATTTCCATGTAAATCTGGTGTTAGGGTTGTTTGCATTTGCATTGTTCTTCTTGTTGTGGTTTAATTAGTTAATTATTGGTGAATGGAAAGAATTTGGTAAGTACTAATTCACCCCCACTCTTAGTACTTTTGTGTGTTTAACAATTGGTATCAAAGCCAAGTGCCTTGATATAGCCTAATAGCTGAGGTATATCTTGATTGGAACACATGGGAATTGAAGCAATGCCAAAAGAAAATAATCCTCTGGAAGTCAAGAAGCATGAAGATATGGAAGGAATTAATGTAGAATATTGTGAAGTAGACTTTGAAGGAAAAATTATTTCAGCTTTGGAAGATCTAGATATTTCAAGAAGAGAAAGTGGAGAATTGAAGATCAAAATCAAAGAATCAAAAGATGTAATCATCAATTTGAAAGTTCAAGTTAAAGAAGGTAAAAGGGTTGTAGATTTTCTAAACAATAATTTGAATGACAAATCAAAAGAATGTTCCAAACGTGAAGGATAAATTATTTCCCTAAGGAAATAATTAGAAAAAGAAAAATATCAGATAGACAAAGGTCTAAATATCAAGAAAAGTTCCAACATTCTTGATGAAATAATCAGTACTCAAAGATCTAAAAAGGACAAGGGTGGTCTTGGTTATGAAAAAATTTAGATCTCAAATGATAATATTCTTGACAAGAAAAAGGAAAAGGAATATATTGAATATTATAAAGAAGAAATAAATAAATTGGATGATGACTTCACATAGGTCAACAATCAAAAGAAAATCTTCAAGAGATCCCCTCTTAAATAGACTGCTACTTCTAGGTTCTCTGAATACTTTCATGGTTATTGTTATTCTTGTGATAAGTTTGGTCATAAGGCTAATTATTGTACCATTAAGGAAAGAAGGAATGATTATATGAAGAACTCTTTTGTGCATCCAAGATATTATGTTGTAGTTTCCCATTCTTTCTATGGCTATTGTTATGCATGCAATAAGTTTGATCATAGAGATGTTGATTGAAAACTAAGATAAGGAGAAATGGTTTAGCCCCTAAATACATTATTTTTTGTTATAAGTGAAATAACTTTGGGCATAAAGCAAGATTTTGCAAAAGTGATTCTATGAAGTCACATTCTCAACATAAGAAGATAGAATAACATAAGGAAGTTGCAAAGGTTTGGAGAGAGAAACAAGAGCAAGATATTGAAGTGAGGAATGAAATATCACATGAATTATTCACAAGATTTCATTCTTGATTGAGATAGAACATTATCTTAGGGGGTATTTTCATCCATAAATTCTCTCGACCCCTTGAAAATAGCAAGATGTTGATCAATACAACATGAAAGATGATCTAAGTGAAGTAGTCTAAAGAATTGATTGATGAGTGAGATGGGATGCATAGGTCAATTTTCCAGAGCAAGAACCTTGTTTGCATAGGTTTTTGGAATGAATTTGCATCCCTATGAATTCATGGAGAAATCTGGTAGTTGCTTACCTAACAAGTACAAGGATCATTAATTGAGGATTTTTAGGGAAATGTGAAATAATTTATACTTCATTTTTTGTGATATTGGCTCACTTGAATCAAAATAATTTGTATCTAGAGCTAAGAAGAAGAAGGCATATTTTGTGTCTTATGAATTCAAGTGGAATTATTGTAAAGTTGAAATCCTAGCAACAATACACAAAGGTACTTTTAGTTTCTCATTAACCCTTGTTTTAATTTTTTTTAATAAATTGCAATAGCTACTCCGAAATTGAGATGTTTTTGAGAAACCTAGACCAAAGTATAAGAAATACCCTCTCAAGGATATGGAGGTAGATAATGATGGTATTTTCTCAAAAGTTAAAGTTGATACTATGCATATAAAAGATGTAACCTTTATCTATATTCATGCCCCCATAAATGAAATTGACCATACAAAGTTTGAGGAGTTGAGGCACAACTTTTTGGATGATGAATATGGTAGGTATAAACTAGAGTATGCAAATGTGTTGATTAAAGGATTGGATGTGTGGTGAAAACATTGAATGGGTTAGGATCATTTTGAGTATATATCATGTATTTGGACAAACCCTATAGAATCACGAAAGAAGAAATTAAAGAAGTAATGGGGTTGTGTGCAATCGGACCCGTTCTATTAATGAAAGTTATGAAGAATGAGAAGTTTATACAGTTAACCAAAGAAAAGTTTTATAAATGAACAATGAGCATAAATGATATCATCAACATGGGTGTTAATTATGCTTCCATTAGCATAGAATATAAAGTGTACTTCACCAATAAAGAGGCTTCTACAATTTGTACTACAATTCATACCACATACCAAATGGTTAAGGAAGGAAAGGACTTTGGTCTATGTGAACTAATGAGAGAAACTATCTAATAATCTGAAGAGAAACAAGGAGACCAAATACAACTTCAGGCTTGGGTCTCTAATCATTTTCCTTGCATTTTACTTTGTAAATGAATTACTTGGATTCAAAGGCAATAGATGGCAACAACACCTTTTGGTTTCCACATAGATAAGGAATAACATGAAAGGATTTAATGATAAACAATCTTACAATACTTCATAGTGGGGTTTATTTAGGAACTTGAAAGCTGATATTCAGGATAGGGAAATAATTCCCTTTGATCTTGTGAGAAATTACAAGGATGACATTACATTTTTTCTTGATAAAGATTATTGTGGAACCTAGGACATATTGGATTCCTAAATTTCCTTATGAGGTCTCTCCTAATGAAGTAAAATCATATGTGGAAAATTTTATAAATAAGAATAAGGATTCCACATTAGAAATATTTGGTACCTATAGGGATACCATGGATAATATGATCCAAAAGATGGTGGAAGATACTATTGAGATAAAGGTAGATAAGATATTTTAGACAATGGAAATTTTGTGGTACTCCAAGATGGCATCTAAAACCTTTATCCGAACTCCACAAAATTTTCCATCAGACCTTGAGAAAACTATTGTAGAGAAAATCCTAGGAAGATTAAGAAAATCAGCCTCTACTACTACTACTCCTTCGTAGCCCACTAAATCCACAAATGCTACTACTGAGAAAAGAGCTACATCTAAAACCAAAGCTGCTAAGAAGAAGCATCCAAGGTTTAAGCAACAAGCAAAGAAGAATAAGGCTAAGATAGAAGAGACATAGAAAGAGGAAGAAAAGAGTGAGGAGGGCACTTCTAAACCTAAAGGGAAAGGTAAGGAGAAGAAAAGAAAGAAAACTCCTATGGTGGCACCTCCACATGAGCCTCTCCAATTGGATGCTATCCTTAATGGGATTGCTAGTCATGGCTTGTTGGAAGAGACACTTACATTGCATCCAAAAGTCCCTCCTAAGGACCAAAGGACTATTGAAAGGGAAATAGTTATGAATATGATCAAGTATAATGTGGCTATCAATAAGATCCTAGAAAATGCTTTATAGAGTCTAGCTCAAGCCTTGCGAGAGAAAGGATAAAAATAAATTGATGTATATGATGAGCTAAGAAAGGAAGCAATTTACGATGTTAGATCCTCCATTTCTCAGGAAAAAAAGATAAAACACTTCAAAAAAAGGATCAATAATTAAGGTCAAAGAAAATAGTGGACATCCTCATAAGTATGGAAAAAAAGGATAGAGACAATTTAGAAGGAAACTGAGAAAGTGAAAATTAAAATCTTTGTGGAAGTGAGAAATGTTGAAGATGTGTCTCCTCAGTATAGTATTGAATTGTAGGAAGTAGAAGAGGAGAGAGGAGAAAATAACACATGATGAAGAGCATGATTCTCCTAAGCATGCTGTGCATGATATCCCTCCCCCAAAGAGCACTAGTCAGTATGATCAACAAATTAAGGAAAGCACATATGCTTTTATAGCACATACATAAGAGTCTCCCAGGGTATCTGCTTCAACATCCCCATTGACTCAATAAAAGAATTTCTTGAAAAACAAAATCAGATTCAACTTGTAATTTCTCTACAATTGATGTGGTTTCCTCTGTTTGATTGGAAAGTTAATGTGTCAAACATCTCACTATTGCAAAATTTACAAATTGATGATATCTTTCACTCCTTTGCAAGGGAAGAGATCTTGTAGTAGAAGGTTGTGTTGGTTTTTTTTCTAGCTGAACCTTGAAACCCTCTAAAGGGTGGCCAACACTTATGCTCAAGAATCTTCAAAGTTAGTGGCCAACTAATAAGTAGGGATTATCAAGCCCTCACTCCTACTCTTCGAGCTCTATGAAACCCAGGAGGGCACTCCTCATCATGCTCAAGACATATTTAGTTCTTTGAGAGAATTTATTTGCATAGATCAATTCTTATTTAGTGCAAATAGGCATCCTTCATCAAAGATTTGGCTAACCTTTGAAAAAACTACAGTCTAGTGCTAGGAATTAAGTGGAATTTCAAATTTACACATTGTAATTGAAAGTGTTTTAAATGATTTTTATTCTCATTCCAAATCCCTAGTCAGGTGCATTGCTAGCTCACTTATCTAGAAAAATATCCTAATGAAGAGACCAGTTCTTTATCCATGGGGATAATGGAGTCAAACCATGTAATAACTAGTAATATATTAGCCATTTACTCAAAAATTAATGGACTATTGTCATACTACATTGTAGAATTCAACTCACTATGTTTAAAACATAACTTCTTACCAAATCCTATGCTCTTCCCTACAAACTTGTAACCTTATTCTAGCATTTAATCAATTCTTTGAATTGAATTCGAAACAAACCAGCACAATCAATTAAAAAAATTGAAGATGAACTAAAATATTCTTAACCCTTTCATTCATAATTTGTAGGAATATTACATAAGAGAGTATATGCATTAGAACTTAAGATTTTCCTTCATATTCACGACTTCTATAAAACTATTTTAAGATCACTACATACATTGACTCATACCCTAGACTTCTTGTTGTTCTATTCATCAACATTTCTAGAATATGCTTCTTCATGAGCTTAGCTTCTCACATAGACCATTATGAGACAAAATTTGAACCCCTATAATCAGCGTTGAAATCCCTTTTATAGAAAAAGGGAGCAACAAGAATCGAGCTAAACTACAGTTACATTTCACTTGAATTTCATTTCTAATTTCATCATAATATAAGATATTTCCCCAGGTTGTTACATATAATCATTTTTAGAGCAAGGGGAAAACCAAATTTCACACCAAACCAAAAATTGTTAGTCAAAGAAGACCCACCAGCCTTCTAAAAAACTTCATCATCACAACATAGAAAACTTGCACGTCCACACCAAACCAAGAACAATCACTATCAACAGCAAAGGAAAAATAAAATAGACCAGCCAAAAAGGAATGAGTCAACATAAAAGACCAAAAACCAAGCACCATCCTAGAAGAGAACGAGGTGCTATCCTACCTTGTTGGAAGTTGGGTAAGCATGCCCTCTTGGGGTCCTTATTGAAATTGGGGAAGCCACCACTACCTCATCATTAGATTCTAGCACATTAGTCATGGCCATAAGATACTAGCGGTAGCTTGAATCAGTTTCATCTTCACTATTAGAAGGATCAACAAAGAGTTCAATGGGAGAATGATGTTTTCCTAGATAAGCTTAGTGGTACATATTCCTTCTTGATACCTCCCTCTCAGGTCTATATTACTTCTTCCCCTTCTCCTTAACCGATTCCTTAGAAATAATTTTGCTTCTCAAATGATATGCATGCTTGACAATGCTCCATGCAGATTTCTTACCAACTTTTTCTATTTTCTTTGGAATTATAGGAACTTTAAGCATATCTTGCTCATCTTTGGGAATGCCACTCTGAGACACAAGGAGATTAAGTCTCATGGACCTTCAAACTGGGTTGACATACATACTTAGCTTATCCATCTTTAGCAAGGTAACTTCACTAACTCCGCCAAGGTAGAGATGCCAAGAACAACTACCTTAAACTTTGCAATTACTAGGAACAAATCCACATGCTCACACTCAGATTCTCAACACTTAAATACAAAAAAAGGGTGAGAATAACAAGGAATAAATATTCATTAAATAGATCAATGAGAGCATGTATGTATTAATGTTCCAAGGGAGTTCACACAAGCGAGCTGACAACCCATCTATTGATTCCAAATCTCAGTCATTAATCTCCAAGATGTCATGAAACTTGTTTATCAGCCTTGATGCTTGTAGGACAGCAATCATTCACACATATCGAGATCAAAATGAGTAATTATTCATGTGGCCTCAACCATTAATTCTCACTCGCATTAACGAAAATGACTATCGTTTTCATATTTCTAGTTTTGAATGATAGCCATAGATCTCCTTATGGGATGGCACATCAAATGACCTAGATTGGGTCAATAAGATTTGAATTTCATCCACTATCACCCACCAATCCTTCAGCCAATGGAATTGGACCAACTAGGTTCCAAATCATCCATCCTCGGGCTGCACCATCATCTTTCAAGCATAAGAAAAGATACACGTGTCACAAGCCCACTAATCCCATGACTTTGAATAAAGAATTATTTTATCTACACTAGGTTGGTGGCAAACAACTGAGATTAACTCCTAGCATTCCTTCTCATCCATCAATTTGAAGCTTCACAACATTGGGCATGATAGTGGAGACCAAGCCCCACATCTGCTATGTGACATGTGTCTAATTTCCAATGACCCCATGAATTTTATGTAACCATTACTTTATTCGTGCAGGGTTGGCAAGGAATGATCCAGATGAAACCTATTGATCTGATGGCTAGGAATATCTTCACGTGGAAAACATTAGTCTTAAAATGGGACGTGAATAGGTGGTCGATGACTTGACCCTTAGGAATGAATACATAAGACTTAAGTCATTTAATATGAAATCTTAGCCTGACAATAGGAAAATTTAAGCGATGAAAAGGCACTCGGTGACTTACAAGCCTAACCTAAGGGGATAGTAAAGACAATGGTGCAAATGGCTCAAGTTGCAACTCAGACAATTGGAAACTAGGTGCAACAGGTCAATGAAAGATTAAAACGTGAAGGGTTTAAGACCTACAAAATTTGAAGTGATGGTTTTCAGACCACAACCCCAAAACCCTACTGTTGGACACAAAGACAAAAGACCATGATAGAGGAAGGACTATTTCAAATTTAGCAAAATTTAGAAGCTCTATCAGTGGGTCTAGCTCAGGGATGCATACCCCTGGTGGGTATGGTGAGAATTCAGATCTCATGGTTGAAGCAGATCGACATAGAGAAGCCAAAAAACCAAGAACTTTCCCGGACAAGGCAAGCAGATGCAATTGAAAGAAAACACACAAAACCTATATACATTAGTTATAGGACTGTACAATGTATTCTCCTTTGGAATTTTAGAATCCTCCATATGCAACTTCATAGGCTTCACTCTTCAAATTGGCTGAACCAAGCCTACAAAACTTAAGGCCAACTCTTCCCTCTATCAAAGATTTTATCCTCTACTGTCTGTAATGGATCAATAGTTGTACAAAGAATTTCCCAACAACCAACCCCATTATGATTAACACAATCAATCATACATGATTGTAGTGGAAAATTGAAACATTCATATTCAAACTGGTCAATAACATCACATACCTTGACCTCATACTCGGTTTTTACATCAAACTAAAAACATTCATAAACACTTTAATATGTACTATGCAAATAACCCCCAGATGTATCAAAAAGGAAAAGAACATACTCAAAAACATCCCTAAATTGTGTTGCATTAGAACACTGCTTGGTATCATGGGAATAGAGATCATATGCATCATCAACATCCTGGAACTAGGTAAATGCACTCATCTCGGCTTCAGTAACATATTCTGATTCATTCTCCAAATCATCATTCATCTCATAGAAAAATACCTCAGAAGTAGGCCCAAACAAGTCAAAAACCATAAGATCATCAAATAGACAATCATGTGCAAAGGTAAATCCATGTGCACTATCAAATAAACAAGTAAATTCTTCAACATTATCAGTCAGTAATGATGTTGATTCAAGTTCCATATGCTTGTCATGATGTACATTCTAATCGTTCATTAATGAAACCCTTCTTTCATCCATGATTACATCACCATCCTTTTCATTTATAGTAGACATTTCAATTTCTTATTCACACAAACAATTATGAGCAATAGGGACATAAGCACATTCACCCACCCCTTCATCATTTCTAGCTTTGTTCTCAGGATCAACACACCGAGCATATACATTCTTACCTTCAAATTTTTCATCATTTACATAATAGATATATTTTGATGATGTCAAATCCTCATTGAATTCCACATTTACATCTAATGTCATTTGTTAATTCACTTTTGTACAAGTGACTTCATCAATATTCATATCATTGCATATTTCATGTGAATAAAGTACTTCTAGATCATCCTCACAAGGATAGTTACAATGCTTAGAGAAACAAGCAGGAAATTCAATCTCATGTTGATGCTTAGGTTTACTGGCAATATCTGTGTTAGATGTAAGATAACCATAATCAATACCCTTGAGGAGCTCATCAATGTTTTTCCTTATTTTCTCATTGCCATATTCTAACCCTGCATCAGATCCATCATTAGAGTCATCAACAACGAGTGGATTATTTATGCACCAGTAAGGATCACCATTGCTCATCTCTAGTGAAGATGGTGGCCCATCAAAAAAGGGATTATGCCACACATTCATTTTTTTCACAAAAGCTTCTCCTCCCTTAGCATGATGGTCTAAAACTTTAAAATCACTAGAAGAGCATAGAGATAGATTTTCAACTTCATTCACATCATCAATAGTCAACATCTTTGATTCACATTTTGAAAACTCTTCATAGGAAGAAAATTGTTCCTCCTCTAGTAGATATACATCTCCATTATCATCATCATACACCCTATTTGAAGTAGAAGATTCCACCTCCACTTCATAAGGATAATTAGAGTCAATAGAAGAGTGACCACATCTAATGTCATCATAATTACTATAGTAGGGAGACCCAACAATACTAAAACTATTTTCAGATTGAATGCTTAAATCTTCATTTCTAACCTCTTAACCCCCATTCTACAATGAAACATCCACAACACTTGCACCATTTTTAGTGACCAGATCATGGTATGGAGTGACCTCTCACATCCATTCCACTTCTTCCTCATTCAAGACATCCCAAGGACGTATTTCATGCCCATCTATTTTATCACCATACCGTTTACCTTCATCCTCATCACCATTATATTTATCTACATATGTGTTACTTGTGAAGTGGTTACAATCATAACATTCACCCATATAACAAGAAGGATGTTCATACTCTGATACACTTTATTCACTTCTTTACATTGTTTTCTAATTTTTCTCAATAAGACATCCACTCCTAACATTTTGAGACACCATATTTCGTGCATAATCACATTTGGCTCCTTCTACAATCTTTATCCATTCAAATATTTGGTCAAGACTATGTGGCTTCAATTCCTTTGGCAATATACTCAGCCTAAAATCATAAATTTCACAAAATAGATCAATGCATATTGAATCCTCACGTCTGAAATTCTTGGGAAATTTTAATAATGTATCCAAAAATCTTGAGAACAAATCATAGGGTGATTCTCCTTTATGCCTTTTCATTTCATACAATTTCTTAACAAAAGACATCTGATCAACTTTACTCAAATTTTGTTGATATTCAGCTTGGAGCTCACTATGATTTTCATGTTGTGATGATAGGGAAGTCAGAACAATAGAAGAATTATCATCTTGACAAGAATTTCTATTGTTTGATTAATAAATTCCATTTTCAAGAGGTGTGCTAGGACCACCAATACTCGCAACCTTATATCCTTTCATCATTGAATATTTCAAGTTATTTTCAATATCCATAGCAATTTGATATGCTTGATGTAATGTTGTGGGTTCCTTGTCTCTTAGAAAATAAATCATTTTCTTATCAAATGCATCTAAATACACCACCAAACACACTTCATCATTTGGTCTTAGATTCTCTGGAATGTCCTTTATTTCCTTTGAAAATCTAAGATTAAAAGCTGGGACTAGCTCATCCTCTTCCTTCTCAACGCTCGTAATTTTTTTTCATTGAAATGGGATCCACCCTTTCACAAAATTACTCCATGAACACTACTTTAAACTCATCCCAGGAACATGTAAAGGATTCTAGTAGATAAGATAACTAATCTCTTTCATCTCCTTTTAGAGATTGAACAAATTTTTTTATAAAAACATCTTCATAATCAAGCTCATAGTCTCCCATCACATCTAAAAATTCTTGTAAATGCATATTTTCTGATTCAGACTTATAACTGTTTAATTTTGGTATCTTATCTTTGATCTTATATGGTATGAAATTTAGGTAACCCCATACACCACTAAAATTTATAGCTCTGTACCTTTCAACACTGAAATTTCTTTGAGAACCTAGTTGGGGCTTAACACAAGCCACGGTTACACTAGGAACCATATAATGATGCATATATTTACACATAGATTTTCTTATACCTTTACAAGATTTGTCAGATCAACCTTGCAGTTACACTGGGCCATTCAAGCTTCCTTATACAAATTCTTATCTTAACTTGCTTAAGAATCTTCAATGGGAAATATCAAAAGATAAACATACTTCTTCATCACAATACAAATACCTCAAATTATAACTTAGAAATATATAAAATTATCACTACCATCCCTTTCGTAGTGCTATTTCACTTAGTAGGGAATCATCTATAATCTTAGTTCTTGAATATTTCTCATAAATTTCCTTTTACACATGATAATACTTTATCTAAATTATGAGATTACCTAGAAACTTGTAGCAGCTACTAATCTTTCTTCTTAACTGATTTTTTTTTAGATCTAGAACTTTTCTTCACATATTTTAGTAGGTTCTTTAGATAGAGTCACCACCTCTCTTCACATAGGATTGAACTTCAAGAAATATGAAGCTCTTTCAAAGATAAATCTCAATCTGGGTCTTCTCCAACAACAGAATCACACAATTCTTTGAACTTTGCTACAACAAAATCCCCTCCAGGTCCAAGAAATTTTCAACATCTAAACCAAACATTCAGACTTCACCAAATGATTGACTCTGTGATACAACAATCTACAACTAGAGATTCAAAATTATCCTGGGCAGAGTCGCCAATCTATTGGTGACTTGGATGGGAAAATATGATTCCATAATTGTCAAATCTCTAGTTACAAACTATTTTGAAACATCAATGACTCTTTAGGCCAAGATGATCTTCTACCACAATTTTCTCAAATTATTCTCTAGTGGAGTCATCAATATTTTGGTTGTTTTTTCCAGCTAAACCTTGAAACCCTCTAAATGGTGGCCAACCCTTATGCTCAAGAATCTTCAAAGTTAGTGGCCAATTCATGAGTAAGGATTATCAGGCCCTCAATCCTACTCTTCAGGCTCTATGAAACCCAAGAGGGTACTCCTCATCATGCTCAAGAGTTATTTAGTTCTTAGAGAGCATTTCTTTACACATGAATTCCTATTTAGTGCAAAAAGGAAACCTTCATCAAATATTTGGCTGACCTTTGAACAAATTACTGTCTAGTGCTAGGAATTAAGTGGAATTTCATATTTACATATTGTAATTGAAAGTCTTTTAAATGATTTTTATTCTCATTCCAAATCCCTAGTCAAGTGCATTGCTAGCTCACTTATCTACAAAATATCCTAATGAAGAAACCAATGATTTATCCATGGGGATAACGGAGTCAAACCATGTAATAACCAATAATATATTAGCCATTTACTTAGAAATTAATGGACTATTTTCATACTACATTGTAGCATTCAAGTCACTGTGTTTAGAACATAACTTCTTACCAAATCCTATGCTCTTCCCTATAGACCTATGACCTTATTCTAGCATTTAATCAATTATTTTAATTGAAGCCGAAACAAACCCACACAATCAATTAAGACAATTGAAAATGAACTAAAATATTATTAACCCTTTCATTCATAATTTGTAGGAATATTACATAAGAGAGTATACACATCAGAACTTAAGATTTTCCTTCATATCTATGACTTCTATAAAACTCTTTTAAGATCACTACATACATGACTCATACCCTAGACTTCTTGATGTTCTATTCATCAACATTTCTACAATATGCTTCTTCCTAAGCCTAGCTTCTCACAAAGACCATTATGAGACTAAAAATTTGAACCACTGTAATCAACCTTGAAATCCCTTTTATAGAATAAGGGAGCAACAAGCATCAGGTTGAATTACAGTTACATTTCATTTGTATTTCATTTCTAATTTCATCTAACTATAAGATATTTCCCTAGGCTGTTACATATAATCATTTGCAAAGTGGGGGGGAAACAAAATTTTACGCCAAACAAAAAAATACTAATCAAAGAAGACCTACCAGCCTTTCAAAAGGCTTCATCGTCATAGAATCAAAAACTTGCATGTCCACACCAAACCAAGAATAGTCACTATCAACACCAAAGGTAAAAGAAAATAGACCAACCAAAAAGGAATGAGTCAGCAGAAAGACCAAAAACCAAGCGCCAACCTAGAAGAGAACAAGGTGCTATTCTGCCTTATTTGCAGTAGGGTAAGCATGATTGCTTGGGGTCCTTATTGAAATTGGGGAAGCCACCACCACCTCATCATCAAATTCTAGCACATTAGTCATGGCCATAAGATATTGGTGGTAGCCTGAATTAGTTTCATCTTCACTATCAGAAGGATCATCAGAGACTTCAATGGGAGAATGATTTTTTCCCAGATAAGCTTGATGGTACATATTCCTTCTTGTTACCTCCCTCTCAAACCTATCATAATTCTTCCCCTTCTCCTTAACATATTCCTCAAAAATAATTCTGCTTCTCAGATGATATGCAAGCTTGAAAATGCTCCATGTAGATTTCTTACCAGATTTTGCTTTTTTTTTGGAGTTACAAGAACTTCAAGAATATCTTACTCATCTTTGGGAGTGTCACTCGAAGACACAAGGAAATTAAGTCTCCTATACCTTTGTACTGGGCTCACATACACACTTAGCTTATCCATCTTCAGCAAGGTAACTTCATTAACTCCCCCAAGGTAGAGACACCAAGAACAACTACCTCAAACTCTGTAATTACTAGGAACAACTCCACATGCTCACACTCAGATTATCAACACTCGAAGACAAAAAATGGTTAGAATAATAGGGAATAAATCTTCATTAAATAGATCAACTAGAGCATGTATGTATTAATGTTCCAAGGGAGTATGCACAAGCGATCTAACAACCCCTCTATTGATTTCAAATCTTAGTCGTCAATCTCCAGGATGTCATGAAACTTGTTTATCAACCTTAATGATTGCAGGAGAGAAATAATTCTAACATATTAGGATCAAAATGAGTAATTATGTATGTCGCCTCATCCATTAATACTCACTCGCATGAAGTAAAACTTATATTGTGTTCATATTTTTGGTTTTCAACAATAGTCATAGATCTCCTTCTAAGATGGCGTGTTGAACGACCTAGATTGGGTCAAAGAGTTTTGAATTTCATCTTCTATCACTCACCAATCCTTCAACCAATGGAATTGGGCCAATTAGGTTCCAACTCATCAGTCCTCTAGCTCCACCATCATCTTCCAAGCACAAGAAAAGATACACATGTCATAAGCACATTGACCCCATGGATTTGAATAAAGAATTATTTTATCTACGTGGGGTTGGTGGGGAATGGTTGAGATTAAATCCTAGAATTGCTTCTCAGCTATCAATTTGAAGCTTCAGAGTGTCGAGCATGATAGTGGAGACCAGGTGCCACACTTTTAATGAGACACGTGTCTAGTGCTCGCTGACCCTGCAAATTTTATTTAATTATTACTTTATTCACGTGGGTTTGGTGGGGAATGGTCCAAATCAAACTTGTTGATTCGACTACTAGGAGTATCTACACATGCACAAAATTTAGTCTTAAAATGGGATGAAACTAGGTGGTAGATGACTTGACCCTTAGGAATGAAGAAATAAGACTTAAGTCATTTAATATGAAGTCTTAGCCCAACCATAGGAAAATTTAAGTGATGAAACAGTACTCGGTGAACGACAAGCCTAACCCAAGGGGTTGGTAAAGACAATGGTGTGAATGGCTCAAGTTATAACTCAGATGGTTGGCAACTGGGTGCAACAGGTCAGTGAAATATTAAAACACTAAGACTTACAAAATTTGAAGTGAGGGCTTTCAGACCACAACCATGAAACCCCACCCTTGGACACAGAGACAAAATACCATGACAGAGCAAGAACTAGTTCAAATTTAGCAAAATTTAGAAGCTCTATTGGGTTGATAGTTCAGAGACATTACAGGAGGTTGTTAAAATCCTAGAAACTAAAATTTCCAATGCAAAAAGGTTTACTCTCTACCACTCACTCAACAGATCAAATAGCTAATGGATTCCTTCAAGGAACATTTTTTATTTAGAGAAGCAACGTGAGGTGAAGATTACAAAAAAAAACTATTTGAGGCCTCCAGTAAATTTGCAAAGGTACATGAGAAGCTAAAAACATGTATAGAAGATATTTAGAAATGTATAGAGGTAAAAGTATTGTACTTGTTCTATCTATAGCGGCCTACCACCACCAAAATCCTTAAGGATCATGTCAATGCTTTGGAAGTGCAGATCAAAAATGTGGTTTCCACTTATGATCTAGTATAGGATAGTGATGGTGCCATTAGGGCACAAGTTGCGAAGCTACACTCCTAGATACAATAAGTGTAATACCAAAGGGATAAAATAAAAGGACAAGTGAAACAGTTGTGAGAGGTTTTCAAGCTAAAGTTAACATCTTTAACAAGTATCATATCAGGAGCTAAAGGAGTGGAGCAAAAGAATCATCTTCCATCATCCTTGGAAGAAGAAAAATACATTCATGCTCATCCGGTGAGTCAAATCCAGATCACTACTTCTGCAAAGAAGCAATGGAAAATCTCCTTGACTCATCTGAAGTCCATCTACAAGACCATTCTTCCATATTTTCAGAGCTGAGTTTGCATTGTTGACATGGTTTTTGTAATATTTTTTATATGTAAATATACAGAGTAAATAAGTTTTCATAAATTTATGTAAATAAAAAAAAAATAGTGTAAGGGGGAGTGAATTGTAAAAGTGTGTATAGATAGGGGGAGTTCATTTTTTTTAGAAGACTTCCTACCCTTTGCCCTTTTTTTAAAGGTGTACAGATAATGGGAGATATCGTAAATTTTTTCATAAATGACAAAGGGTGAGATTATTGGAAAATGTGTGGATAGTGTGTTTTCATTGATTTTAACCTTGGTTGATACCATATGCACTTATGTTATAGGAAATTTCATGGTTGGGTGTTAAAATTCCTTGGTTGATAAGGTTAAAATCTGTCTAAGGCAAAGGATTGGCTTCAAAGGAGTTCTGTCAATTTTTTTTGCATTCCTCAACAATTGAAGATATGATCTTGCATTTTGAAGAGTATCTTTGTATAGTTGAAAGGTATGAATATTCTAATTTTTGGTGTTGTCAAAATATGAAACTATTAAGTTATAGTGGATGTATGATAAGGAGTTAATTGAATGTCTCTATATTTTATCCTATCGCATTGCTTTACCTTGTGGTTTTTGGGGTTATGTTTTTGAAGTTGGTATGTTTGCTCAGTTCAAGTTTTAGATATTTTGGTTCACCACTGGTAGTTTTGTAGATGGCAATAGGTTGTCTATGTTCTGAAAACCTAATAGGATGATCATTTGGTGTCTAAACAATCTTTGTCAGCATATAATAGATCAGTTTTGTGTATAGAGGTTATCTAATGTGTGATAGAATCTCTTTGAGCTCTCTAGTTTCTCCACAAGATGGTATGTAATCTTCTCCTATACAACAGTATGTCTAAAATCATTAATTTTTAGTATGAAGTGTTTGCACAAGTGTAAATTGGTTTGAAATGACAAGAGGAGTGCACATAAGTGTTATTACATTCCATATAAGTTTGTTGAAGTAGTTTGAATAGAGTTTCTTGGTCTCTCTAATACCACCTTGGTTTGGAGTTGTTGTTTGATAGTTTTCTTGCTTGTTGGACCAACTTGTGATGTTTCATTGCTTGCACCAAGTGTTTAGATGTGTGCGCTAATTTTTGACAAAGTGTTTCATGAAGAATAGGTCCTAGATATCTCTCATCTTGAGCCACATAATTTTTCTCTCCATTGAATTTTTTTTTGAAGTCGGTTTGATTGTAAATATTATATATCTTATATTTCATGTTTGTAGTCGACTTGGTGAAATTTTTTGAAGGTTGTAGATGGTATAAATAGATGATATAATTTTTTGAGAAGATGTGTGAGTGAGATATGAATGTGATTGAGTAGATAATGTGAAAATATATTTCATTAGAATATATTTTGATAATGAAATGTGCCAAAGATCAGTTTTGATAGATCAACAATGAATGTATTTAAGACTACAAAGAATAATATGTACTATTAAATAAGAAAGTTTGTTGAATGCAGTGATCTATAGGAAACATAGCTTATTGAAATAGACATATGTACCAAAGGTAGATAGTTAGAGGTAGTAGATGTACTGAAATAATCAAACTGTGTGTTGAGGTTGTGAACCTTTGTTGTGAAAGTTGTATTGATTAGGGAATAGTGAAATTCCTTTTGGTTAAATACCATAAATATATATTGTAAAAGTTTAACTTCTGAGGCTAGATTTGGATAGTAGATCCAAGCAACTTGCTCACCATGGTTTTTCCATTGTAGGGTTTTTTAGATAAATCTTGTGTTGTGGTTGTTTGTATTTTTGTTCTTCTTGTTATGATTTAATTGGTTAATTTCTAATGAATGGAAATAATTGAGTAAGTACTAATTCACCCCCCCTCTCAGTACTTATATGAGTTGAACAATTTTGATATGTAATCAGCTTATAGTACACAATTTCATCATAGTGGTTGCTAAAAATAGAGTAAAGGTATTTATTATCTATCTTACATAATTCATGGTAGAAATTGAATTGAGATAATGTATGGGGTATATATGAGACATTAGAAATTGAAAATAAATTCAAAGCTCTAGTGAAACCCTATTTTATTCTTAAATTTTCATATTCCCCATGAAAATCACAAATTCAAATACCTAAGATACAAATCTTTTCTAGGTTTGTCGAATGTCGTCTCATAGGTTGGTGACACTAAATTAGGGCATGTAAATTTACAAGAGTTTTGGGAGAGAATTGTAGGAGAAAATAGATCTCCCATTACACAAATATTAATTGAGAGTGTATTGCTGCAAGCATTTGCATTTATCATGGTCATACAATGTGTGAACTTGGTTGTTGAATGCATGAACCATTACAACGTGTAGACTCATGAGCTAATAACCAACAACCATAGGTTGGTGGTTATATTAACATGTGACACTTTCAATACTTGCCTCAAATTACCTCCAAGGGACATGTTCACTGCTATTGATTACATGGTGGTTTACCAACATTTCACTGAGAAGAAGAGTCAATTCAAAAATACCATTTCTCATCAATGGTCGGCAATGCCTAAGAAAGGTAAGTATCAATTGCCTAAAAATTTATAGTGCTCTCACTTTGTGAATGAGATTTTAGAAATTATAGTCCTTCTTCATAAATTAAAGGGTAATGAGAATGCACATGATTTTGAGGAGTGGATGTATTTTCATCATCATGATAATTTATGGGTAGAAGTTTTTTTATTGGGGCACTTTAAGTAGTAACCAAATCCATTTAGAAATCACTCATTTCTTGCTACATAGGGATTTTTATATGTTCTCCTACCTTTTCTATTCTATTTCTTGCACAAGGCATTGGCCAAGACTTTGATCAGTAAGTTTCCTTGATGATTTCATCTATGTCTATGATTATTACAATTAGTTGCAATTGGAGAGAATTTATAGGAATTTTAGAAGGGTGAATGATTCCTTCACTATGAGGGTGGTTAGAAAAATTCAAAGGGACATGGTCTTGAGAATAACCACTAAAGTTTCCCAACTGATAAAAATAAAGGTAGTTGTTTCATTCAAATTAAAATATTTACTTATATAGGAGTGAGGGGATTTGATGGATTACCCTATAAAGTACCAAACTATGTTGATGAAAACTTTATCCTTGTTGAAATATGTAGATAGGTGGTTGAAGTGAACAAGAGATTCCATGAAAGGAAGAAGGTAGACATCCCTTTTACTATTGGCATATCATATTATCAGTACAATTCAATATCAAATGCTTTCAAAATTGAAAAGGATTTAGTCAAATTCACCATTAAATTATATGAAAGAAGGTTCCCTTTTGATAGTCATAATTTTATAACAAATAATCAAGAATTGGTTCTAGGTTTTCACCACATTTTAGAACTGGAGGATTATTGGGAAGATTGTGCAGATGAAGAAGAGGTAAGAAGAGAGGATGGATAAGATTTTCATTAGAACAAGTTGTGACTTTTAGATTAAATTGGGATATCCAAGATATTTAAGATGATGAATATGACCTCTAGATTAGATTCCATCTTCATAGATCACATTCAAATTCATCCAATCCTATCTTTATATTGGAGTTTCAAGGAAATATAAACCATTGAATCAAAGATTGTGATAGTACTCAGAAGAAAAAAGGAATGAGTGATGAAGAAGAAGGTTTATAAGTAAAATTATACCCATCACCAATATAAGATAACTATAGAGAAAGAAGAGAGAAATCAAATGATTTCTTCACCCCCTCAATAAATGACATTTGCAACAAAAAATGCCACTTCCAATTGCAGTGGAGGTGATGATGGAGATCATATAAGAGAGTGAATTTTGTAAGAGGTTGACTAGAGAGAATAGGATAAGGAAATATTGAGTCATGTGTTAGAAGACAAAGAAGAGGAAGTTATTTAGTATCTTATTTTCCATAAAAAGTAAGTAAATCTTATTCTTCTCCTCCTCATAATTCTCCTCTTCCAAATGCCCCTGATAATCTATCCACACAGGCTTAAAAGAATCTATCTTCATCACCTAAGGTTTAGGATTTTGATACACTTCCCCTTAGAATATATCTTCAATTCTCTTTTCCTCAAACTAGTAGTGTCCCCACATCTTCATTTATCTCATGGTTACAAAATATTTAACCAAGAAAATAAAGGTTGTTGACTTGAGTGTTCTTGATAAGAATATTGTGTCTTAGTTGTTCTAGATAATGCTACAGGTTAGAAAACCTAAAACCACCTCTCAATCGTTAAATGACCCCTCCTTAGGAAATATGTATGTTGAGGTTACTCACCCCTTTGCGTAGAAAGATGCCATCTAAATTACTATGAAGGATTTTATCATCAAAACAATTAATTTTGGACCATATACAAGAGGTGGAGATGTTCATCATTTCCAAGTATCAACTACTAGGCTTGTAGAAAGAATAGAGAAACAAAATAAAACTAAACATCAACTAAAGAAATAGGTTAATTCTCTAACCAATTGAACTATAGATTGTTGTCACCTCTTGCACCTCTAGGTTTTGTAGCTAAAGGGAGAAGGACAAAGATCCACACTTCATTCAAGAAAAAACGTTTAATATTTCAATGCAAAGGAGATTAAAATATGTCAAAGGGAGAGTTCTTTGGGTTGAAGGATGATAAAAGGGGTTCACCACCAAGTGTAAATTTGGAACATGCAAAGTGTTTGAGAACACAATGTGATATGCATACATAACAAAATGACCTAGAAATGACTATGAAACAAAATAGAAAACTATAGAACTGAATATGTGCACCTGAAAATGTGTTGAGGACTAGAATGAAGATTGGAAATGTTGTTGATTTTGGAATTTTAGCCTACTGGGACACTTACGCCATTCTAGGTGACTTAGTCCCAAATCTGGAAAATTGTTCTGAAACCCGTTTCAACCAAATGGGTATCTGAATCTATAGAAATCTTTGAAAAACATGTACATTGGGACTAATTCACCACTAATGGTGACTTAGTCCACTTTGAATTTTTTGAAAATCCGAAAGTGGAATCTTAAGTTCCCAATCTCCACTTTATGTTCCTTTAGGTATCCCGATCTGAAACCTTTATTTTCGACACTGTAAGTGAATTTTTGTGGATGTTTTCCCCTAGCCAACAAGGAGATGTCTTCAAAAAGTTTGCAATCTATCCTTCAATAATTTCCAAGCCTTCAAGGTACCTAAATCTACAAACATAGAAGGAAAGAGAGAGAAATGTTGAATGTTACTAGGGCATGGGGTTTTGCCTTGGCCAAAGCCCTTTTAGGTAATTAAACCAAATGAAGAATTAAAATGAAGCATGAACATGAAATGAAGGAATTAGAAACTTTCCATGATGATAGATCTTGAATTTCTACAACAATGGATGAAGAATCTTCCCTTGAATTCTTTTTGATGACTTTGAATGCTAAAACCCTAGCTTGCTTGAGAAGAACGATGAATGATGAATGAAGAGGGGAGACATTAAATTAGGGCTTCTAGGTCTTTAGAATGAGTATAAAACCTTTTATTTATACACAACTATGCCCTAATTCTTGAAAAATACCACATCACAGGCTGACCTTAGGTCTTAGAAAATAAAAATTTGACAAAATTTTGAACTTGTTTTGATTTTTGAGCCAAATGGGACTAAGTCACCCCAATTGATGACTTGGTCCCACTTAGGCATTTTAAGTGGGTGTCAGGAATTAAATAATATTAAATGATGTTTATCGGGTTTATTCTCAAAAAGACACTTAAATAAGGCCTGTAAGTATAAAATGGGGCCAATTAAAGCATAAGAAAGGTGTAATTATTGATGACAAGCCTAGAAAAGTGTGAGAGTTTGTTACAAATCCTTACAATATCAGGGTAAGTGCACCAATCTGTGACAAAATTTTGTTGCCAAATTGCAAAGAAACTCATAATAGGCCATATTGCACTCGCCAAATGGCTTGAATTTTGCAATGAATGAACAAGTGTGAGTTCTCTTTCTTTTTGTAATGAATTTTGGAATGCATTTTTCTAAACTCTTTAATTTTCTCTTTCTTTGCCAGGGAAACTATATACATGAAATAAACATTTAAGTATAAGTTGACATTTACATATGGAAATTTACTTTCTAATACTTTAAGTTGTATTTCATGTATATAGGCAAGATGTTTGAGAGTGGTTTCAGATCTCTAGGAGTTATAATGGAAATTCTAGTTTTTCAAAGATCTTAAAATTTTTAGACTTAGTCAAATTTTAGTAATCATCAATTCCAATTTCAATAATCAGGACGTCAAATTTTAGTAGTCAACAAGTTGTATCATCTTTCTCTCTCACTCTCTCCTCTCTACTCTATCTCTACACTCCCTCTCTCTCCATTCCTCCCTCTCTCCCCTCTCTCTCTCTCTCACATAAACCCCTCTATCTACTGCCTACATTTTCCTACCTCCCTCCTCTTTGTAATTATCTCTATCTCTTCTCTCTTTACATCTCCTTCCCTCTCTACTTATCTTTATCTCCCCTCTCTCTCTCTTTACCTACTTCTCCCTCCATCACTTTGTATCTCACTTATGTCTCCCTCCCTACCTCTTTCCCTCTCTACTCTCTATCTCTCCTCTCCCTCCCTCTACCTACATCTCTCTCTCTCACTCTCTATCCCTCTCTTCCCTCACTTTCTCTCTAACTCTCTCCTCTCTATCTCATAATTCTCTCTCCCTCCCTCTCACTCTCCCCTCTCCATCTCGCCACTCTCTCTATCTCTCTCTCTCTCACACAAAAACCTCTATATCCCTCACTAACACTTCCTCCCTCCTTCCCTCTATCTCTCCTCTCCCTCCTTCTCTCGACCTCACCCTCCCTCCCCTTCTTTTTGTCTCTCCTCCCAATCTCTCTCACTATTGTCCATCCCTCCCTCCCCCCTCTTTCTCTCTCAATTTATCCTTTTTTGTATCTCACCATTCTCTCTCTCACTCACTCTCTCTCTCCATCCCTCTCTATCTCATTTATGTATCCTTCCCTACCTCTTTCGCTCTCTACTCTCTATCTCTCCTCTCCCTTCCTCTACCTACCTCTCTCTTTGTCTCTCCATACCTCTCTTTCTCTCTCACACTCTCCTCTCTATCTCACAATTATCTCTATCCCTACTTATCACCCCCTCCTCTCTAAATCACCATTCCCTCTCTCCCACTTTCCCTCCTCTCTAAATCACCATTATCTCTCTATCCCACTTTCCCTCCTTCCCTCTCACTCCCTCCTCTCTAAATCACCATTATCTCTCTATCCCACTTTCCCTCCTTCCCTCTCTATGTCTCACTTATCCCTTTCTACCTCTCCCTCCCTCCAACCTCCCTCTCTCTCTTTATATCTATTTCTCATTATCTTCTTACCTCTCTACTGTCTATCTCACCACTCTCTCCATCTCACTCTCCCTCCTTCCCTCTCTCTCTCCTATCCATCCCTCTCTCCTTCCATCTCTACCTACATCTCCCTCCACTACCTATGACTCTCTTCCTCCCCCCTCTTTCTCTCATACTCTCTCCTACCCTCTCTACTCTCTCTCTCCCCCTTCCTCTCTCCCCTCATTTTCTCTCCTCTCACTCTCTCTCCCTCTCACATACACTCACCTCTATCTCCTCCTTTCCTCTCCCACCATCCCTCCACTCTCTACTTCTCTCTATGTATCATCTCTCTCTACATCTCCTTCCCTCTCTATTTATCTTTATCTCCCCTCTCCCTCCATCACTCTATATCTCAATTGTGTATCCTCCCTACCTCTTTCCCTCTCTACTCTCTATCTCTCCTCTCCATCCATCTCTCTCTCTCTCTCTCTCTCTCTCTCTCTCTCTCTCTCTCTCTCTCTCTCTCTCTCTCTCTCTCTCTCTCTCTCTCTCTCTCTCTCTCTCTCTCTCTCTCTCTCTCTCTCTCTCTCATGCATGTGCACACACACACCTCTATCTCCTCACTACCTGTCCTTCCCTCCCCTCTCTAATTCTCTCTACATCTCCTTCCCTCTCTACCTATATTTATCTCCCCTATCCCTTTGTTTACCTACATCTCCCTTCATCACTCTATATCTCACCTACGTTTCCCTACCTACCTATGGTTGATGGATTAAGGGTTAAGGGTTGAGAATTGAGGGTTGAGGGTTTAATGTATAGGGTAGAGGGTAGGGGGTTTGAGATTTTAGGGTTTAAGGGTTGAGGGTTGAGGGTTTAAGGTTGAGGGTAAAGGGTTGAGGGTAAAGGGTTCAGGGATTAGGGTTGAGGGTTCAATGCATAGGGTAGAGGGTATAGGGGTGGAGGGATTAGGGTTTAAGGGTTTAAGGGTTGAGGGTTGAGGGTTGAGGATTGAAGGTTGAGGGTAGAGGGTAGAGGGTAGAGGGTTTAAAGGTCTAGGGATTAAGGGTTGAGGGTTGAGGGATTATGGTAGAGATTTTACTTGGTTTTAAGGGTTTAAGGGTTGAGGGTATAGGGTTTATGGTAGAGGGTATTGGGTTTAGGGTAGAGGGTATTGGGTTGAGCGTATAGGGTTGAGGGATTAGGGTAGAGAGGGAGGGAAGGATGGATGAAGAGATGGATGGAGAAGTGAGATATAGAGAAGGAGGGATGGATAGAGATAAATGAGGGTTGAGGATCCAATGTATAGGATAGAGGGTTGAGAATTGAGGGTATAGGATTGATGGTTTATGGTATTGGGTTGAGGGTAGATGGTTTTGGGTTGAGGGTAGAGGGTAGAATATTTAAGGGTTTAGGGTTGAGGATTTCGGGTTGAGGGTAGAGAGTTTATGGTATATTTTTAAGGGTATATGGTTGAAGGATTAGGGTTGATGGTCTAATGTATAAGTAGAGGGTATAAGGGTTGAGGGTTTAGGGTTTAGGGTTTAAGGGTTGAGGATTAAGGGATTAAGGGTTGAGAGTTGAGAATTTAGGGTTAAGGGTTTAATGTATAGGGTAGAGGGTAAAGGGTTGAGGGTCAAGATTTTAAGGTTGAGGGTAGAGGGTTGAGGGTATAGGGTTGATGGATATGGTTGAGGTTCCAATATATAGGGTATAGGGTATAGGGGTTGAGGTTTTAGGGTTAAGGGTTCAGAGTTGAGGGTTGAGGGTTGAGGGTTGAGGGTTTAAGGGTTGAGGGACTAGGGTAGAGATTTTAATTGGGTTTAAGGGTTGAGGGATTAGGGTTGAGGGTATTGGGTAGAGGGTAGAGGGTAGAGGGTAGAGGGTTTAAGGGTTTAAGGGTCTAGGATTTAAGGGTTGAGGGTTGAGGGTTTAGGGTATAGGGTTGAGTGTTTAAGGTTTTAAGGGTTGAGGGTATAGGGTTGAGGGATTAGGGAGGATAAGGTGGGATGGATGGAGGGAGCAGTGAGATAGAGATAAGGAGAGAAGAGGAGGGAGAGACAAAGATAGATGAGGGTTGAGGATCCAATGTATAGGGTAGATGGTTGAGAATTGAGGACCTATAGGGTTGATGGTTTAAGGTATTGAGTTGAGGGTATAGGGTTGAGGGATTAGGGTTGAGGGTAGATGGTATTGGGTTGAGTGTATAAGGTAGAAGGTTTAAGGGTTTATGTTTGATGGTTTATGGATGAGGGTAGAGAGTTTAGGTTATAGGTTTGAGGGATTAGGGTAGAGGGTATAGGGTTGAGGGATTAGGGTAGAGGGTAGAGGGTATTGGGTTGAGGGTAGAGGGTTTAAGGGTTGAGGGTTGATGCTTTAAGGTTGAGGGTAGAGGGTATTGGATTGAGGGTAGAGGGTAGAGGATAGAGGGTTTAAGGGTAGAGGGTTAAGGGTAGAGGGTAGAGGGTTAAGGGTAAAGGGTTAATGGTTTAAGGGTTAAGGGTAGAGGGTAGATGGGAGAGAGATAGATGGATTGAGTGAGTGAGAGAGAGACCTGAGAGAGGGAGAGGGGGTAGGAGGGAGAGACTTGAAAGAGAAACATAGGGAGGGAGGATTAAGGGTAGAGGGTAGAGGGTTTAATGGTTTAGGGTTTGAGGGTTAAGGTTTTAGGGTAAAGGGAAGATGGGAAAGCGATAGAGGGAATGTGTGAGAGAGAGAGAGAGAGACCTAAGAGAGGGAGAGGGAGTAGGAGGGAGAGTGAGGGAGTGGGAGAGAGATAGAGGGTAGAGGGTTGAAGGGTTTAAGGGTTAAGGGTTTAGGGTTTAGGGTTAAGGGTAGAGGGTTGAGAGATAGAGAGAGGTGATAGAGAGACAAGTAGAGAGGGAAAGAAGGTGGAGATATTGGGAGAGAGGAGGCAAGGAGGGAGAGAGAAATAGGTATAGAAGGATAACTACATAGAGAGAAGTAGATATGAAAGAAAAGATAGAGGGAGAGGGAGGAATGGAGAGAGAGGTGATACAAAAAAAGAGAGGTCTAGGTAGATAGAGGGAGGAGGAGATAAAGAGAAGTAGATGGTAGAGTGTTTAAGGTTTTAGGGTTAAAGGGTTAAGGGTTTATGGTTTAGGGTTAAGGGTAAAGGGGAGAGAGATAGAGGGAGTGAGTGAGAGAGAGAGGGAGGGAGTGGGAGAGAGATAGAGGGAAGAGGGTAGAGGGTAGAGGGTAGAGGGTAGAGGATAGAGGGTTAAGGGTAGAGGGGAGAGAGATAGAAGGAGTGAGTGAGTGAGAGAGAGGGTGTAGGAGGGAGAGACTTGAGAGAGAGAGATGGAGGGAGGGAGTTGGAGACAAATAGAGGGTTTAAGGGTTAAGGGTAGAGGGGAGATAGATAGAGGGAGTGAGCGAGAGAGAGAGAGGCATGAGAGAGGGAGAGGGGGTAGGAGGGAGAGACTTGTGAGAGAGAGGGGGGGAGGAAGTTGGAGAGAGATAGAGCATAGAGATTAGAGTGTTTAAGGGATTAGGTTTTAAGGGTTAAGGTTTTAGGGTTTAGGGTTAAGGGTATAAGGGAGAGAGATAGGGGAGTGAGTGAGAGAGAGAGAGAGGGAGCCAGAGAGAGATAGAGGGTAGAGGGTAGAGGGTTAAGGGTAGAGGGGGGAGATATAAAAGGAATGAGTGAGAGAGAGAGAGACCTGAGAGAGGGAGAGGGGGTAGGATGGAGAGACTTGATAGAGAGAGAGAGGGAGGGAGGGAGGGAGTGGGAGATAGATAGAGGGTAGAGGGTTTGAGGGTTTAGGGTTTAGGGTTTATGGTTAAGGGTAAAGGGGAGAGATAGAGGGAGTGATTTTAATAGAGAGAGACCTAAGAGAGAGAGGGGGTAGGAGGGAGATTCTTGAGAGAGAGAAGGGGATGAGAGAGAGTCTCTATATCTCATCTCCCTCTCTCTCTCTCAAGTCTCTCCCTCCTACCTCCTCTCCCTCTCTCAGGTCTCTCTCTCTCACTAACTCCTATCTCTCTCCCCTCTACCCTTAACCCTTAAACCTCAACCTTATACCATTAACCCTATACCCTCTATCTCTCTCCCACTCTCTCTCTCTCTCTCCTATCTCTCCTGGGTCTCTCTCTCTCTCTCATTCTCCTCTATCTCTCTCCCTTCTACCCTTAACCCTTAAAAACTAATCCCTTAAACCCTCCCTCCCTCTCTCTCTCAAGTCTCTCCCTCCTACTACCTCTCCCTCTCTTAGGTCTCTCTGTCTCACTCACTGACTCCCTTTATCTCTCTCCCCTCTACCCTTAACCCTTAAACCTTAAACCATTAAACCCTTAACCCTCTACCCTTAACCCTAAACCCTAAACCCTTAACCCTTAA
>CM021104.1:42088973-42207585 GCA_007115665.2 Sequoiadendron giganteum | reverse complement strand
TAGAGAGAGGAAGGGGAGATATAGAGAAGTGGAGAGGGAAGGAGATATGGATGGAGAGGTAGGGATCAAGGGAGAGATAAGGATTTAGACAGAGAGGTGAGAGAGTGAAATAGAGAGAGAGAGAGGTAGGTAAGGAGATGGAGGTGGAGATAAAGGAAAGTAGAGATGGGAGGAGAGAGGGGAGGAGAGAGGCAAGAAGAGGTAGGGAGGGAGGGAGAGATAGGTGAGATGGAGATAGAGGAGGGAGGGAAGGATATTTAGGGAGAGAGAGGTGATAGAGAGAAGTAGAGATGTAAGGAGGAGGGTAGAGAGATTGAGAGAGGGAAAGAGAGAGGGAGAGAGAAAGAGGTATATAGGGGTAGGTTAGATATATATATGTAGAGTGAAGTTTGGTGGAAGAGAGAGAGGAGGTAGGGATAGGTAAAGATGGATAGTTTAGATAGATAGAAGGAGAGAGAGAGAGATAGGTAGAGAGAGGGCAATGAGAGATAGAAAGAGGGAGAGGGAGAGAGGAAAGATAGAAAGAGGGGGAGAGAAGGAGAGATAGAGAGATTAGAGAGGGAGGAGAGAGATAGAGAGAGAGGTGATAAAGAGAGAAGTAGAGAGAGGAGGCAAGGAGGGAGAGAGAAATAGGTATAGAGGGACAACTAGGTAGAGAGAAGTAGATATCAAAGGAGATATAGGGAGAGGTAGGGATGGAGAGAGAGGTGAGAAAAAAATAGAGAGAGGTATAAGTAGATATAGGGAGGAAGAGATAAAGAGAAGTATAGATGGAAGGAGAGAGGGAGCAAGAGGTAGGGATGGACAGAGAGAGGTGAGAGAGATAAGGAGAGGAGGGAGGGATAGGTAGGGAGAGAGAGGTGAGATAGAGAGAAAGAGAGTAGAGAGGGAAGAGGAGAGAGAGAAGTGAGATAGGTGATAGAGATGTGTGATGGAGACAAAAGTAGAGAGGTAAGGAGGAAAGTGGAGAGATTAAGAGGGAAGGAGGGGGGAGAGAGAAATATGTATAGATTGATAGGTTAGATAGTGAGAAGTAGAGAGAAAAGGTGGTTGAAAGGAAGAGAGAGGGAGAGAGGGGGGAGAAAGAGAGGTGAGATAGAGAGAAGTAGAAATGGAAGGAGAGAGAGGTGTAGATAGAGAAAATTAGAGAGGGAGGGAGGGAAGGAGATAGAAGTGAGATAGAGATAACTAGAGAGGGAAGGAGAGAGAGAATGGTGAGATAGAGAGTAGAGAGGGAATGAGAGAGAGAGGGAAGTGGAGAGTGAGAGAGAAAGAGGGGAGAGAGGGATAGATGGATAGGTATGTATAGAGAGAGGTGATATAGAGAGTAGAGAGAGATATATAGAGATAAAATGAGAGGGAGGGGAGATAGAGAAATGTAGAGAGGGAAGGAGGGAGGGAGATAGATATTGGAGAGGGAAGGAGAGAGAGATGGACATGTAGAGATGTAGTTCTTGAGCTCAAGGAAGAGATTCTTAGATAAAGGGATGGAGATAGTGAGAGAGAGAGAGGTCTAGAGAATAAGAGATGAAAATGAGTGAGATAGAGAGAGAAAGATGAAATTTTACCTCCTGATTACTGAAATTTGACCTCCTAATTATTGAAATTTGACTAAGTCTAAATTTTTAAGATCTTCCAAAAACTAGAATTTGCATTATAACTCCTAAAGATCTGAAACCGCTCTCAAACATCCTGCCTATATACATGAAATATAACTTAAAGTATAAGAAAGTAAATTTCCATATGTAAATGTCATATATATAGTTTCCCTGATAGAAAAAGACAAAATCAAAAGAGTTTAGAAACATGCATTCCAAAAGTCATGAATGACATTTGGCGCTAGCCAAATGAAGCAACCCATTTGGTGCACGCCAAATGAAGTGAGTGCCAAATTTTATGTATGCCAAATAGGTTGCATTGGGAAATACCAACCCAATGGGTTGGATTTTGCATTGGGCATCCAACCCAAAGGTTTGGACAACCGTTTCATGAAAAATATGTGATTTTTTGAAAGGGTGCCAAATTTCTTCATATTTTCATTTGTGCTCCCTGACTCATTTGCACGTATTTCAATGCAAGTTTATAAAAAAACCATGATAGCGTTAACCTCTCTCTTAGCTATCTAAATATATAATTCTTTTTTCATTTTAATTTAGTTAAGGTTTTGATCCATGGCTTCTATTGTAAATGCCTCTATTTTTGGTCAAAAACCAACATGTGCTAGTTTTAGGATAGATTTTTACTCATTCATCAAAATGTGAAACAAATTATATTTTTTGAAACTAGACTCCATTCTACACATGATGAAAAAAATAATAATCAATTTTTGATTAGTTTTCAAAAAACTTAGGGGGGAGCACTCTCAAAGTTGAGCTTTTTAGGATGTGTCCACTTTGAAAATTCATAAAATATTATATATTCTTTAAAAAAATTAATCAAAAGAATGAGGATAAACTACATGGTGTTAGCTAATTTCTCATCATTGGAATTTTTGAAATTCTAAAAAAAAATTAATTAAAAATGGGGGAGCCCTCAGACGCTATGATGTTTTCTTTGATAAAAGCAGGACCTATTTCCCCCCCCCCCTATTTCAGACCCTTAATCTTCATTAATTTCAAAAAAAACTAGTAGCTTAGAAACTAGACCCAGAACACTTCAACTTTTGTTCTTGTTGTATCTTGAAATTTTGAGCGTAACTATCTTCATTTTCTTGTGTAAATCAGATTTTTCTGATTTAAGAAAAAAAAAAGTGGCATCTTAAGGGCCAAAATTGTGTCACAGATCCATGCACTTACCCGAAAACTTTAAAATAAGGCTTGGTAAGTGATAAAAAGAGGTTATTTAAGTTAAATACATTAGAAAGGTCTTAGAAAAGTGTGAAAGTGTGTTACAATACTTCACAACACTTTTACAAGACATCATAAAATTCTTATTGATTTACAAGGGTCCAAGACCTAATGTGAATGTGTTGGCTACATTACAACATTAAATCTAGGAAAAACTAGGCCAAAATCCACAAGAAAGACCCAAATGAGCATAAAAATGTCCAAGGATACATTTTTCTATGTTAAATTTAGCCCCCACTTTAGTGAGAGGATGAACTTGTTTCAAACTCACACTAAAGTAGACATTCAGAAGAGGGGTACAATCATACCAATTAAAATAGAAAATGATGAAAAAGATCAAAGGAGGTAACCCAAGCCCCCAAGATCCAAGATCCTAAGTCAAACCAACATAAGCGTAAGAGGACACACACAAGGGTGAATGATTTGCAGAAAAAACAAGATACATGATATTGCAATGGAAAGAACTAGAAGGAAGAGAAGAGTGAAAGTAAAAAGGTGGATCAAGCTTTAATCGTTTATCTAGCATGTTGTGGATTAGATCTAGGTTTTTGTCCAAAAATGCATACTCAATCTGAGGTGATGAAACTTTTGACTGTTCGCCAGGTGAGAAATCCAAGAAGGTGAGAAACATACACACATGGTTGGTATGTACTCACACACCTGAAAGTGGCTATGGGGAAAGTCATGCCTCAGAATGGGCTTCCTGCTTGAACCATACTGAAGTTATACCTCTTAATAACTTTAATAAGGCGACATAATGAATTTTTTTTTTGAATTTTACTTTGTTAAAGGGGATTTTTCTTTGTTCGTGCAAAGTCTCATCTTAAGGAACATCATGTTTAATGTCTCTAAGAGAGGAAAAGTGAGAAAGGTCTCATTTCATTTCTAAGAGAGGACAAGTGTAATGTCTCATCCTGGGCAATATTGTTCCTAATCTTTCTGAGAGAGGAAATTGCAAGAAAAATAAAATTGCGTAATGAAATATGAGTGTCGATGTATGCCCCCACTTTAAAGTGGTTGCTAACACCATTACTATGCGAAATTTATTTAAAGTAGAAGAAGACATGAGAGCTTATTCAGAAATCCTTATGCAAAGTCATATGTTTCCTATAAGCTATGCCATGAAAAAGGTAGTATGTCACATGCGAGCCAACTTAAGGCATGTCATCCACATCCCAATCTTTCTCTTATATGTTCATGAAAGGTTATCAACTAGCCAAAAGAGATAAGGACAAGTGACATATGAGGACAAGGCTACCTAACCCCTCACCCCCACTTAGTGCAGGACAAGGATGAGCCAAAATGATTGATGAAATGCAAGGTAGAGTGAAAATTAGTATCAATTAGAGGAATGAGGTGCCCCCCACTTAAGGAAGAGATTTACACTCCTTAAGATGCTGGATTTTACTACTCAAAGCCTTACATTCATTAGTAGAATGATCATGAACTCTATGATAGGCACACAATTAAGTCTTGTAATAAAATTTCTTTTGAGTTCTTGGAGGAAGGGATATCAAGTGATCTCAGAATCTCAACAAGATACCCTCTTTATCAAAGGTAGAAAGGGTCCTTTATCTTGTGACAAAGATATCTCTTGCTTAGTACAAGATCTCACACCTACACAAGGCTCTATAGATTGTGATATTTTGTACTCTCCATTAGAGGAGTTTGTAAAATTCAAATCATTAGTGTTTTGCGAGATGACATTGACTTTAAGCGAAGACTTATTTGTTTGTTTCATGTTTTGCATTGGATCACATTTCAGACCACTAGTGTCTATTAGTTCAGGATGATTTATAGTTAAAGGTGGCTTAGAAGAATGTTTTGTGATGTTGATATTAATTGAAGGCTTGGTGATTTCTATCAAAGAATAATAACCAAGACCATGAGTTGTTTCTTGCGTGTTAGGTTCGATGGGGACACAGATACCTTGTTCTTGAGCACCACATCCTTTTCCACTATAGACAAGTTGTTTCATAAGCTCATAACCTTTTCCATAAATATTTTTCATTTCTTTTGGATTGGGTGGTTGTTCATGATTGAGTTTGTTAAAGTTTGTTGTGTGAGTTGTTGTCTTTTGTTCTAAAGTGGTTGCAGTAGATGTTGTTGAAGTATCTTCTGAATTTTGTGTTGACATTACCACTTGTTCATGGCCATTACTTGAATCATTGTTTATGATCTTGTATTCACCCATGAATATTGGTTCAAAATTCAACAATCCCAAATCATCGATTGATATCATTGTGAAGGTTTTAGGACATGTAGATTTTTGTTGTTCTTGCATGGGTTCTACTTGTGTGGTTGGTGTTAATGTGCTCAAGGGATTATCTCTATTTTTCTCAAGTTGTAAGACACTATACGACTTAGGATTAGCATCACGTGTGTATACTTTGTTGTTTTAGATGTATTTCATTTTATGATAAAGAGTAGAAGGCACCCCATTCATTGCATGAATCCACAACCTACCTAAGATAAGATTACATGAGAGTTTATGAGGTATAACATGGATTTGTGTTTCCAATGTTTCCTTTTCAACTATAAGAGGTAAAGTGACCACACCGAGTGGTTTCTTTTTTATGTTGTCAAATCCCTTAATAGATAAAGGATCAGGTTGAATGTTTGATCTATCAATGCCAAGCCTATCCAGAAGGCTCACACTACACACATTAAGGGTAGAGCTGATATCTACAAGATTTCTCTCAATCCCTGTTCTTTTGTAGTGGGATATTATTATGAAAGCTTCATTTTGTTTTTGTACCTCCAAAAGAGGAAGCTCACTTTGGTGAAAAACAATATCAACATTGATTCCTTGAAATATAATTGCTATTTCATTTGGTTGCACATTAAAAGGGATAGGAACTCATTGTAAATCATTTTGAATCATGTTATGGTTGTGAGGGGAGGCTTAAATAAGGTCCCATAATGATATCTTACTAGGAGTATTCTTTAGTTGTTCAACAAGATCATACTCATTAGGAGATAATCGAGGAGCACTAGGCAAGATGGGATTAGGTAAAGGTAATGGTGTTGAGGTTGGTTGTTGCAGTTATGGATTGTTTCTAGTGTAATATGTATGAGCAATGGTATTGTAACTCAATTGCTACAAAAAATTGTTCTTAGGTGGGTAGAGGATGAATTCAGGTTTGTTTTTGTTGTGCCTATAGCACACATGCCCCATTCGGAATGGGGAATCTCTCTTTCCTCTTTTTCTTGCAGGGTCCTTTTTGATTTGCCTCATTTTGCTTGCCCATTTTTGCATCCTTAAAGGTCAACACATTCTGAAAAGTCACATTTTAGGGTTGACCAAATTTTTCCCCTTGGAAAATGCTAAACCTTAAGTCATTTCAGGTTTTCCCTGACTGTCGGCCTTTCTGACGTCTGTGGCACCTTCTGGGCCAAGACCCTCAGGTTTCCCTTCTCAAGTTTCCCCTTCCAGGTTTCCTTGTCAGCTTTTTCATTCTACACAGCTAGCGCCCGACGTCTTTCCAGCCTCTGAATTTTGGTGCTTCATTGGTTGTCCGAACTATTTGATTGAACTTGATGGCTCTATCCATATGTCTTCCTGGACACCGAACCCTGGGTCTCAGATTTCCACCTTCAAAATTTCATCTGAGCTTCACCGTTCCACATGGCCGCTGGTCTACGTCCTTCCGGACCTTGGACCCTGGGTTCTTGTTCACTGTTTGACTTGCATTTCACAGATTTTCTCTGTGGTCATGGCTCGACGTCTTTCCGGCCACCGAAACTCGGACCTCCTGCTACCGCCCGAGAAATTTGAATCTACCTACCTTACCTGCTACCGTACTGAGCATTTACTAGTGTATTAATGGAGCTGGGGGCTATTTAAATGGGTTATGACCTATCATTTTCACATGATAGAAAGGAATTCAAAGCGCTCTCCGACCCTAGCATTCTCCGCTTCTGCGCTTGAGATCCAACTTCATTGTTCCCTATGAATTTTGTATCAAACTTCTTTGGGGATTCAAGGTAGGTTCGTCGTCTATCTACCCTTTCCTTATTCTGGCAATCATGAGCTTAAAATTTGGTGAGAATCCAAAATAAATTTGAAAACTGGTAAGAGAGTGCCCCCTGCCAAAAACCCATAAATTAAAATTTTCAAAGTCATGAGATTGGTAGCCCAAAATTGAAACCAGAGTTTAACCTCCCAAATGTTGTTCTTCAGAACAAGCGACTGCCTCCTTCAGGTCCGGACCTCTCCGAAGCCACGTGCAAAAGTTAGAACTTAGAAAAAATTGACAGTGTCCAAACTCACCTGAGGTCCCAGCCTCCGGACTTCCCCTCCCGAATTTTCATTTTGCCTTCTCCATTCCAAATGAATTTCTTCTTACGTCCTTCTAGACCTCAGACCCCAGGCGTGTGATGTCTGTCACAAACTACAATGAATAAACTGAACTGTGAGGCTGTCCTCGGACCCCAGCACCCACACTTTCATCCCCGCGCCGCTGTCCCTTCTTCACTGTTTCAAACGGCTGCCCTCAAGCATCTTTCCGGCTCTCGGGCCCTGGTCATCCCTCCGCTGTGCACATTTTGAACAAGGAAACATGGCATCCAAACTCCGTCTGGACCCTGGCCTTTGCAATTTCATCTCCGAAATTTTGTCTCGCTTCTGCCATCTCGAACGGCCAAGCTTGTCCGTCTTTCTAGATGCCAGGCCCTGAACCTCCATCTGCCACTGGGTTTTCATCAGTTGATGAATCTGCCTCAAGTATAGCATTCTGGACTTCCATGCCCGGACTTCCATCTGCATTTCACCATTTCGCACGACTATCCCACAATAGCTTTCCGACCCTGGCAACCTGGATTCTGGAACCTGACTCCTGGATGTTTTTTTCCTTGCATTGTTCTAAATAGCCAACCCTGGATGACTTTTCAATAGCTAAAGTCTGAATGCAAGAATGAGGGCTCAATCGACCTCCAAATCAAAAATGGACTTTGACCAACGTGCTGAAATTTGGCCTTCTTTCACACCAACCCTTTAGTAAACAAATCCAACATCGGGAATGGTCATTGGGAATGCCTTTCCTCGTTTGCAATTCCAAATGACATTCTGCCAAGGGAAGTCTAGCCCTTGGGGCCTGGGTCACTTGTTTTTCTTTCTAATCATGTTGTTATCAAGTGTTAGACATTTATCAAATATGAATATTGTGGATCTAACCTTCATTTGCAAGGATTTTTTCGAGGCCGCTTCCTCATGATAATGCTACTAATTTTCTTCTCTCTATGCAGGATTTATGGAATCTAGTGCAGAGGCTTCTGGGATGGCCAAGGACAAAGGGAAAGGAACCACCAAAACCCCACAAGGAAAAGAAGACAAAGATCAAATGAGGTATCAATTCAAGGGGGCACTTTTGCATTCAAAGAATACAACCAGTTGGAAAGACATCACAGACACCAATATCGGGCAAGTCGATATTGATGAGTTTACTCGAAGGGTCAGGGTAGACCCAAAGACAGACAATGCAAAGTTAATCAGAAGCAATAGACTTTCCAAAGCTGCAAGTTTCCCGCCCATCTTAGTGGCCCCTAAGCTGGTAATGGCATGTTGGGAGGCATACCAGGTTGAAACAAGAACCATTGTGGACAGGGATGGCAACATCGTGGCTAATATGTCCCTTGTCGAGATAACTAACACATTCCATATCCCCACCTTCAAGAGCATGGAGACCTTGACCATTGAGGAGTGTAAAGCATTATGGGATCAAGATCCTATAAGATGTAAGAATTTGATCAACCAATAATGGTTGAAGGTCATGCAGGCCAATGTTGCTAAAGTTCTCCAAGAGCTCTTCCACAGTGCTTTCTTTGAAGATTACCATGACCTAGTCACCTTACTAAGTAGGATAATGGGACTTCCTACTATGACCTTCTTCCAAGAATGGATATTGTACTTTATTGAACAAATCATCCATGGGAAAGACGCTGCATTCTATTGGGGGGAAATAATCAGCAATTGCTTTCACGAGCAATTCGTCAATGTGAGCAAGACCTCAAAGTTCTGCATGGCATCTTACCTAATCTACTCACTGGCCAATCAGCAACATTACCATGGTTTGTTTGCAATGTTCAATGAAGCATCGGGAAGAGAGCTCAACCCCTATGACAAATACATGCAACTGCAATATAGGAACTTCAAGTGAGACTACTGTCGGGTGAATGATGTCTTTACTACATATATCATTCGATCTCTAGGAGGTGATTTTGAGAGAAGAGTCTCTCACAGTGCTAGGGCCCTTCTCAAGCACTATGCTTTCCTATTTATACAAATCCCAAAGTTCACCTACATTCGTGCCCAGGGATTCACAAAGAGTCCTAATAAGCTACCCTAGTACCCCAATGACTGGATTATACTATTGGAGTTGACATGGCAGCTGTGACATATAAACCATATCCTCAACAGTAAACATCTGGCAGGCACTCCTTATCCCCTAGGACTTAGCCAGGGGTTGTATCAAATCCATACTTCCCAATGTGTGAGAGATTTTGGAAAAAGAGTTGGTCATGCACCACTTTAGGCAGCATACAACTAGGCCATGAATGGACCCATACGGTCATATCAGAAAAGCACTTGGACCAAAGTACACCCACCTCCACCACATTGAGGATTTCTAGGCTAATTGCAAAGATGAATTTGAAGTGTGGATATGGAATTATATGTGTATGATTGCCTACTTCGTGAAGAGAGTAAACTTGTGTCCAATTTTGGATCAACTAGAAGAAGATGAGAGCACAGTAATCGACCCAAGGTATAATGCTATCACAAATCTGCCATTTCCTTTATTTGATTGGGACGAGTCAGAGGTTGATGACCTCAATATTGTCACCAAGCCTATTGAGGCTCATACAAAGGTATAGATCAGTGGGTAGGTCACTCGATTAAAGCAGCAAGGGGTCGCCTTGACATTCAAGGGAGTCAAGAATGAGCAGAGTGGATCTGATAGTGGGGAAGCCACTACTACAACTGGAGAAACATCTAAGTCTCTGCCATCTATCAAATCAAGAGAGAGGAAGGAGGTTGACAAGCAGCAAACTAATCTGAAGGTATATGCCAAAAAGGCCTTGGAGGGCGATCCTCCCAAGAAACATAAAAGAATGGGCACCGTCACGGAGATTCCTATTGTAGACATGGAAAATGTACATTTTTTATTTGGCACACTTGATCCCGATTACTACCAACATTTCTTCTTGAATCATACTCTCAGCATTTCATCATAATTTTATCTCTTAATTTAATGGATCATTATTCATCTAATTAGGTCTTCTTCCTCCAGTGATTAAATTAATCAATTTAATTTAATTAAGCATACATTTTTGTTCAATTAAATAAATCATTTTGTTTAATTAAAATCCCTAAAGTCCTCTTATTAAATTAAATAAATTAAACCTTATTTGATTTAATCTAACATATTCATCTTTAAGTTAAATAAATCAAATCATTTATTTAATAAATCATTTCCTCTCAATTCTGATTTAAATTAATTCATCTATTTGAGTCAAAATTATCAAATCATCTAATTCTTCATTAAATTAATCAAAACCTTGATTAAGTTAATCCCTCTCACTAAAATCCTCTAGAGAATGCAACTTGCACAATAAATCAATTACTTTGATTTATTTTAATTCCCTATTTTCCCTCACATGGCATCAAAAGGGAATATTCCCTCATTTGAATTCAAAAAGGCCAAGTGGACTTAGTCCTTCCAACAAGGCATTTAAGGCCTCTTACATGTCCTTAGCCTTGAGCCAAGTGACATTAACTTCATTTCCCTTCCCTCTTCAACAAGTCATTTCATAAATTCAAATTCAAACTAAATGTATTTATTGGCACTTTGGCCAAAATGTGCACAACCCTCAACCATTCACTTCATGACATGTGGCATTCAACCATTGGATTGAAGGTTAGTCCCACATTGCTCAAATCTCTTTCATTATTCCAAATTGAAATCTATAAAGTGGAGGCTTCTCTCCTCATTTCTCATCCACAATTACATGCAAAGTTACTCTCTTCACATTGAGAGCTAATTTTTCCCATTTCACTCAACCATTCATCATCATCAAGATTTGTAACAAGGTTATGCTCAAATCTCTTTGGGAGATTTGACCATTTCTCAATCACTCACAATTGCAACTTAGGAGTTGGGAAAGGGCCAATTTCAACATTCAATTGGCACCAATTCCCCCATGGGATCACTATTCTATTTGCTTAATTAGGATTAGCACTCACTTATTTAAGTTTTGGTCTTCATTTCTTCCTAATTTAAGTTAAATAGATGGATTTCATGGGGAATCTCTCATGCTTGTTTGTATATTAAGCTAAAAATTCGACATGTTTGTTTCTCTTGTGCATTTGCAAGTTTAGGGGTTGACATTTTGGTGCTAGAAGCAGGGAAAACTTAAGAATTTAATCACGTTTTTCAAAATTTCTACGTTTTTTAACATTTTTTTGCAGGTCATAGGGGAACAGTCCCGCGACATTATATTGCGTCGCTTTCATAGGTGCGACGCAATACTACACAGCTTTCAGAGGTGTGGTGCTATACCGAACCATGCAAAATTCTAAACCACACTGCTTCTTCTTTTCCCGCCTGTCAATTTCAAAATCTCTAACTACGCCGCTTTCATCTCCGCGGCACCATACCACACCTCTCTCAGCACCGCAGTGCTATATTGCATTGCGTTTTCCAAAATCACACCACTTCTGCTTTCTCGTCGGTAAAATTTAAAATTTCAAGCATAACCACTTCAAAAACAACATCTCTTGACCATATTGCGCCACATATTCGATCTTTGTTCCTATAGAGTGTCACTTATAGTCAAATGCGTGATGCTATATAGTGTTGCGTTTAGTCTAAATTGCGCCACGAAAAATAGTTAGGTCTGGAATTCGGCATGTGCCTTTTGAATTTTGGATTTTCTAATTCTTGACCTTTTTTGTTGTCTTTTTTCTCTCTGGTTTTCTGTCATTTTGCAGGTTGGAGCAAAAAAAAATCAAAGGAAGAAGTTCATCATGACATCATGCTCATCATACCCAATTTTTTTTTAAACACTAAAGTGTTGATCAACACTTCTTGAAGGATTTTAAATTCTGCTTTTTGAGGGAAATTTATTAATGTCATTTGCCTTAGAAACACTAGATTTATTTTGGGTTTAAAAAGAACAAGCAAATTTCCTTTTCCAAACAAAGTAGGAAATTCAGTATGGCACCATGTTCATTGTGCACAAAGTGTTTTTAAACACTAAAGTGTTCTTCAACACTCTTTAAGGATTTTAGATTCTTGTTTAAGAGAAATTTGTTAATGTCATTTTCCTTAGAAACACTAAACTTCTTTTGTTTTTAAAAAGAACAATCAAATTTATTTTCAAAAGTTGCAAAATGGCTAAAAGGAACCTTAGGAACAACATACTAGATTTTGTTTAAATGTTAACAATTGAACAAGGCAATATCACATTTCATTTGGTGCTTAAAAAGAACTCATTATTTCTTTGAGGGATTTAAAATGAACATGTATTTTTTGTGCCTTGTAATCTTTTTTGCAAAGTAATGTCATTTAAAATGGCATATGTGCTTCTCTCACACTTCACGGTGATCTTCAGAATCAAAATTCTTTTTGGTGACACTAAGTTGCATAAAATATTGCCTCCACATTTCAATTTGGGTACCTAACAATTGAACAAAACATGCGAGTGTGAGCACGGTATATTGTGAAGGTTCTTCCTTTGTTTTTCAATAAAGGTTGATTGAACAACAAGATATGCTAGCTCACTATTTTTTATCTTAGAGGGCATGCCTTGTGGGAAAAAGTACTCACCCAAGGGAATGACCCAACTAGGAACATGCTAAAGCCAATCGACTTCCAATCGGTATATAAGTGTGGATTCTTGAGGAAAGTTCAAGAATCACGAGGATTATTCCGATGAGAAGGGAAACAATGGTCTCTCACTATACTGGATAGTCCCCCATGAAAGGAATGCCTGAATTAAAACCCTTTGTTTAGAAAAGGCCAAATCCTTGTCTATTATATTGGTGCAAAAGGTCATGTCCTTTGAAGCCGCCCCACGTTATACATGCAGTTTTGTTGTGGAGATGGAAAGTATGCCATGGAAGATTCATGGGTACTAATGCTTGGCTGCCCCAAGAAGTGTGTGCCATGTAGGGGAGCCAGTGTGGTCAAGCATTTAGCCACCCACTCAAAATATGCACAGTTGGATTCATCCAAGTGGGAACCCAACAAAGTATTGTCTCATCATCCTAGGGTTGTAAAAAGTGCTTGGAAATAAAGAATACATTGCTTGGTCCTCAAAACATTTAAAAACAAACATACACAAAGAACTTTGAATTTCAAACCCCTTGGAGTAAACAAATACCTTTTGGCAAATTTAAGTACTCTTGCTTTCCCTACGGATCATATCCTTAGAGGTTTCTAAGTGCTTGGGTTCTATCATCATTTGTTTTTAATAAGGTAAACATAGGAGAATTTTGCCCTATTTTCCTTGATTTCCACACAATGGACCTTGTGGGATGAAAAAGAAAGTGGGACATTAGACATACAATTTGAAACATAAGCAAACAAGTGCCTTTGGTAAAAAGAATTCATTAAGCCAAGATAAAAGACAAATTGAACCTCATATGTGTTGTTCCAAATGATTTCCCAAAAGATCAAGATTCCAAAAACAAGGTTCAAAAGGATAAGTATAAAAGCCCATGAACAACACCTTGAAATGCTCCTTGAAGTCAGAGAAAGACTAGTATACAACTTCTATAAAAAGGCTTCAAGGAATAATCCAACTTTGTATGCGTTCTACTATCAACAAAATCCCAATTTTTTTGAAAGGTTTTCTTTCCTCACATAGGAAGTCTAGCATGTTCTTCAACACCGAGGTTTTGTAAAAGGAGTTTGTCTAGGTCAAGATCAAAGTCATCATCCTCATCTGTCTCTCCATCAATCAAATCTCACTCCATCAACAAACTTCTTGAGAACTTTAGAAAAATCACTCATGCTAAACTTAAAGGGCTAAACCAAGATCACCCTATCTTGGATTAACACACCTAGCCAAAATAGTCAAATCTCCTAGACAAATTCACCTCTAGGATAGCGCAACTTCCTGAGGTCTACTAGCTTCACAATCACCTTGGCTTAACACACTTAGCTAATTCATCTTCTTGTGCAAGTTCCCCTAGGATAACACAACTTCCTAGGGACTACAACTTCACTACAATCTTGTTTGACTTGATACACCTAGTCAAACCATCACAAATAAATCTAAGTCCTAACAGTTTAGCATAACCCTTCAAAATTTCTTCAAAAGGTTTCACTCACTAAATACATTCATTTATCCCATCATCATTACCACCCTCTTTGATCTTTGACTTCCCTAGTTCTTCTCTTTTGAGCCTAAAAGGTTAGGATCAAATGATCCCTATTTTTTATGGTCCAAAAAATATCACAATAGAAGAAGAACATGGAAAGTATCAGTGAAATATCAACTTCCATTGACATGAGTTAGGTAACCTCTAAAATAAACCTTGTGGGATTAAGAAATCCCCCAAGTAACTCTCCTTTAACATCACAAAATCCTCAAGAGGAGAGATATGAAGAGGACATCACAAATGAAGACATGGGAAGGACACAATCTGAAATGATAAAAATGGTTCAAAATCTAGAGAACCATAAAATTGTCAGTGCCATGTTCAAATACTTAAGCACGCTAGCAGAAGGAGGGGTCCAATTCCCTTCCAACCTTGAGGCAAGCACTAGTACAGAAATCCCTCTTACAAATGCATCCCCAATTTCAATTTTCAATCAAGAAATGCCTCACACCACCTTGGCCATCATACCAACCTCGCCAAATGTAAACAAGGGGAGTGCCATATTTTGAGAGTTACAAAAGCATCGCCTTGTGATCAACAAAGAGGTGGCTGTTAACACCACACTAGATAATTCTATCCCAGTAAATTCATCACACCCATACATCCCACTCACCTTTCATAATCTTGCCGGTTCATCTTCATTCCATGTTACACCAACATGTCAATCAAACATACAAACTTCTCTACCACAGAAAGAAGGTGGTTTCTTTGAAAAAACTGGAGTTGCTGATCTTTTTTCTTTTGAGGGTATCATACAATCTCTTCCCCCATTTCCATTCACAACTACATCACCTCTTGGATTGGGTTTTCTTCCCCTAAACATCGATATTTTCTCAGAACCGGGCAATATGAACATCACATAAAATTCTCTCTTTTTGCCTATAGCATCACAACAACAAATCATGACCATTCAAACCACCATGACAAATACATCAATCAATCCTCAAATATCCCAAAGCATACATTCTCAAGGATAGAGCATCTCAACCACCCCTCCAACAACCCAAATCCCAACCACCACCATAACCCTTTCACCTGTCACAATGGTTGGCATCATTCCCATTTTGCCACCAATCCCACCAAAAGCCAACATGGCAAATTCATTCACCATTCTAATCCAAACCATTGAAAATTCCAACCAACAGAGGGTACTCAAACAAAAGGAGAAAGATCAAGCTCAAGAACAAGCTCAAGCTCAAGCACAAGCATAAGCTCAAGTGCAAGCTCAAGCTCAAGCACAAGCTCAAGCCCAAGTGTAGGCATGAGCACAAGCCCAACAACAGGTGCAAGCACAATACCAAGTGCAACTGCAAGCAATCCATCTACAAGCATACCAACAAGCCCTACAAGACTTTTAGGCATAGCAACAGGCCAAACAAAAAGATTTTTTGGCACAGCAGCAGCTCGACCAACAACAAGCTTTGTTGGTGCAACAACAAGCTTTGTTAGTGCAACAACAGCTTGACCAACAATAGGCTTCATGGGAACAAAAATAGATGGACCAGCAACAAGCATTGTTGGAACAATAGAAGCAAGATCAACAACAAGTGTAGGCATACCAACAGGCCTTGAACGCACAACAAAGCTTGCAAAAAATGCCCACTAGTACTCCTCCCACCCATCAAACACCTCAAAACACATTCATTCCACCTCCCGATCCGAACAAGGTTGTTGCAACACAAATCAAACTACTCTCGTAGCAAGTGTTGGACTTACAAGTAGGAAAAATGACAAGAACACCGGGCAACTAGTGCCCTTATTCTTTTGACAAGAGTCTCACCATGGTACCATTCCCAAAGGGATTCGAGATCCCCAAATTTGACAAGTATAATGGAACAAGTAACTTTGAAAACCACATCAAGGAATTTCAGGTGCATTGCAATGAGGTTACATACGATGACACGTATCTAATGCGACTATTCCCCCAAAGTCTGACTTGTCCAGCCATGGAATGGTTTTCTTGCCTACCCATGGGCATTAAATCATTCAAGAAAATTATGGAATCTTTCCTTAAGAATTATGCTTTCAACATGGGTGCAGATGTTAGTTTGGAAGAACTATCAACACTAAAACAAAGAAAAGGAGAGTTATTCGCATCCTTCTTGCAAAGATGGTGATCCAAGGCCAATCAGAGCAAGTGGACCATACCGAAAAAATAACAAGTTTGCACCATCATATCCAATCTGGATGAAAACTTGGAATTCTACTTGAAAATGCAATGCATCACATCATATGATCAACTGATCCCAAAGGGGATCAACATCAAAAGAGCCCTTACTGCGTGAGGAGGCACTTCAAAATTCACTCCACCACAGGATAATCACTTGTCCAATAACTATAATGATAAACCTCAAACATGATCGAGGAACAAAAATATCACAAATGACAGTGTGGTCGATGCTAAAGTGGTCATCAGTGCCCCTAAGTAAAACATCCAAATCCATCATTAACCGCAAAATCATAATCACAACAATGCACAGACTAATGCAGTGGTAGCACATCAACAACCACTTCCCACCAATCAAATCAATAACTTGGGTAATCAAGGAGGACCACCTCCCCAAGGAAAATATCCTCCCAAGCGGAAGTTCATGGCTCTTGGAGAATCTATCGAGTCCATAATGAAGAAATTGGTCAAGGAAAACTTGATCAAAGTCTCTAACTCTGAGCAATACGTTGAACCCATGACCAAAATGCCATGGTATAATAAAAACCTCCTTTGTGACTTTCACAAGGTCAAAGGACATACCACTGCCAATTGCAGGAGGCTAAAGAACATCATCCAAGACCTCATCGAGGATAATATTATCAATGTCGAGCAGCCAGCTGGAAACCAAGATCTAAAAATATACACAAATCTGATGCCGAACCACAATCAAGGAAACAATCAAGGGAACAATAAAGGCAAGCAAAAGTATGCTAGTGCTAATTTAGTGTATGAGGAGATAGCTGGATGTGTTGATGAAATGGTCACATTCATTAATATCAAAGGATCCAATAATGACTATGGAGTCACCACACGTGGCAGAAAGGTCACCATTGCAAGGGAACCAACTAAGACACCCATTTCTAATACAAAAGTCATCCCCTATGACTACAATGTCATTGACCAGCTGAAGAGAACCCCTGCCCAAATCTCCATCATGGAACTATTAAAAAAATTTTCTGCCCATAGGAAGATCCTTGATGAAGCATTAGCGGCATCCACTATCTTTGCCACTCTTGACACAAAGCAATTTCAGGATATGGTTGGTAACATCATTACCCCAAATATCCTTACATTCTCTAACCAGGATTTCCCCCTGCAGCCATCTCATAACAACGCACTGCACCTGCAAGTGCTAGTCCATAAAAAGAAAGTTAAAAGAGTCTTGGTGGATGGAGGTGTAGGCCTTAACATTTGTTCTCTAAAAATCATAAATAAATTGGGATTCACCAAGGATTCCATTAATAAGAACAAAAGCATCACAATAAGGGTGTATGATGATCAAGAAAGAGTGTCTCAAGGCACTATCAAAATGCCCATTCAAGTGGGACCGACAACTATGGAGACCACCTGTCAGGTCCTCAACCTCAACCTACCATATAATATCCTCCTTGGACATCCATGGATCCATGGAATGAAGATGGTGGCCTCGACATATCACCAATGTATCAAGTTCTCACATCAAAACAAGGAGGTCACTATATATGGAGATCTCGAACCTTTGGCCTATTGCAAAAACTTGGAAGCCAAGTTTTATAAAATCCCCCAAGTACTTAAAAATGATGAAGACCCATCCACTTCATACATCAACCCATCCAACCTTGCTTCCACTTCTATGATAGAGACACCCACCATCCCTGACATATCAGACATCAAGAACATAATCCAAGACAATGGATGCAGGGACTACATAATGAAAAGGAATGCATTTTTTGTAGGAGAGTTACCACAATCTCCTAGGTCACATGGACAACCTTGATCAACTGAAACACCCGTTCGCACCCTTAGGGTAGATACTTCTAGATTCTACTATTGGGGAGATCTAAGTTAGGAAAGTATTGACGAGGAAGATATTGCAAGCTCAATATACCATGATGCAGAACTCACACCCACCTTACCGATGGAGGAAACCAATAGAGGGCTACAATAGAAATGAAAGCCTTGGAAATAATAGTGATGGACATCTGGAGCCCATCATTGTAGAAAGAAGAATACAGAACCTTGGCCTCGGCTGTACTCCTCAGAGTATAACCGTACATGGTAGAGGTGCTCCCAGTAGGGTAGTCAGGTCCTCTCCTCAAGTCTCGGAAACCAACCTTAGATTACCCATATCCACAAGCCTACCTCTTGACAACTTCACATTTGACATAACTGAGGTTTGTAGTAGTAGTGATGATGATGAAACCATAGCTGGCCTTCCCAAGCTCTTTGAGGATTCCACCCTACTAATGATTAGTGCCTCCCCAGCTGAGTCAAACCAGCAAACCCACCAAATTACCTTAGTATACCCTTAACTCATTGATCACAACCAACGAGGACCACCGGTTCTAGAATCATTTGAAAACGATGAGGTGCTCTCAGAATTCATGGGACTAAGGGATACAATTCTGTGTGGGGATCACAAGGCAGGATTCAACATCACATTAGACACCCAGGCATATTATGGGGAGATGATTGAGTCCTTCAGTCACAAAAGAAAATTATCGAGAATAAGCTCAGGGTTATTGAGTGAAAACCACACTGTGGCGTTCTCTAACCACAAAATAGTAAAAATAAAGGACGTATACAAATGGTGAAAACCTCTCTGAGGTGCTGGAGGATGAAGGATTCAATATCCCCCCTACTACTCTACATCAAGAAAAGTCAGCAATCCTGGCAGAGCAGTGTAATCCTGTAAACCTAGGAACAAAGATAGAATCACAAATCACTTTCTATGTTGAGTCTCTCCTAACAGACGAACAAGAACTGCTAGCAGCATTCCTGAAAGAAAGGAAGGTAAAATTTTCATGGACATATGTTGAAATGCCAAGTCTGGATCCTGAGGTGGTGGTTCACCATTTGGCTATTTACCTTGGAGCGAAACCAGTTAGACAAAAGTTAAGGAAAATGCACCCACAAATAGCCTTGCTAGTCAAGATTGAGTTATAGAAGCTCCTGGATGTTGGCTTCATACACTCGATTCACTATCTAGAATGGGTATCTAGCCTTGTACTAGTCTCAAAACCGAATGGGGGCATCCGTATCTGCATGGACTTTAGAGACCTTAACAAAGCATGTTCAAGGATGATTTTCCACTACCCAACATTGACATGATAGTGGACATGACGGCCAAACATGAGATGCTATCCCTAATGGATGGCTTCTCAGGCTACAATCAGATAATGATCACAAAATAAGACTAGAATAAGATAACCTTTACATGTCCTCGGGGCATCTAATGCTGGAATGTGATGCCACTTGGGTTAAAGAATATAGGAGCTACATACCAAAGAGCCATGATAGTGATCTTCCATGACGTGATTCACAAAACTGTCAAAGACTATGTGGATGAGATATTGGCTAAATCAAAGAAGAGACAAGATCACATAGCGACTCTAAGTGCAATTTTTGATGGGATCAAAAAATACAAGGTTAGGCTCAACCCAAAGAAATGTGTCTTTGGGTTACAATCAGGAAAGCTACTGGGTTACATAGTTTAAATGAGAGGGATAGAAGTGGATCCTATAAAGGTAAAAGAAATCCTTGATATGAGAGTTCCAAGAACACTAAAGCAACTCAGAGGATCACAAGGTAGACTCCAGTCCATCCGAAGATTCATAACACAACTAGTAGATAATCAAATTTCCTATTCACACCTACTCCACAAGGGAGTAGCATTCAGGTGGGATGACAAGTGCAAACAAGCATTCAACAAAATCAAAGAATACATACTTACACCACCCGTGTTGATGCCACTAATCATAGGGAAACATTGATTTTATACATCTCAGCAACGACAACTGCACTTGGTGCCCTTTTAGCCCAACATGATGAAAAGGGAACTGAGCGGGCCATTTACTATATCAGGAGAAAAATGGTGGGGCATGAGCTCAACTACACATCAATAGAAAAATCCTACCTGGTAGTGGTGTTTGCAGCCCAAAAATTTAGACACTACATGCTAGCTCATCAAATTAAGCTAATTTCCAAGATAGACCCCCTCAAGTATCTATTGTCAAAAGTAATGCTTACAGGCAGAATGGCTAAATGGGTTATGATACTATTAGAGCATGATATTGAGTACGTAGAGCGAAAAGTGATCAAGGGACAAGTCATTGTGGATCAGCTAGCAGAGGCTCCAATATATGCAGACAACCCACTCATATTAGAGTTTCCAGATGAGTCCCTTTTCAATCTCGGTGCAGCTGACCATTGGAAACTATACTTTGATGGCTCCCACATGCAACATGGATTAGGAGCCGGTGTGTTCTTCATCACCCCACAAGGGGACTACATACCAAGATCTTACAAGTTGGCATTCCCCTATACAAACAACATTGTAGAATATGAGGCTTTAACCATAGGTCTCAAAATTGTGGCACAATGGCGAATCATGGCATTAAAGGTCTATGGGGATTCACACTTATCATTAATCGAGTCAATGGTGAATACCAAACTAAAGATGATAAGCTCGCGCCATACAAGAAGGTGGTAGAGAGCCTCAAGGAATCATTTATCGATATCACCTTTGAGCAAATACCAAGGGTAAACAATAGAGCAGCCGATGCAGTGGCAATGATCGAATCCTTGCTATATATCCCTCACAACATCTTCAAACATGAATTCCTCATAGAGCAGCTTCTCGTACCAACTTTTGAGGTACCAGAGTTAGAATATGCATGCAAACTTGTTGGTCTCGATGATTTTTTGTACCATGAAATTTACACCTTCCTGAGATTAGGAATCCTCCTAGTTGACATTACCCTGAACCTCAAGTGAACCTTTGTCAAAAGGTCCTTACAATTTGTCCTCCTAGGAGAAACCCTTTTCCAAAGAAGTATCGATGGAACCTTGTTACATTGCTTAAAACCTAAGGAGGTCTTGAATTCTTTGATTGAGGTACACAATGGCACTTGTGGTTCACACTCAAGTGGTATGACCTTGCCTAAGAAGTTGCTGAGAACTGGGTACTACTGGTCGATAATGGAGAGAGAGGCACATGAGTTTGTCAGAAGGTGTCTATAGTACCAACAACATGGAGACCTCATTCATGCACCAACTCAAGAATTCCATCCTATTGTTACACCTTGGCCCTTTTCCCAATGGGGGCTCGATCTCGTAGGTAAAATCTCACCCACCTCATCCAATGGCCACAAGTTCATTATCACCGCCACCAAATACTTCACAAAGTGGGTCGAGGCAATCCCCATGACCTACATCACTGGAAAACAGATATCCAAGTTCATCCTGAACTACCTCATCTATCGGTATGGTGTTCCCCAATCCATCATCTCAGATAATGGGACACCCTTCAAGAATCAGGATGTCCATGACTTGTGTGAAAAATTCAAAATCCAACACCACTTTTCCACCCCATATTAACCACAAGGCAATGGCCAAGCATAAGCCACCAACAAAACCATTCTTAAGATCCTTAAGAAAATAGTCAATGACTTTAGTCATGATTGGCATTTGTAGTTAGATCCCACCTTATGGACCTACCACACCAACATCCACATGCCAACAAGTGCCACCCCATTCTCCCTGGTCTATAGATCAAAATTTATAATCCCAATCGAGATAGAGATCCCATCATTGAGGATATCATTGCAAAACATCATCACAGATGAGGAATACAGGGTTACAAGACTAAATAAGCTAGAGTTACTAGATGAACAATGCATGGATGCCCTAAATCATCTACAAGTCTACCATAATCGCTTGAAATGGAGCTACAACAAGAAGATTAGGAAACACACCTTTCAAGTCACTGACCTTGTGCTAAAACAGAATCAAAAGAATGTACCAAACCTAGATAGCAAAGGAAAATTTGAACCCAACTGGTTGAGACCTTTCATCATCACCGCAAGCTATAAATTAGGGGCATATCAGTTGTCAACACTAGAGGGTGAGCCTCTGCAAGAGCCCATGAATAGCTCTCACCTCAAAAAGTTTTATGCCTAAAAACTTGTAAGGTATAAAACCAAAAAATATAAAAACAATTAGAAACATTCTTGAAAAAATGGTTACCTTGATGAAAACCTAGTAAACAGGTGTCTTGGCAACAACAAAAAAATCAAAAAATGCAAAAATCCAAAAAAATAAGAAAAAGGATTGAAAACAATAAAGAAAAAAATCGTCCTATAGTGAAATCCACTTTGGTGGCGCTTTGGACAAGTACCTTGGTGAAAACTTGGCAAACAGGCATCAAGTGTAAATAAAGCACTCCCCATCTGCTGGGATCTACATCACATTTCATTAATCCTCCATCCACCCATCCACTCACATCCATACCATAGCCTAAGTTGATGAACAAATCATACTCCATCATAGTACTACTTGGCATATTCCTAAGGTTAGTTTTTCCTACCTTTATTGAAGTAGTCTACTGCTTAATGTTGGGGGCATATCCTTGAAACCGGCAGTGGATTGGATTTTTGTATATCTTTGTGATCATCCCAATTCATCAAAAAATCCAAAAACATTCAAAAAATCAAAAACATCAAAAACATCCAAATCGTGCAAAAAAAATCCAAAAACATGTCAAAAAATTTCATCATTAAGTCTTGTCAATCTTTCACCTTGTCGAACTAAGTTATCTCTAAGCTTGAATGTAGGAAAAGTTGATCTTTGATCATCCCTCAAGACATTTAGGTCAGTCCTTTAGGTGTCCATCACAATAAAATGGCAATCTTCTTGCCCATCTTATCATTGAGTCAAGTTTGTCGTCAGTCAAACTATGTGATCTCTGTGTGTATAACGTAGGAAAGGCTAATCTATGGATCAGCTCTTGAGACCCCTAGGGTAGATCTTTAGGTTAGTCTCTTCATCGTAAATCTTGAAAGTACCAAAAAATTGGTAAAACATCTTAAAATACCAAAAACAATCTCAAAATATCTGAAAAATCCAAAATGGTGCATCCATTTCATCTCGCTTTCACCCGTGATTGTCATCACTCATAATAAAATCAGTCATCGCTTTCACCCTTTGATGAGTCAGTTAGAAGCAAGTCTAGCAGGTTCAAAAAGTGAATACCTAATCATCAAAGTCTTGAAACTCTAAATCAGTAAGCAAGCAAGTTGGTCAACTTGGAGTATCAATACCCTATCATCCAAATCAGTCCCATCAAAACCCTAATCACAACCTGTCCTAGGATGAAGCTTACCTACAATGGACATAAGCACCAGGTACCCCATAATAGTTTAGTCTTGGCTAGTGGTATGAAGAACATTAGCTTGTTTGGTTTGCTTTATTTTGTCTTTTATTGACTTATCTTATTTTGTGCTCATTCCAAGGACCTCTTGATGATGCCTAAACAAATCAGGTTTAGAGAGAAAGGAATGGGACAATGATTATTATCTTTTTTTATCTATTATTCTTGTTGGATACTCTTGTAAAATAACTTAGTCATGCGTGCTTTTTTTGGTTTGTAGGGAGGGTGTTTTAGATATCTTTTTGACCACATAGGAAAGCTTGCTTTCTTGTGTTTTGGCCTGAGATGTTTAGAATGTTTGAACTACATCCTGAATGAAGTACGTATGCTAAGTGTGAACAAGAATAATCCTATTTGATTTTCAATTCAAAATCCACCACACTAGGTACCACGCCATCATGGTCCTTTATACCTTGATGCATCATACCTTTGTGTGTTATCAAACATAACGTAATCGACCCTTTGAAAATCCCAACTCCTAGAAATGAAAATCACCATCATTCCTAACTAACTCTTTGATTCTCAATTCTTCTATCTTCCTTCCACACTAGCATGGTATCATAATAGTAATCAAACATCTCCAATGCATACACTTTGCATCTATGTAATCATTAGCATATTGCATCACATCATTATCTTAAGTTATGAGGAATAATATAAATTTGTTATAATAAGCATCTTAAGAAAGCATTGCATCATACATAATCATTTGCATCCATTACCATTTGCATATCATTACACCATCATTAACATACATTAGACCCATACGATCATCATTAAAAGTATGAAAAATAAACCAAAAGAAATGCATCCATTAGAAACATACATCATATTACATAAACATACGAATTAGGAACATCTCATAGCATCATAATAAAACTGCATATCATACATTTGCACCATACATATCATAAAAAGGTGAACCATCTCATATATATCATCAAAAATACATTGTTATGATACAAATCGGATCAAGTGTACATCAAATATATGGTACAATGGGGCAACAATATGGCCCATAAATCAAAAGTGAAAAATTGTCCGTGATCAAAAGGGCTAGCCTTGCTGGCTGCTGCCCTCCCCCACCTACCTGTCATCGTGATGCTCTATCGGTCACCTCCCTATCTACTGGGAGAAGTCTGGCACTCTGCCTATTGATGGCACTGCCTATTGGTAATGCTGTTGATAGTACTTAGCCTCCCTGATAGCCTCTCTGTACTCCCAAATATCAACTGATTGGCCCTAGGATGTGGAGGTTGTGCTCTCTAGTTGTCTCTATCGACCAATCTCCTGATTCCTCTTGGATCATGCCTAGTCTCTCTCAGGAGTAACTACAATGACCTGCTACCAGGCCTCATCCCGCTCTACTGTCAAGACCTATACCTAGCCCTACAGCTATTGAATCAATGCATCCCGAAGATCTAGCTATCCTATTGGTTGTGTTGTTGACTGATGCTATGGTACCCCCTAGTGCTACCCATCCTGTCCTACTACCTGTTGTGTTAGGTCTCTCAAAGGTGACTGCTAAGGAGGTGGTACACCTCCCCGACCTCTACCTATTGCCCTGCCCCAAGCTTTCTGACGTGGGATCACTATGTTAGGAACTGTCAACCTCAGTGGAGGTCGGAACCATGCCATGTATGTTGGAGTGACCCCTGTATTTGCTGGCCCCTGATCATATGGCCATGGCCATACCACTAACTATCTGAATGAGGATATTGCCTTGGCTGCTAGAATCGGTCGCCCCCATGCTGTGTCCCTTGGGGTACAGGCAAAGATCACCATATACTAATCATTAGGCTTGTCCTGCATCTCACCGAACTGTCTGGCTACCCTGTCAGGAAGGTACCTCTCCACCATAGTATGCTCTCGACCCTACATGAACCTGTCCTAATGAGCAAAGAAATGTTGTTGTGCATCATCATACCACAGACCTATACCCATCCACGACCTCTATATGAACACCATCATCTCATCCAAAACCCCCCACCAGTAGGCCACACCGTCCGTACCCATATGGGTAAAGTGGATCTCTACCCTATTGTACCACCACACAACGGGATCATCAATATCTATAATAACGGGTGTCACAACTGGGCAAAGCATCAGGATCCGCTCTCATGCCCAAATGTGTAGAAGAGTCACTCTAGCCCTGAGAGCCCAATCATCTAGGTAAGAAAAATTGTGCAAATATCTATACAAAGAGGCCAGCAATACTAGTCCCCAGGCAAAGCACTCTAGGAAAACACATATCCGCTACCATGCCAACCCCCAACCTAGACTGAAATATCAATGACGTCGATCAGGAGCTACAAGACCGAAAATAATAGCAACCATAATCAACATATAGGTAGGAGTCGTAGCTCGATACTGCTCCAATTCTATCTGATCGTCGCAAAGGATAAGCTTAGTAACACCCATAACATCAAAGTAGACATCCCTACCCTCCTCCAGATCGAAGATCACTCGTACTCCATGAATGGGTAATCGGAGGATGCACCAGACATCCTCAAGGGTAATAGTGGCCTCACCAGTAGGAAGATGAAAGGATGACATCTCGCTATGCCACTGCTCGGCCAGGGCAGTCATCATACCCAAATGTGCCCAAACAGCAGGGACATATGCAATGTTCCATAGCCCAAGAATCCCAAGCTGCTCCTAGAGATATATGTGCATAACCTATAATCTCTTGAGTACTAGCCACTGGTGCTCCCTCAAATGAAGTACCTCACGACTCTCCTGCATAAGGGAAGATGTCGTGTCAGTTTCCCTAAAGAAAATCTGCTACTCGTATCGTATTTCGCTTTTGAAACAGAAAAAGCGGTGGTGTTCTCAAAAGTGGTGCAGTTTGTAATGTTCCAAACTATGCCATGTGGTTGACTTTGGTGCACCCTTTAGACAAATTGCATTGTGCAGTACTACTTGTGCGCATGGCCAGGTTTGGTGCCAGAACCCTAAATTCTTAAAATGTGCCATGTGGTGCTCTGTGCATAAGCGGTTCTATATGGGACAGTTTAGCCCTGACTTAGTAGTTTATGTGGTACTATATAGCATTGCACCATTTCAACCTGACCTAAACCCTATTTAATGTACGAATAACAAGAAAATTGAAAGTCAAATAAGGGTACATACCACGGGCCCTGCGACGATTGGTCACTGATGCACTCATACCCGCTTTCACACGTGTCTAGGAAGTTGCCATTGTGCCATCTTGTCCAAGACTCAAAGCTCAAGGTGTCAAAATTTTCAAAGGTTTAAGATTGCAAATGTATTGAAAGTGACTCCTCAACGTCTATTTAAGCTTGAAAATTAGGGTTTTTGACCTAATTTGACCTTCCAACTAGGGTTGTGGTCCCCCGATGCCGTTTTCATCCAACTGAAAGCCATTTTGCATCCTTTCTAGCATTCTAATACTCTTTTTGGCATTCCGAGGCATTTCTGGCCTCTCAGGCACTTTATCCATTTTTTTTGCGAGATCATTCAAAAAATCAAAAAAAAATTCCGATCTCTCGAGGGGGCAATATCCAACAATATCCTTCCACTGGGGCAATAGTGGGGCATCTAGAAAAATTTCAAAAAATCTTGAACCTTTGATCACAATAGTTTTATTCTTTGAATCAATGCAACAAGTACATTGCTTCAAAGAGGGGCAAAATGTAGACATGGAAAATGTACATTTTTTATATGGATACTTGATCTCGATTACTACCAACATTTCTTCCTGAATCATACTCTTAGAATTTCATCATAATTTTATCTCTTAATTTAATGGATCATTATTCATCTAATTAAGTCTTCTTCCTCCAATGATTAAATTAATCAATTTAATTTAATTAACCTTACATTTATGTTTAATTAAATAAATCATTTTGCTTAATTAAAATCCATAAAGTCCTCTTATCAAATTAAATAAACTAAACCTTATTTGATTTAATCTAACATATTCTTCTTTAAGTTAAATAAATCAAATCATTCATTTAATAAATCATTTCCTCTCAATTCTGATTTAAATTAATTCATCTATTTGAGTCAAAATTGTCAAATCATCTAATTCTTCATTAAATTAATCAAAACCTTGATTAAGTTAATCCCTCTCACTAAAATCCTCTAGAGAATGCAACTTGCACAATAAATCAATTACTTTGATTTACTGAATTCTCTATTTTCCCTCACATGGCATCAAAAGGGAATATTCCCTCATTTGAATTCAAAAAGGCCAAGTGGATTTGGTCCTTCCAATAAGGCATTTAAGGCCTCTTACATGTCCTTGGCCTTGAGCCAAGTGACATTAACTTCATTTCCCTTCCCTCTTCAACAAGTCATTTCATAAATTCAAATTCAAACTAAATGCATTTATTGGCACTTTGGCCAAAATGTGCACAACCCTCAACCATTCACATCATGACATGTGGCATTCAACCATTGGATTGAAGGTTAGTCCCACATTGCTCAAATCTCTTTCATTCTTCCAAATTTAAATCTATAAAATGGAGGCTTCTCTCCTCATTTCTCATCCAAAATTACATGCAAAGTTACTCTCTTCACATTGAGAGCTAATTTTTCCCATTTCACTCAACCATTCATCATCTTCAATATTTGTAACAAGGTTATGCTCAAATCTCTTTGGGAGATTTGACCATTTCTCAATCACTCACAATTGCAACTTAGGAGTTGGGAAAGGGCCAATTTCAACATTCAATTGGCACCAATTCCCCCATGGGATCACTATTCTATTTCCTTAATTAGGATTAAAACTCACTTATTTAAGTTTTGTTCTTCATTTCTTCCTAATTTAAGTTAAATAGATGGATTTGATAGTGAATCTCTCATGCTTGTTTGTATATTGAGCTAACAATTTGACATGTTTGTTTCTCTTGTGCATTTTCAAGTGTAGGGGTTCACACCTATGATACCTGAGGATCCAATCCATGAGGGTGAGGAAAAGGAGGCTGATCCACCAAGGTCCCCAGCTACTTCATAAGTTGTTGCAATAGCTGCTGCCATTGCCACCATTCCACCTACTTCACTTGCAATGGCTGCTTCCTCTCCGCCTACGATGGACATCTCTGTCCACCTTGCCTCCACCTCTCCAATTATGTAGGTTGTATCGATGGATTCATCCTTTGCCATGACCTCACCAATCTCATCATTCTTCATGTCTCCTTCCCTTCCACCCACTTCACCTGCTATTGCAATTCCTGCCCTCACTCTCCTAGAGTCCTTTATTAAATATATACAAAATGTGTCATCCAAACTTTCAAGAATGCTTGCAAATCCAATGGTGCAAGCTACGGTAGCCCAAGCAATGGTTAACACCCTAGCTCGCCCTCCTCCTATAGAACCACCGAGGATGGAGGCCACAATTTAAATCTTGGATGAGCTCGAGCGATGAGAACACAAGGCAACCGCAAGGCCAAAGGATGAGGAATTTGTATATCAGGAGTATCCCATCCATGAGCATCAGGTGATTGATGAGGTGGAATATGAATCTTCTAGTCAGGGCGGTGAGGATCAGGGAACAGACATACTCCAAGAGATATTTGATCTAGAGTTCGACATAGAGTGGAACAAGCAACTAAAGGAGATTGAGGATAAAGAAGCTGAAGGACAATTGAGAATTGAAAAAAGAGTTATTGTTCTAGGGACTGAAGGTAGTAGTTCTCCTACGGAAAGACATAATCAAAACTCAGAGCATGAGGAAGAAGCATCCTTCCATGAAGGTTAACAAGAAGATAGGCCCGGGGAAAGTGAGAATGACTACAAAGAAGAGGAAAAGGGTGCCGAAAGGGAAGACCACCCTAAAGAGCAGTTGCTCACCAAATCTCCTACCAAACGCATAACTCTTGCAAAAGATTCTGATGAGGAGAAGGAGGATGCAAGGGCTGAGCAGGAGACCCTTAATGTCAAAGCCATTGAGCTTAGGGTGGAGGACAACAAAGGTCAATAGGAATCACCTAAGGCAGGGCCTCAGATGCCTGAGTGGCTACAAAAGCAGCTTGAAAAGAAAACTCTCACCCTGAAGGATCTGAAGGCAAGGCTGTGGGAAATACTAGCCACAGCCCAAATTATGACCAAGAAGGAGAAGAAGCCAAGAGTTAGGTCTAAAGTAATGATAGATGCCTCTGGATCTAGGGTAGTGCAAATAGCTAAGTCGGTAGTTGGAGAACAGGGAATAAGCTATAAATTTTCCACCATGGACTTGGGAGTAGCTACTAGGGAGCAGAAGGTCGACCACCTCCAGGAATTAGTCACCACAGTGGTGCACCTTATCCAGCGGGATAAGATTTCAAAGGAAGAGCTCAAGGCATAGGTGGTTGATCTGATGACCTACATTCAACAATGGTCATCTCCTAATGAACAGCCTACCATGTCATCGGCCCCGCTGCAATTGTTGTCCTAGGAATAGATTAACAAACTGGAAATGAGGAGAAATTTGTATAAGACCACGGAAACATGGTTCCAACAGGTCTTGGACATCAGGAACACGGGCATCAACTTGGTTCTCCAAACAGCAAATAAGTTCTTGGAAGTCCCTTGAAGGCACGAGGAAAATCTATGAGGAGTTCTCGAAAAAGTACATGGTTTCCTATTCAAAAATACAGGCTATCCTAACACTATTGAGTGAAGTTTGTGAAAAGGACCTTGCCTTCAAGGACGATGACCATTTGTTGATGGATGTATGGAAGCAACATTTTGATCATCGAAAGGGGAGGCTGGAACAGATCCTAAAAAGAATAATTCCAGATATTGAATGGGCCAAAGAGGCCAGAGGAGATTGTGCCAGATATCTTAAGCTGATGATAGGGTACGAAATGTCTATTGTTAAGATCAATCCAAAAATCATAAAGCCTCACTTCCAAAGGAGGATGGAGAAGGAAATGTCAGCCGAGATTACCAAGGACTTTATGAGCTTTCACCTAGTCTAAGCTTTTCAGGGACAATGCTGCCAAGTATGACGAAGACTGGGAAAAGCTCGTTAAGAACTCCAAGGAATGGGGTTACCAGGTATTAAGGGCTGATATCATTGAGGTTGAAAAGCTTTGGTCGGTAATCTTGAGATTTGTGGAGTATTCAGCTTTGAAGAAGCGGGAAGGTAACCCTGTTATTGATGAAGAACTTCTGAAAGAGTAGCTGCAACAAAGAGCAATCAGGAAAAGGACAAAACTACTATAGTGCTACCACTAGAAGACAAAATAGGGAAAAGATAAAAGATATTTTTAAAATGTAATATATTTGGGGGTAGGTGAAACCTTGCTATAAAGTGAATCTTGGCCACACAATGGAATTGAATCTTGGCCACTCTTTTTACTTTTTGAAAACTATAAATAGGGGTCTCCTCCTCTCATTTTAAGAGATTTGAGTTGTTGTAAAGGCATGTTGCAGAAATTGCAATAGAAATACAGTCCTTTCTTGGTGTATTTTGGATTTCTTCACATGTTTCATGATTCTTTTGCAATAAGTTAAGATTCTAGTTTAAGTTATTTTTTTGTTCTTAGTTTCCTTTCAGCCATCCTTGGTAGATTTAGTAATGTTGTCTTTGGTTATGAAGATTCATGTTGTGTGTATGCTTTTTTTGTCCATACTTTTAGTCATTTATTGTTGGTAAGTGACTGTGCAAAGTTAGTCTAGACCATGATTTTATAGCTACTCTTTAAACCTCATCTTTGTTCACATCTGTATGGTGAATGAATGATGAAATATTTGCAGTCTTTAGAAGATAGCATAGATTTCATGACATTGTAAAATTTTTGGTTTAGTGAAATTCTATTTTAAAGAAATTGTCCACAGTAGGAACCTCCATGATCACTGTTCATCGATAGTTGTAGGTCCAGGAATCTTCTCTCTTCCCTTCCCTTTTCCTTTTTTTTAAGAGATAACCTATGCTAAGGTTCATTGCACTTTGTAAAGTCAAATTCAATGAAAAGATGGAGTTCAAGACTGTTGTTTGAACTTGCAACAAAGTGTTGTAATTTCTTATCCAAAGAGCTTTGTTCGTAGATCTGATTCTCCTACAACTTTGACTCACATAATACTACCTTGTGATTCCAGTAAATCACATCATACATCAATTGATTTATCCCAATCATCATCATGACCTGACATCTAAGAGACCTTGGGATAGTGTTCTGCAATTTGATTGTTGAAGATTGTCTTTCAAGAGAGGTAATGCACCTACATATTACTTGTGTTGTGAAGTGCATTAAAAAACCATCAAAAAAATTGGTGCTAGAAGGAGGGCCTTTGGGAGATAAATCTAGATCAAATTGGGTCATTCTCCCTTGAGAGATTTCATTGAGTCTTGAGATCTACACTGAATAAAGGGGAATTTCAGGAATTACAGCCCCCTGTCTGAGCTAAAAGAGCTGAAAAAAGGGAACCATCCATCATTGATTCACCAGAATAGCTCACTTCTCTCTCACCTCTGTCTTCTACATCATCATTTGTAGTACCACCTTCCACTCATTTGATCCAAACATCCTTCTAGGCTACCACTTTGTCTGGTTTGAACATCGTCTTTCAGTCGAACACAGTAGCAAACCTTGTCGCTATCCCTCTATAGCTACCACTCTGTATGGCATAGCCACCTCCACTGCCTCCTCCCATGGCATGGATGGGAAATAACCCATCCTCTTTGGCCTTCAATTTCTACCATGATATGCCAAAGAATCCTAAAAGCTTCTACACAAAATTTAGTGCCTGAGACCTAGAGAGGACTGTGGAGGAACATGTAAGGATTTTTGAAATCGCTTTAAAGACTATGCAGATTATATACAAGGGTGTCGCATGTAGGCTCTTCACCTACTCTCTTGAGGAGGAAGAATTCTACTGGTATGTCAACTTGCCTACCAGAACGATCAATACTTGGACTCTTCTGAAGGAAGCTTTCCTGCAAAAATTCAAAACTCTGATCAGCCTTGCAGACTCATACCGACACTTCATGTCGGTGTAAAGGGAGATCAATGAACCGATCAATTCATTCAATGATCACTTCCATAGAGCGCACACTTAGCTATAGGCATGTACATTTTCAATGATGTTGTTGTCTTGCCTATTTACTATGCATCATTGAATAACCTTACTTCAACTCTGGTAAAAAGAATTTGACCACTGCCCACCAGGTTGGTCGATGCATACATTGAGGTCATTATCACTAGCATGCATTTGGGGTAGAACATTTCTGGTTTGTTTCCTTCTCTCAAGAAAATGGCACATCTGACATAGATTCAGGGGCTTACTCAAGCCTTGCTGCATCAAACACCCCTACTGAATTCGGTACCACAGCTACCTATGGTTCCACACCTTGGGTAGCTAATGAATCAGGTACCTTTGATCCCTCACTACTTGTTTCCATAGTAGAATCATTCTCATCCTCAGTCATCCTAGGTGCCAGCATACCTCAAAGCAGTTGAATTCCCACCTGCTCATCAGAATTAGCCGATTGGACAACCCGTGTTCCTCTAGAATTCAGCATCACAACCAAACAATGTCGAAAGGTACAAGATTGATGAGCTCACAGAGATGATCTAGAAGATGTCCACATAAGTGACACACTTGAGAAATCAGAATAACCAGCTGCAAGCATCACAAAAGAGCATCTAGGCTAATTTTAATCATGATAACCAAGATCATCGAGAAAGTCGGGACAGTCAGGATTCTAGCATGTCATTCAGGCAGAATTATGATAGAAATCAGAATCTGGGTCAAAACTTTGACCAAAGGCCTTTCCAAAAACAAAACCGGATATGGAACACAAGACCCAACAATGGTGGCATTCCCACACCCCTTGATCATCCTAGTAGCAATTAAAACCCTACAATTAGAGTTTACTTGGCTGACGCCTCTTTATTTGGTTGGTGTCGCATACACAAAACAAGTCGGGACTCAGAGTTGGATTGTCTGAAATTCCAAACTGCTGCCGGCATTATCCAAGTTGAAGTCCAGAATGCAGTGTACAATTTAGGGTGTAGAGACATTATCTCATCTGACTCGTATGACTCCTCAATGCTACTGGTGAATCAAGATCCTTTCCCAAAGGCTGAGTGCAACACACTAGAGTAGGAGGGTGTCGAATCGAATAACAATGATAAAGAGAAAGAGGTAAGTTCTGAAATTCCTTTGGCTCATCTTTTCAATTCAGTATATAATGGTCCTAAAGAGGATGAAGAAGAGCCTAGGGAAGACGAACTCCAAATTTTTCACCAACGGACTACCCCTTATAACCTCAAGAATAGGTAGGTTAGTGGTCATGTTGGAGGTCCTTTTACTACCTCCACTCTGTCAAATTATTTCAGCACCCCTCCTTATCAAAATGCAAGAAATAACCCAAGTTTTCCCTATACACCCACACGGTACCTCAGCAAGAACAAACATTAGAACCATGGCCAAATCCAACCCACTAGCTCCTCCCAAAACATTTCCTATGATCAAAAAGTCGAACAGATGGGGGAGTACATTACTGAGGAATTTAAAAAGGTGAAGTTGAGTGTGTCTGCCTTTGAGATATTAAAGGTTCCTGCCATTAGGAATTCCTTTTTTAGGATGATAAATGAGACTCCATTGGGGTCAACTCAAGAAACTCCACCTAAGAGGGTCTCCCTTGATGATCAATAAAATGGGTCGATTATTAGATAGGTCTTCAATAGTAAGGCTGATCCATCTGTAGGTCAAGAAGCAAACAAATAGCCTGACAAAGTAATTAATTAGGAACCAACCCAAAGCAAGGGAAATGAGAAAGACAAGGGCCAAGTCACCTAGGTGGACATTTTCGAAGGATTGTTTTAAGGGAAATTCAAAACTTCTCCCTTTCTGACCACCATTCGCATGTTCGGGAAGAACCTCCACAACTGCCTACTGGATTCAGGGGCTTCTACCAATTTCATGCCCCTAAGCATGTGCAAGGTGCTCAAAATAATGCCAACTCCCTCTCGACGGAAGGTGACACAGCTAGACAAAATTGAGATTAGCATAGTGGGGGAAATTAGTAGAATACCTATGAATATTGATGTTGATCCCTAGATCCAATAGACCATAGATATTCAAGTGGATGATATCTTGGATATGTATGGTATAATCCTAGGAAGGGATTTCACAAGGGTGTTGAATGGATATCCCATGACTGATTACTCACACATGTGGTTGCCAAGGAAAGGAATGTCAAATCAGATTTGGATTGATCGGGAACCACAGATGAGATTTATGATCACCGAGTACAACAACACAAATGAGGTGTTGTATACTGAAACAAATTTGGGGAATTATTCCCTAGTATCATATTTGAACAAGTAGGAATGCCTTGAAGATGAGGGAACAAGCGACTTTTTCCTCATGTTGTGTAGCCCGCCTGCTAATTTAGCCAATACCTCTCAGAGCACTAAAGTGTTGATTGAATCCAACGATGAAGAGTCAGTGGAGGATGACAGTCTGGAATTCCTGGACGGTTTCTAAAATTTCATGGAAAAATGCATACAACACTAGCTTAGTTTGGGAGCCTGAATGAACTTTTAGGAACTCTTGCTCCCTAATTAGTGCAGAGTGCATAATTTTGCCCACTCAAATTTTGAACACATTAAAAGACAAACCACTTTGAAGGAGAAAGCAGGGTCAGCACCACCCGAACAAACATGTTCTGTCCCTATGCCTTCCCAAATGATTACTGAAATGAATTCCCCACCGAAGGTAAAAATCGGATCTATTGCTTTTGCATCCAAGGATTCTCCTAGATTCTAGACATTGCCCTTTGATAGGTCTAAATCCAAGCACAGAGCTGGAGTAAGTTTCAAATTGATCAATCCCAGAGGTAAGTCATACTTTGTTTCTCACAAACTTCAGCTTCATTGCACCAATAATATAGCAAAGTATGAGGCCTTAGTCCTGGGCCTCCTAATGGCATTAAGAAAGGGTATCAAAGTCCTCCAAGTGTATGGAGATTCAAAGTTGGTCATAAAGAAAGTCAGGAAGATCTATTCCTGTTATGATCGAAGACTCACCAACTATAGGAACCACATATGGGATCTACTAGAAGGACTGGATGCATTCAATATCTAATTGATCCTGCATGCTCAGAATCATACCACCAATGCCTTGGCATAAGCAACAAGCACGCTACAACCACTGTCCCTATCTGGCCTCAAAATATTCATGGTGGAACTCACCTCCATTCCATCAGTGCTAGAGAACATAGCCAACTTCTAGGTATTCAATGATGACAAACACATCCTGGATTTTATCACCAGTTCGGATGTGTTTGCTACACAAATAATTGATGAAGTGGAACCTCAAGAGGCTGACCTAGATATAGAGGGGATTATCAACCTGAAGACCAACACCATCCCTAGGGGAATGGTCCAATTAGAGTGAATTTTTGACTTGGATCAGATCAAAGATCAAGATCATCAAGCTAAGAAAGATACCATCAGTGGCCAGTGTGACACTTACAACCTCAGAATGGGAGGGAATGCTAAGAAATTGTTCATTGGTAAGGTGTGCAATCCTAAGGAAAGAAAGGGTATACTCGAGGCTCTCCATAAATACCACGACATCATTGTCTGGAGCTATAAGTATCTCAAAACGTATGATACATCAATTATCACCCACACCATCCCTCTTAGACCAGATGCAAAGCCATTTTGATAGTGGCAGTGCCCTATCAACACTTTGCTAGAACTAATAATATACAAAGAAGTACAAAATTTGTTGTCAGCCAAGATCAATTTTTAAGTTAGACATTCCAAATGGGTGGCGAATTTGGTTCCTGTTAGAAAGAAAAATGGGGAAATAATATTGTGTGTCGACTTTCACAATCTGAACTGAGCCTCAAAAAATGATAACTATCTTGTGCCTTCATTAGATGAGGTGTTGCAGATAGTAAATGACTCTCAGATGATGTCCTTCCTAGATGGATATTTGGGGTACAACCAGGTCATGGTACAGTATGAAGATCGACATAAAATGAAATTCACCACCAAATGGGGAACTTTCGCTTACAGATGAATGTCGTTCGGACTAATCAATACTAGTGCCACTTTCCAGTGTGCCATGGATATTGCATTCAAGGACCTGATCGGCAAGTGCATAATCATCTACATGGATGATTTGATAGTATTCTCAAAGCAGTGGGGTAATCATATCACTAACCTATTCAAAGTCTTTGAAAGATGTCACGAATTCAGGGTTTCCCTTAATCTGAAGAAGTGTATCTTTGGTGTCACTGAAGGGAAGCTCCTTGGACATGTCCTATCAGAGATAGGAATTTCTATTGACCCTGAGTGTATCCAATTGATCATGAAGATTCAATTGCCAGGCAACAAGAAGGAATTAAAATATTGTTTTAGAAAGATCAACTTTGTCCGCAGGTTTATCATAGGCTTTGCGGAAATCATCAAACCACTCAATGCTATGCTAAAAAAGATGCTAAGGTTGAGTGGACCCCAGAGGAAAAGCAAGCTTTTGGGGAAATCAAGAGGGAAATTGTGGATGCCCCTGTGTTGGTCAACCCCAACTACCTGAAGCCTTTCTACATCTACTCATTCACTTTAGATCATTTGTGTGCCAGTATCTTGACATAGAAGGATGACGAGGGGAGCGAACATTCGATCACCTTCATGAGTACCCCTTTGAAGGATGCTGAGCTACAGTATCACAACGTTGAAAAATAAGCCTATGCCCTTGTTAAGGGGGTCAAGAAGTTCAGGAATTATATCATGTGCAACAAAGTGTTCACTATAGTTCCTGAACCCACGGTGAAGACATTGCTCATGCAGAATGAGCTAGGATAGCAAAGGGAAAAATGGATTGCATTGTTGCAAGAGTATGATATGGAAATCAAGCCAATGAGGCTAGTGAGAAGGCAAGAACTTGCCAAAACAATGGGAAAAGTGCATATTGAGGCTGGGCTCAAACTCACAGTGCAACAGTACCAGCTGGAGGATGTCTCTCCAAGGGAATGGGACGATGACATAGTATATTACCTATTGAATCATAAATTCCCACCTCATCTATAGAGAGTCCAAAGGTGAGCCCTTAGGTTGAAAAGCAGTAGCTACATGTTATAGGGTGCCATACTATACAAGAGGACTCATGAAGGTATCTACTTGAGATGCCTTGGTAAAGAAGAAGTTGACCGTGTTCTCAAAGAGCTCCATGATAAGTTCGGGACTAGTCATGGTTTTGATTTATCAAGTGTGCATCAAATTTTAAGATTTGGGTACTATTGGCCCATGATTTTCAAGGATTCTCACAGTCATGTCTGTACCTACCACTTATGCCTGACCGTTGCCACTTGAGAAAGGAATGTTGTTGTCCCATTGCAACCTGATTTGGAGGTAAGGTCATTCACACAGTGGGGTCTCGACTTCATTGGTCTGGTAAGCCCTCCATCATCTGTTGGACATAGGTACATTCTAACCGCTTCTAATTATTGTACTGGTGGACAAAAGCAATCACTTGTAGGAAATGTACAACTGAAGTAGTAACTAATTTTCTGGAAAGTTTTATTTTAAATCACTTTGGTTGTCCTTACACTCTAGTATGTGATAACGGCCCTACATTTGATTCGTTAAAATTCATGGGTTGGGCCTTTGATTATGATATCACCCTTAAGTTTTTCTCTAATTATTACCCTCAAGGCAATGGCCTTTCCAAGTTAACCAACAAGAATTTGATCACTATGATCAAGAAATTACTAGATAGAAATCCCAAAGACTAGCATACCCAACTTTGTTTCGCCTTATGGGAAGATTGTACCCGTCACAAGACTGCCCTTGGAGATTCCCTATACCATCTCATTTATGGATTGGAGCCTATTTTCCCCATACATTCGAAAATCCCTACCCTCCAATTCACCAATGATTTTTATGAAGGAGGAGACCGCAGAGAAGCTCACCTTGTCGAGCTGCTACACCTAGAAGAAGTATGAGACCGTGCAATAGAAAATTTCACCAAACATTAGGGCATAGTCAAAAGATGGTTTGACCATCAAGCCAAAATTAAGGCCTTCTGTATTTCCGATCTGGTCCTTTATTGAGACAATTTCTATGAAAAGAAAGGGGAACATAACAAATTCAACAAGATTTGGCTTGGCCCCTTTCAGATTGATGAAATCCTTGGAGATAATGCTTTTCGTTTAAATACTTTGACTGGTGAAAATGTCCCATTGCCTATCAATGAGCAGCACCTCAAGGATTACTTTCAAGCCTGAGCTCTTCTAGTGTTGTTTGTGTAAATACCTATACATAAGTTAGGATAGGTTTCCCTGCTTTGTCCTTCTGTTTTGCTCATTTCCTGGTTGTTTTTGACATTGGAAGAGTCTTCACGTTCTGCTATGGTGGCCGTGGTCAGCTTGATAAATGGTTTTCCTTGCTACTTGCTCTTGTGTTGTTCTCTAGATAAGCCTTCATTCCATATTGCTTTCCTTTGAGAGCCCCTAAGCATTGGTTTTAAACTTTTGAACTCTGAACTAACCTAGGATGGTGTTCCACTTGAATTTCATGTGTCTATCATGGAACACACAAAAACACATTTTAAAATTTCCAAAGAATGGTATGGTGATTATTGAGAAGGCTGGATAAGTGAAAAATCTAAAGTCTACTCCAGTGACCACTATGATTCCCAAGCCCATAGTAAGCTTCATTGCCTACACAGTTGAACAAAAAAGAAAAAGAAAAGTGCAAAAAAATAAATATCAAATGAAAAGAATGAACAATGTGAAGGAAACAACTATATCGGTGTGCAAATATCTCTACCAGGGCTATGGATGCCTAGTTGGTAGTAGAGATATGTTTGTGGGATCACAGTGACAACTATGTTGGGGCTATGGATGCCTAAATGGCAGCGGAGCAATGTCCAGGTTACTTTTGGGGTCACGCAAACTACATATCTTATCCCTCCTAATCAATGGTTTCCTATGCTATATGCAAGGAAAGTAAATGAACTCACCATGCACACACCTCCATGATGATGTCACGTAATGATTCAATCTCGCCTTCTTTAACCTGCTCTTAGTTTAGCTTTGAAAATTAGCTTTGGTGTGTGAAACTATAGATCATGGGTCTGGAATGAATATTTATCTTTAGAATATCAGGAGCATTCTCCTAGCAGAGTCGCCATTTGTTGTGCCTATAGCACACATGCCCCATTCGGAATAGAGACCCTCTCTTTCCTATTTTACTTGTTGGGTCCTTTTTACTTTGCCTCATTTTGCGTGCTCATTTTTGCATCCTTAAAGGTCAACACATTCTCAAAAGTCACATTTTAGGGTTGACCAAATTTTTCCCCTTGGAAAATGTTAAACCTTAAGTCGTTTCAGGTTTTCCCTGACTATTAACCTTTCTGATGTCTGTGGCGCCTTCCGAGCCTGGACCCTCGGGTTTCCCCTACCAGGTTTCATTGTCATCTTTGCCATTCTGCGTGGCTAGCGCCCAATGTCTTTCTGGCCTCCAGATTCTAGTGCTTCATTGGCTATTTGAAATATTTGATTGAACTTGATGGCTCTCCCCATATGTCTTCCCAAACACCAGACCCCGACTCTCAGATTTTTGCCTTCGAAATATTGGTGTATTTTATTGTAAACCAGGTTTATCTCCTAATCTACCTATGGAATTGCCAATTCCAATCAAGGGCAGCTCGGAGGACCTGGACCAACTGACGAGGATTTTAAAAATAACCTCCTACACTTTGGGCTCTGCAAGACCCAGGAGGATGGTCCCTATTAATGTATTTATGATCTCTACACCAAACTCATAAACATGTTATTAAAATTTCACAAATAATCTCACTTAATAGCTCAATAGAATGAGATAAGACTGAAATTAATTGGCTATTCATGAGTAATATCAACCACTTGGAGCATGAGATGGTTATAACATCATTTCATAACTTATGATAGTCATTTTAATTGCAAGTTGGCGGCAAGCCCTAAGTAAAGGCATACAGAAACATGATTTCATAAATTCATACAATTTAGATTAGTGTCATATACCATTGGGGAGTCAAGTTTACAAACATTCAGGAAGCAACAACAGATTCAAATACATAACACATATGATCCATCGCAATATTGCATTACAATATTGTCAATCCCTATCCCAGCCCAATACTTCTTACCAAATCCTTTTACAAACATACCCATCTATGATTCCATCCAAGCATTTAATTAATTCTTTGAATTAAAGTGAAAACGAAAACATACTCATCACAACAATGAGATGAACATCATAATCCTTGATCTTTTTATTCAAAATTATGATATGTTTGTATACAGGAGAGACAAGAGCTTGAGATATATCATCATAACTCAAATGCTAGTACTGTTATGAACCTTGGAATTTCATAAACATAAAACCCATTACAAGTGAACCCCAAACCTAAATTTCCTTAACATTTAGAAAATGAAATTCTTACAATATGTTCTGCAACTAGACCTAGACTCAACCTTCAAAATTTTTGGCTTGCCAACCACTACTTCTGGCCTTGAAATCCTTCTTATAGAAATGAAGGAGCAAACAAGCATCGGGCCAGAAGTTACACATGTCATGAATCAATAGGACTGCTATACACCCCTTCAAAATAATGATTAAGATTTCCCATTCCTTGAACATCTTCTTGTTGATCTTTCACCTCCATACAATAGTTGTTGCATTAAGTTACATCTCAAAATCTGCGCTCAAAAACTGTCATGGAATCAAAACCATAATTAGTTACACTGTACCTGTTGAGCTGTAAGTTGCCGGTGGAAAAAACTGTTTCATTCCTCATTAGTTAGGTACTTTTCAGCCCAAATTTGATACTCTTCATCCGTGGGCCAATTAAAATTCACCACCTCAATCACCCTAGTATTGTAAGGTGTGAATTTCACCGTAACCTAGTTGGCTTCTCTTTCAAATGACTCCAAAAATATGCTAGTATTAATTATTTTATCCATGTTGCTTACTAACAAGTCATGATCTGAGTCATCACAAATCAATTTGATTTGTGCAGTGATAACCTCTTCTGCCCTTTCTTGCCACTGTTGAAGTGTCTTGATGTTATCTTGTGCATCCAGTATATCGGGCAAAAAGGTATCACTCCAATCATTAAAACCTTTTACTAATTCTCTAATTTTCTTACTCAAGTCATCAAGTAGGGCCTAGAATCCCTTCAATGATTTCACAAAACCTTGAGTAGGTTTTAATAATTGAGGCCTAGTATTTGCATCAAACTTGGAAGCCCTAAACATAATGTCCAAGTCAGTGGCATGAGGGATCCACTTCTCAACCAGGGGTATGACAATATCCCGATCCTTGTAAATATTTTGTAAAACAATCAAAAATAAAGAATATAAAGAATGAATAGATGGCAGCCTAGAATCAACCTTCTCATTCAAATGCCTCAACATGATGTCAACCACCTCCTTGTGTTTAGCCATGGCATCATTCTTACTAGCTTTTAGTGCAGCCTGTAACTCTATGATCTTACTCATCATCTGCTTTTTGGTGGGGTCCATAGAGTATTCCATTTCTTCTTCAACTAGCTCTGCACATGACTAGGATCTGATGTTTGAATTGGGGATCCATGGATAGAAATGATTGGGATAGTAGGGGGTAATGACCCTGAAGTAGTAGGTATTTCTCTAACAATAGGAGCATTGGAAGATTCTCCCACCTACCTATACTTTAACCTATCTACTTCAGACTATAGCTCAACATTTCTTTGTTGCATTTTACTGTATTCCCCAATTATTGCATTATATTTTTCCATCAGGCTCCTCCTTTCAGCCTCTTCCCTTTCTGCTATCCTCTGGGCCAATTTGGCCACATTCAGTGTCAGGCTTGTGGCTTCTATTACTGAGGTTTCAAAAGCTCTTTTGATAATGAGCCTGCCTCTTAGACTTGGGCTAATGTCTGCCACATTTGGTTTTCTGCCTTGAGGTGCCAGTGCCCATATGGCTAATGTCTCATATTCTTCACTAAAAGCATAATCCTGTAGGGCTGCCTTGACCTCATCTTCATTGCTCTACATAGGGTGCTTGGATTGCATAATAGCATTGAATGCCACAACATCATCCATGTCCCATTCAAGGAGGAGTAAGACACCTGCTTGGGTCACAAGTTTCCTTCCTTCCTCAGGAGTGATGTTTTTGAATTGCTCCATCAATTTAGCCTTTATTTCATCATCATTCTCCTGGTCTGACCTATCAAGTCTTGACTCCCTCCTACTCTTGCACTTACCCTGATATTCTTCTAGCTTCATTCTGCAAATTAGTTGTAAGAATATAGGAGTTTTTACAAAAGCATCATCATCCATGAATGCCTTGTAGGCTTCCATCCTATCATCTTGCACATACTACCCCTTTATATCCATATTAGTGAGCACCAATTATGTTGATCTAGGAGGAGAGGGGATACCGACTTGCATTTCTTGGTCAGTTATAACTATTTCATCCACTAGAACCTCCTGTGGTTCTTCAATCCTTTGCCTCTTAGGGCTTGGTTTTGATGACAGCTTCGTAGGATCATTCTTCGGTGGTGAATCCAAACCTATAATTTTTATCCCTCCAAGCTTCCTAATCCCATGACCCGGAAATGATGATGTTTTCATTATTTTTTTTCCCTTTTTATTTCCGACATCTTCATCACTGCTACTATTCTTCTTCCTCCTGTATAGAGGTCTATCCACTGATGGCTGGTAAGTTGACCTTGTTTCCTCAGGCCTCACCTCTAATTCTTGAATCCCCAAGTCTAATTATAAATTAGCCTTCTTGGTCCTCAAGATGTTCATAATCTCCTTGAAATTACTCATCAAAAAATGAATTCTTTTATGAAATGGAGTAAACTCCATCAATGGATCATACCTTGGATCCAATTTATGTACCATGACTAGCATTTTCTCATATGCAATCCACTTCTCTTTATTCAATTCTTGCTAGTTCAAATCAAATTCATTTCTTATTAAATCCTCAAGGAAGTTGAAAACATGAATGAATTTTCCACCCTTAATCTTCTACCTAAATAGGGCAAAGAATCCCTCAAGGTCATGTTGTCTTCTAGATCCATTCTTCAAATGGTATTCATCAAAATAACGGTCAAAATGGACCCATCCTCCCTTTGTGAATATAAAGTCAGAGACAACTGTATAATCAGGGAACAAAGTCCCTTTTCCCCTTCCTGTCAAATTTTCTTCATGAATGCAACCTAATTGCCACATCACTTCTGCAAATCCCATTCTTGATGGCACATTATATGGGAAAATATGAGGAGCTCCCTGGAAACCATAAACCCTCAAAACAATACTCATAGGGTAAATTATAATGTCACCCCAATTGTGGCATACCTTCAAATCAGGTTTCCTCACTTTGGGTTGGAGGAAATCATGCAAATCCTCAGGAATTCTTGGCACATTTTCCACCAATTTATTCCTAAGCCTAGAGGCAAAGCAGTTATCAAACTGCACAAAACTATCACCTCCCTTGTTACCAGACATGTCTACGCTCCAAGCCTATACTAGTAATCTCTCTCCATTTACATCTCACCTCAACTCCATTTTCTCTGAGAAGAAGTTAGCATTCTCATGCAAAAACATATGCATCAATAAGGAGTACCTGAATCTCCATTGTGCAATTTCAGCAAACCCTCATGTATCCTTTCAGCAAGGAATGAAGCATAGTCATAAATCACGAAAACATTAGGGTGTTGAATCTGAGCCCCCATGAACATATAAGTGATAGGCATCACAGTGTTAGGGTTGAAACCAATAATTTGGCAAAGTGAATAGAACGTTGCCAAGAAATGGTCAGTGAAACAACTTAGCCTAAAAGGCTCACGGTCTGTTGGGCTGATGTGAATTGTTGAACTGCCCGCCCTAGCCAAATGAGGGGGAAGCAATCTTGACCTAAAAAGAGGTTGAGAACTGGCATATTCTTGCTTCATCTCCTCAAACTAAATTTGAACTAGAAATGAGCTATACTCACTCAAATCAAAGACCTGACCAATTGTATTAGTATTCACACTCAATAGAATACTGCCATCATTATCCCTGATAATCTGTGTGACAGGCTCATACCGTGCAACAATTACCCTAAGTAGGTGAACATCCAGAAACACATTTGGTACCACAAGTTTTCCCATATCATATCTCCAACTATTTGAAAAAGGGTGAGACACATTGTGTTTCCTATACCATCTTCTGAATAACTCCAAACCTGTCATAGGTACTCTGGCATCTGCAATATTATAATTTTTACATCTGAATCCTTCACCTAGGGCTGTCCCATTCATTAAGACCAAACCTTTCTTCCTGTTGTTTGTTGATAAAGGGAATTGGTCCAGGAAATCATCATATAATTTTTTGTGTATGTAATCTATACGGCCAGAATGCTGCTTTGGTGGTGCCATTCTAACAATTAGGGCTTCTTCAAAAAATAAATTCGAAGACAAACTAAAATCACCCAGAATGGAATTACAGTCAAATCTTGCAAATTTCTCACAATCCAGAAGGAACAGTAAGCCCAAAACTTTAACCAAGAAAACCACCAATAACACAATGCAACCCTATCTTGAATCACTCTCAAACAAAGATAGTTGTAAGAAAATCAATTTACGAAATTCACGCTACATAGAAAAAACAAACCTGTGCTGAAATTGCTTTGAAAACTTCTATCTCTGGCTCTAGATCACTTCGCAAACACTTGAATGTCTTTATGGCAATGTGATTATGAACTTAAATACTCATAAATGATGAAAATAGCCAAGTAGATGTCTCGTCCTCCATTAAAGCTTACTTATGTGTCACACCAACAGCTTCAATTTCATTTGATGCAAGTTTAAAATCTCACTATTGATCTCATCTTTCTGTCAGATCATCGAATGGTTGTCTTCAAAAAAGCTGACAACACTTCCATGTCATCGTCAAGGGCCCACCATAGAATGCAGCCTCAAAAAGTACATGTGGCACTCACCCACGATATCGTGATCACTAAACCCCTCTTGGTTTAGGATCACCCGATAGCAGGCAACCATTGATCTCCACCATCTATGATCTTGATAATCAAAATAGGAGGTACCATCAACATATATCTGTAGAGCAACTTTTCCATCAAGATTAAAACATTGTTGTTGATTACAAGCACATGCATTTCCTATGTGGTTAAGTAACCTACTTAATAATGCCCTAAAGTTTAATGCATAAATTAAACACTTTATTTACTTCCTTCGGCACGACAACTTAAGACACGTGGTGCCCGCCCATGATATCATGATCGCCCAAAATCCGGTAGTGATGTCATTGCGAGATGGCGGGTAATGGTCAAGATCAAACTTAAGAAGATCAACGGTTGGTAAAATAACCCCTGGAAAATATTTAAAATATGTAGTAAAATAAAAGGGGAAAAGGACATCACCTAGGGCAATGACAGTCGATGACTTAAGGTTATTTTTAACAGATAAAACATGGACTGGTTTAGACTTAGGTGAATAACAGGTTGGGCAAAAATTTTCATTTTATATTAAAAGGGGCCATGCCTAGATTATCCCATAGGACATAAGTTGTTCTTAAAAGACCCCCTCAAAAAGTAACGATGAAAAAGACCCAACCCAACAATAGAGTATCAAGGTCCCATGGAGACAAGGTAGAAACCCATTCGCAGGTACCCTTAGAAAAAAAAGATAAACCAAAAATAACGGAAGATGAAGGACCTTAAAACTTAGGCTCCATTAGTGGCTCTAGCTGGGGACGTTCATTCCAATGGAATGAAGCGAGAATAATAGAATCTTAGGTAGAGCAGACTAGTTGCAGAGACAACCAAAAGGAAAACCTAGAAAATACCAAACCCACAAAAACCAAGACCAACAACAAAACTATGTACACAACTAAACCTATTGTTCATGTAAAATAATACCTCAACTGAAGTACAACTTTAAGAATTGTCCATGAATAGGAAATTCAAGAATTTCACCAGTCATTTCTTGGAGAAAGTACAAACTCTCCCCCCACTTGTCATTTATCAAGAATGGTCCTAGCCAAATTGCATCAAATTTTCCGTGTTTCCCCTTGTCTTCCAACCTGGCATTCCACATTAAGACCATATCTCCACTCTGGAAAGTTCTTGCAATTGTTCTCTTGTCATATAAATTTTTTACTTGCAACTGTAATTTGGCATTTCTTATTTGAGCTTCCCTTTCGGTTTCATCTAACTCTATGAGGGCTTCCACTCTCAGTTACATCTCATCTTCTATTTCATTATCATACATCTAGAAAAATTTATACATTTCCATGAGGTTATTCTAAGGCAACCTTGCATTTATCCCATACACTAAGTCAAATGGGGCACATCCTATTGCTTTCTTCACTGTCACCCTATCTGCCCAGATTGTTGATTTTAGCTTAGAATCCCATGCCTTCTTATTTTGATCCAGGATCCTCTTGATAATCTTCATGAAGCCTTTATTGCTGGATTCTGCTTGTCCATTTCCTTGTGGGTGGTAAGGTGATGAATAAGAAATTTGGATGCCATATTTTTCACAAAATCCCATGTATTCCTCAGATCTAAAACACATTGCATTATCTAATACAATCCTTTCAGGACACCCAAATCTAGGCACTATGTTATTCATCAAGAAGTCAATAACCACCTTACTAGTTGCTTTCCTTGTTGGAATTGCTTCCACCCACTTAGTAAAATAATCAGTGGCCACTAATATCCATGAATGACCCCAACTTGATTTGCGAGCTATCTCCCCTATAACGTCAATTCCCCATTGCTGAAATGGAGACTGAGTTGCAACTGGTTTTAAAGGTAAGTTACCAAAAAATTTTAACTTACCAAAGAAATGCTGACAAGCATCACAGTTCTTCACTAACTGATATGTGTCCCTGAAAATGGTCGGCCACCAGAATCTAGTTCTCATTATTTTGTGTACAATAGTTTTGGCCATATAATTTCCTCCACTGACTCCACTATGCATTTCATTCAAAAGTTTCTTAGCTTGATCTTGATCTACACATTTTAGCATGACACCTTCTCCATTTCTCCACCAGAGTTTTCCTGTTATGATAACATACTTGATTGCATGTAACTTCAATGTCCTTTTCTCATTTTCACTCAACTCATGAGGACATTTCATCTTTTGCAAATAATAAATCACACCCTTACACCAGTCAGAATGATCCCTATCACATATGTGTGATCTCTCCTCTTGTTTAAGTAAATTTATTTGGTTAGCCTTCAGATTAATTTGTGTCATAAGCTTAGCCAATCCTTGCCCCCTCACTAACTTAGTAATCTGAATTTTAATGTTGAATTCTTGGATCCTATTAATCCATCTACACCTCCTTCCTGACACATCTTGTTGTGTAAAAATGTCTTCTATAGCAGCACTAGGCACATAGGCAATTATAATGGCTCCCATCAAATAGGGCCTGAAAGATTTTATTGCTTTTACTAGTGCATATGCCTTTTTTTCATTTATGTCATACTTGAGTTCTGTCGCATGCAAGGATTTGCTAAAAAAGGATATAGGTTGCTCAAAACCTTCAACATTCTTTTGTAATAACACAACTACAATGGTGTGGAAAGAGGCAAACGAGAAAATCTACAAAGATTTGGAAAAGTTAGGGGTTTTTAACATAGGTGCTTCTTTGATAGCTTGCTTGATATCATGGAAAGCTTGTGTTGATGTTTCTTCCCACTCGACCTTGGCCCCTTTTTTAAGCATTTTAGAAATAGGGTGAAATATTTCAACAAAGTTTGTAACAAATCTTCTTAGGAAATTTATTTTCCCAAAAAAAAATTGGATTCCCTTAACACTTCGAGTTTGCAAAACCTTGTCTATTGCATCTACCCTCTCTGGATCAATTCTGACTCCATCCTTAGAAACAATATGTCCTAACAACTTTCCTTCCCTCACTCCAAAAATTCATTTCTTGGGATTCAAGGAGATGCCATATTCCAATGCCTTGATAAATATTTTCTCAAGATGTTCACAATGATTGTCCTCTTTCTTGGAATACGCTGTTAGATCATCCTAATAAATTACCAAGAACAAATTAATGAAATCTGAAAATACCACATGCATAGCTCTTTGAAAAGTAGCTCCTGCATTTGTCAAGCCAAAAGGCATTCTCACATATACATAAGTTCCCCAAGGTGTAGTGAAAGCTATCTTAAATTGTTCAGATTCTTTAACCATGACTTGGTTATAGCCAGAAAACCCATCCATCATGGACATTAGCTCATGACCTGTTACTCTTTGCAACATAGCTTCCATATTTGGCAATGGATAGTTGTCCTTTAATGAAGATATATTCAAATTTCTAAAATCCACACATAGTCTAATATCTCCATTCTTCTTTCTCATAGGTACCAAATTAGATACCCAAGATGAATGTCTAATTGGTTTGATAATTCCTCCATCTCTTAACTTAGTGAGTTCTTCTTGCATTTTTGGAGCCAAGGTAGGATTAATAGGTCTTTGCTTTTGCCTAAAAGGTTTAGCATCACTACTCAAAGGAATCTCATGTTGAAACAAATCTTTTCTATAAGCCTTAAGATCATCATAAGACCAAGCAAACACATGCCTGAATTTTCTCAACAAGTCAATCAACATCTTTCTTACCTTTGGTGACAATTTATTTCCAATATATACTTTCTTTGGTGATGCATCAGTCCCTAAATTTACCTCCTCCAAATCATTAGGATGAGGTGTAGCACGATTAACCTTAACCCTATCTTGCTTATCAAACACCCTTTCAAGGACAACTAAACCCTTAGGAATTTTGTTAGTTTTTAATTGAATGACTTCATTCCCAAACATAGTATCTTTACCATCAATGTTTTCAAAAAAAGCTCCAAAATCTATTTCTTGAGTTTCATATTCATCCACACAATTTAAAAATCTCAATATATCATCATCACTATCAAAAACCTGCTAGTTCTTAATGTTATCAGGAACGAATGGTCTAGTTTGCACTTTAACCTTCGAAATTCCAGCATAAGTCATATCATCCGGCCTTAATGCAATATTTGCCAAAAAATTTGCTACCTTATTATGTCCTCTCTTCATCCAGTTTATCCCAAAAACATCAAAATTCTCCAATTCATCCCATACAACATTTCTATGTTGTTTCAATCTTCTATTTTTTGACATTTATAGGGATCTAACTTGGGAGATTACAAGCTCTGAATCTCCAATAACTTTGAGCTTCTTGATCCCATGTTTTTGAGCCAACCTTAATCCTAAGAACAATGCTTCATATTCGGCTATATTGTTAATGCATTCAAATAGTAGGGTAAAAGAGAATTAAAAAGTTTTACCACCTGGTGACCTCAATAGCACACTTGCACCAGATCCCTCCTTGGAATTTGCACCATCAAAAAACATAGTCCACAAATCATCATAGTCTGGTAGACCTTCAATTTCTGCATCAATTGGTGCAACAAGCTTATCATAATTGTTAGGGGGTTCCTCAGCTCTGAACTCATTTATCCCACAATTAGTAAAACATGTCAAATTATCGGTAGGGCTATGCTCAATCATATGCAGCACCTTTGATTCTCTTTCAATCTTGACATATTTTCCATCAATGCAAAAGGTAGCAAATGACAAATAACATTGCATGTTTCCTCCCATTGAGGCACTCCATTTTCGTGATAACAGCATTCCAAAATGTGGGGAAATGTCCGCAACTAAAATAGTCATGGCCAGAACTCTATCAGGATATTGAGTAAGCACATAAGGAAGAGCTTTAATTGTCCTAATAACAAGCACCTCCCTTGAATCCAACACATAACATTTTCCCTGATTAGTGTCAACTATCAGGCCCATTGCTTCCATAATATTTACTGGCATAACATTATTTGATGCCCCTGAATCTATCATGCAATTTCTCAAAGGTTTCCCATTGATATTAACACTCAAGAAAAAGGGTGTGATATTCTCCAAACACATATTTGCAGAATTCCCTAGGTAAATTTGGGAAATTTGGGTTACAATTCCCTCTAGCTCCTTCACTTCTATTTCTTCCTTTTCCCTAATTTCTTTATAATTTCCTTGTTCCAATTTACCCTTAGGGATTCCACCAATCAAGGCTATTGTATTTTCTCTATATTCATCTATTCTCATCATCTCGAGCCATGGTATAGTAACCTTAACTTGAGATAGTACTTGAAATATATCAACGGGTGTATATTTGGGGAAATTAGGAGTCATACCATCATTAATCTCGTTCTTCTCCCTCTATTGTTTTCCCTCAAGTTTCTTGTGCTTTTCCTCTGGAAATACTTCAACAGACTTGGCAATCACTTTGGTTTTCACCAATGAAGGATCAGTATCTTCACTGGGTCTTTGGATCTCAGTTTTCTTGGCCCATATCTTGTAAGTTTTGACATCCTTGATTTTGACAACATCATTTTTAATATCTTCTTTGATATCCTTCCTTTTACCCTTTTGTTCCTTAATGAAAAGACCAGCAGGCTTGCCTTGTTTACCACCCACAATCCTATTCCTTAACTATAATGTACTTCTCATCTGAGCAGCCATCTCTTCAGTTAATCAGGTAATTTCATCTTTTGATGGTCTTCGTAAGGATACTTGGTCTGCAACCTATTCCATATTGCAAGCATGGTGATTAAACTCATCTTCTTCATCATGAAAAACCTATTGATGGTACAATTCACTCTTATGTCATTGACAATTCACATCAGGCTGTTGCAATTCCTCATCAGAGGAGAACTCAACCTCATCAATATATGACCGAGCCATGCAACAATCTACATCATTTTGCTCAAAATCAGGAGTCTGTTGATGAACATTCTCTTCCTTTCCTTCTACAGCAAGTAGCTGGGCAACACCACAAAATTTCTAATCATGAGGGTGTTCACATACCACATGCCATGGTCTATCTTGTGCCAGATTTACAGAATGCTTATGCAAAGGATCTAGTATCTTTTGATTAGTTTTAGGCTTTTGGATAGGTAATATTGATTTTCCATCTTTCCAATTTGTATTATAAGGATAATTCTATAGTCTAGGAGGTTTATCATTTTTATTAAATTGTTGCTTGTCACCTCCAAGACTCTTCTCTTGTTTAGCAATAGTATATTTGATATCCTTCAAGGTGCTAAGGACCTTATCCCATTTCTCATCATCTTTAATGCCTGCAGTGGATACTTTCTTAGTCCTATCTCTAGGATTTTTCAAAAGAGTAGGCTCTTCCCTCCTACCACATTTACCAAAGGCTCTTCTATTACTTTCAATATTGATAGCTTCTCTAAAAGCATCCCTCATGGTTCTAGGGTCCTTATCTTAGAGAAGATACACCATTTTAGCATCAAAAGCATTGAAATAAGTAGTCAAGCAAAAATTTTCATCAAACCTAATTACTTGAAACAATTTATACATGGCCTTTTGGAATCTAAGGTTAAATTCTATTGCAGTCTCATTAGTTGATCTTTTTATAGTGTTGAACTCATTTAACATAAAGCTAGCATTTTTTTTTCACCATATTGTTCTTTAAAACTTTTTTCAAACTCCTCCCATGAACCAATACTAGCATTTGGTAGACCCCTGTACCAATCCCTCACATCTTCTGTCAAGGATTGGACAAACAATTTCATGACGACATCTTGATGTTCTACCTCATAATCAATTAACATATCCATGAATCCTTTTAAATGTTCTTCAACTGAAAAGGCATTATTCCCAGCAAATTTGTTCATCTTTTCCCTTAACTCATCAGGAATAGGGTTTGGATAGCCTGGAATACCATCAAAGAATAGTTGTCTATATCTCTCCAATTGTATAGGCCTCCTTTGTAATGATCCATCAATTTTATGTGCTTTAGAACCATCTCGATGTGAATTAATCAGCTTGGTGGCCTAAATCCTTGGGCTAGAGCTACTTGTGATATTTTCTTGACTAGGTTTAGGATCAATTTTCAAAATCTCTTGATGACCTAATGAAGTTGTGGCTTGTGCTAGCCCATCCAGATTTGTCATCCTTAGGAAACTTATTTTCCTTCTTTTCTCTGCATTTGTAGCCTCAATTTCGGTCCTCTCTAGTTTTTCTACTAAGGCTTCCCCTTCCTTTCTAACCTTTTCTAAGGCAGTTTCTATGTGTGATGATACATATGGGAGGCGATCCTTTTTAGGCTGCTGGGAAACTATCTTTTCAGTTATGTTGATTCCTTCAGCCTTCTGTTTTCCCTCATCTACAATAGGTTTAGGATTTGAATTATCTGATTGTGACTTAATAAGGTTCAAGGGTATTAGGTATGTAGGCGTTGGTTGAGCTTTAGATTGACCTTCAAGACCTTCTTTAGACATTGGCTTAACTCCTTTATCAACAATTTTTTGTACAATAGGACCTTCCTCTTCTAAGTCCATTCCATTTTGGTTCAGGAGTTTCATTTTCTGATATTGCTATCAGGATTCAACCGTGCAGTTTTTTGAGTCAAACTCATTGACCCATGATTCATGAGATTCACAAGAACCCTTCTCTCATGATAATGAATGGTCCACTTAGCACTCATTGCATCTAGGTGATGCTCACAAAGGTGAAGCATTGGTCCATCCCAGGAGGTCACCCATCCTAGTACTGCTCCAGCTCAAGTGTGCTTAACCACATAGATTCATTTTCGCCAATTATCTCATCAATCTATCCCTTTCAACAATAGCATTCACCAATTATGTTTCCTTTTCTTTATATTTCTTGATTCTAAGCTTAGCCTGCCTTTTGATTTATCTTCTTAAAGAACTAATATCCCCAAAAACATCTTCAGGATCAGGTAAAGTTATGTCAGAACTTGATGTCTCACTGAAATCTATCAGATTTGTGTCTTCCTGTCCAAATAATAAAGGTGTCCCATCATCTTCAGTGGGAGGAGGAGGCACATCACTGGTGCATTCTCTGTGATGGCTTTGACTTCTACTCCTACTTCTTCTCTCAACATATTGGACACTAACGGGCCCTTTATTATGACATGTTCCATCCTCTTGGATTGGTGTATTAAACAATGCATCAAAAAATCCACAACTATCTGATTTAGAATGTCTAGATGTTTGTTCAAAAGTTTCAGATAGGATGTAATGGCTTACTTGTACCTTGAAGTACAAGATTCTGGGACGCGGGAGCAGTGTTGCTATTCTCTGGTTTCTTCTTTATCCAATCTTTCTTCTTTATTTTAGGAATTTCACCTTCCAATCTAGATTCCGGATGATTCTTCATGAATGACCTAGTATTTTTCATCCCTCTATGCATGTCCAAAGATCTTTCAATTTATATAAAACTTCAAATAAAGTGTACACTAGTGTAGAGACTGTCAGAGTCATCACCCAATTATCTTTGGAATATTCACTATTCAAAACACATAACAATACTTTTAAAAACCTTCATGACTTATCGTACTAACAATGCACAAGACACTTTGCATGAGGGATATACAATTCTTGAATTAACAAACTTGATCTGGATAAAAGAAACACAACACCAAAGGCTCAACCGTCAAATCTCAGAGATACTATGATGGACTCTGTGCAAAATGGACAACCGACCTACTAACAAGAAGCATTTCCAGCTAGTTCCCCAGCAGAGTCGCCATTTTGTTGGTGTATTTTCTTGTAAACTAGGTTTATCTCCTAATCTACCTATGGAATTGCCAATTCCAATCAAGGGTAGCTCGGAGGACCTGGACCAACTAACGAGGATTTTAATAATAACCTCCTACACTTTGGGCTCTGCAAGACCCAGGAGGGTGGTCCCTATTAATGTATTTATGATCTCTACACCAAACTCATAAACATGTTATTAAAAGTTCACAGATAATCTCACTTAATAGCTCAATAGAATGAGATAAGACTGAAATGAATTGGCTATTCATCAGTAATATCAACCACTTGGAGCATGAGATGGTTATAAAATCATTTCGTAACTTATGATAGTCATTTTAATTGCAAGTTGGCGGGAAGCCCTAAGTAAAGGCATACAAAAATAGGATTTCATAAATTCATACAATTTAGATCAGTGCCATATACCATTGGGGAGTCAAGTTTACAAACATTCAGGAAGCAACAACAGATTCAAATACATAACACATTATATGGGAGAATATGAGGAGCTCCTTGGAAACCATAAACCCTCAAAATAGTACTCACAGGGTAAAGAATAATGTCACCCCAATTGTGGCATACCTTCAAATCAGGTTTCCTCACTTTGGGTCAGAGGAAATCATGCAAATCCTCAAGAATCCTTGGCACATTTACCACCAAGTTAGCCCTAAGCCTAGAGGCAAAGCAGTTATCAAACTGCACAAAACTAGCACCTCCCTTGTTACCAGACATGTTTGGGCTCCAAGCCTATACTGGTAATCTCTCTCCATTTACATCTCCCCTCAGCTCTATTTTCTCCGGGAATAAGTCAACATTCTCATCCAAAAACATATGCATCAATAAGGAGTACCCAAATCTCCATTGTGGAATTTCAGCAAACCCTCATGTATCCTTTCAGCAAGGAATGAAGCATAGTCATAAATCACAGAAAAATTAGGGTGTTGAATCGAAGCCCCCATGAACATATAAGTGATAGGCATCATAATGTTAGGGTTGAAACCAATAATTTGGAAAAGTGAATAGAAGGTTGCCAAGAAATGGTCAACAAAACAACTTAGCCTAAAAGGCTCACAGTCTATTGGGCTGATGTGAATTGTTGAACTGCCCGCCCTGGCCAAATGAGGGGGAAGCAATCTTGACCTAAAAAGAGGCTGAGATCTGACATATTCTTGCTTCATCTCCTCAAAGTCAATTCGAACCAGAAATGAGCTATACTCACTCAAATCAAAGACCTAACGAATTGTATCAGCATTCACACTCAATAGAATGTCACCATCATTATCCCTGATAATCTGTGTGATAGGGTCATATCGTGCAGAAACTGCCCTAAGTAGGTCAACATCCAAAAACACATTTGGTACAACAAGTTTTCCCATATCATATCTCCAACTGTTTAAAAAATGGTGAGACACATTGTGTTGCCCATACCATCTTTTGAATAACTCCAAACCCATCATAGGTACTCTGGCATCTGCAATATTATAATTTTTAAATCTTACCCCTTCACCTAAGTCTATCCCATTCATTAAGACCAAGCCTTTCTTCCTATTGTTTGTTGATAAAGGGAATTGGTCTAGAAAATCATCATATAAATTTTTGTGTATGTAATCTATATGGCCAGAATGCTGCTTTGGTGGTGCCATTTTAACAATTAGGGCTTCTTCAAAAAATAAATTTGAAGACAAACTAAAATAACCCAGAACGGAATTACAGCAAAATCTTGCAAATTTCTCACAATCTAGAAGGAACAGTAACCCCAAAACATTAACCAAGAAAACCACTGATAACACAATGCAACCTTATCTTGAATCACGCTCAAATAAAGATAGTGGTAAGAAAATCAACTTACGGAATTCGCGCTACATAGAAAAACAAACCCGTGCTGAAATTGCTTTGAAAACTTCTATCTCTAGCTCTGGATCACTTCGCAAACACTTGAATGTCTTTATGGGAATGTGATTATGAACTTAAATACTCAAAAATGATGAAAATAGCCTAGTAGATGTCTTGTCTGCCATTAAAGCTTACTTGTGTGCCATGCCAACGGCTTCAATTTCATTTGATGCAAGTTTAAAATCTCACCGTCGATCTTATCTTTCTGTCAGATCATCGAACGGTTGTCTTCGAAAAAGCTGACAACACTTCCATGTCATCGTCAAGGGCCCACCATTCAATGCAACCTCAAAAAATACACGTGGCACTCGCCCACGATATCGTAATCACTAAACCCCTCTTGGTTTAGGATCACCCGATAGCGGGCAACCGTTGATCTCCACCATCTACGATCTCGATGATCAAAACAGGAGGTAGCATCAATGTATATCTATCAAGCAAATTTTCCATCAAGATTAAAACATTGTCATTGATTACAAGCACATGCATGTCTTATGTGGTTAAGTAACCTATTTATTAATTCCCTAAAGTTCAATGCATAAATTAAACACTTTATTTACTTTCTTCAGCACGGCAACTTAAGACACGCGGCACCCACCCGTGATATCGCGATAGCCCAAAAATCGGCAGTGATGTCATCGCAGGATGGTGGGCAATGGTCAAGATCAAACTTAAGAAGATCAATGGTCGGTAAAATAACCCTTGCAAAATATTTAAAATACGCAGGAAAATAAAAGGGGAAAAGGACACCGCCGAGGGCAACGACAGTCGATGACTTAAGGTTATTTTTAACAGATAAAACATGGACTGGTTTAGACTTAGGCAAATAAAAGGTTGGTAAAAAATTTTCATTTTATATTAAAAGGGGCCATGCCAAGATGATCCCATAGGACATAAGTTGTTCTTAAAACACCCCCTCAAAAATTAACAACGTAAAAGACCCAACCCAACAATAGAGTATCAAGGTCCCATGGAGACAAGGCAGAAACCCATTCGCAGGTACCCTCAAAAAAATAAGATAAACCAGAAATAATGGAAGACAAAGGACCTTAAAATTTAGGTTCCATCACGAAATCCCATCTGAGTTTCACCGTTCCACATGGCCACTAGTCTACATCCTTCCGGACCTCAGACCCCGGGTTCCTATTCACTATTTGACTTGCATTTCTTAGATTTTCTTAGCGGTCGTGGCTCGACATCTTTCTAGCCACCAGAACCTGGACCTCCCGCCGTTGCCCAGGAAATTTGAATCTACCTACCTTGCATGTCACCATACTGAGCATTTATAGGTGTATTAATGGTGCTGGGGGCTATTTACACAGGTTTCAACCTATTATTTGCACATGACATAAAGGAATTCAAAACGCTCTTTGACCCCAGCATTCTCCACTTCCGCGCCCGAGATCCGGCTTTACCATTCCCTAGGAATTCGGCATCAAACATCTTCGAGGATTCGAGGTAGGTTTGCTATCTGCCTGCCCTTTCCTCATTCTCGCAATCATGAGCTTAAAATTAGGTGAAAATTCAAAATAAATTTGAAAACTAGTAAGAGAATGCCCCCTGCCAAAAACCCATAAATTAAAAGATTCAAAATCATAAGATTGGTAGCCCAAAATTGAAATTGGAGTTTGACCTCCCAGTCATTGTTCTACGGAATAGGCGACCACCTCCTTCAGGCTCAAACCTCTCTGTGGTCGTGTGTGAAAGTTAGAACTTAGAAAAAATTAATAGTGTCCAAACTCACCCCGGATCCCAGCCTCCGGACTTCCCCTCCCAAGTTTCCATTGTGCCTCCGCTATTCTGAATAGCTTTCTTCTTACATCCTTCCAGACCTCAGACCCTAGGCATGTGATGTCTATCACAAACTGCAATCAAGAAACTGAACTACGAGGCTATCCTTGGATCTCGGCACTCGGACTTCAGTCCCTCCACCGCTGTCCCTACTTCGTCATTTCAAACGGCTACCCCCGAGCGTCCTTCCGGCTCTCGAGCCCTAGTCATCCCTCTGCTATGCACATTTTGAAGAAGAAAACACGATGTCCAAAATCTTTCAGACCCCGGCCTCCAGAATTCCATATCCGAGATTTCGTCATCCCGAAAGGCCAAGCCTGTTAGTCTTTCCAAATGTTGGGCCCCAAACCTCCATCCACCGTTGCATTTTCATTAGCTAACAAATTTGCCTCAGGTATAGCCTTCTGAACTTCCGTTCGCATTTCATCGTTTCGCACAGCTATCCCACGACAGCTTTTCGACTCTGGCAACCCAAATTTTGAAACCCGACTCCTAGAATGTTGTTTTCCCTACGCTGTTCTAAATAGCCAACCCTGGATAGCTTTCTGGCAGCTAAAGTCTGAATGCAAGAATGAGGGCTCAAATGACCTCCAAATCAAAATGGACTTCGACCCATGTGCTCAAATTTGGCCTTCTTTCACACCAACCCTTAATTAAACAAATCCAACATCAGGAATGGTCATCGGGAATGCCTTGCCTCATTTTCCCTTCCAAACAACATTCTTCCAAGGGAAGTCTGACCCTTGGGGTTCAGGTCACTTGTTTTGCTTTCTAATGATGTTGTTATCAAGTGTTAGACGTTTATAAAATATGAATATTGTGGATCTAACCTTGATTTGCAGGGATTTGTTCGAGGCCGCTTCCTCATGATAATGTTGCTAATTTCCATCTCTCTATGCAGGATTTATGGAATCTGGTGCAGAGGCTTCTGGGATAGCCAAGGACAAAGGGAAAATAACCACCAAAGCCCCCGAGGGAAAGAAGACAAAGATCGGATGAGATATCAATTCCAGGGGGCACCTTTGCATTCAAAGATCACGACCAGTTGGGAAGACATCACAAACACCAATATCGGGCAAGTTCATATTGATGAATTTACTCGAAGGGCCAGGGTAGACCCAAAGACAAACAATGCAAAGTTAATCAGAAGCAGCAGACCTGCCAAAGATGCAGGTTTCCCACCTACATTAGTGGCCCTCGAGCTGGTAATTGCATGCCAAGAGGCATACCAATTTGAAACAAGAACCATTGTGGACAGGGATGGCAACATCATGGCTTATATGTCCCCTGTCGGGATAACTAACACATTCCACATCCCTCCCTTCGAGAGTATGGAGACCCCGACCATTGAGGAGTGTAAAGAATTATGGGATCAGGATCCTCTAAGATGTAAGAAGTTGATCAACCAATATTGATTAAAGGACAGGCGGGCCAATGCTGCTAATGTTCCCCAAGAGCTCTTCTGCAATGATTTCTTTAAAGATTACCATGACTTGGTCACCTTACTCAGCAGGATAATGGGCCTTCCTACTGTGGCCTTCTTCCAAGAATGGATACTGTAATTTGGTGAACAAATCCTCCACGGGAGTGACACTGCATTCTATTGGGGGGAAATAATCAGTAATTGCTTTCACGAGAAATTGGTCAATGTGAGAAAGACCTCAATGTTCTACATGATGTCTTACCTAGTCTACTTGATGGTCGATTGATGAAATTACCATGGTTTGTTTGGAATGCCCAATGAGGCACCAGGAAGAGAGCTCAAGCCCTACGACAGATACCCGCAGCTACAATATAGGAATTTAAAGCGAGACTACTATCGAGTGAATGATGCCTTTACTACATATATCATTCAGTCTCTGGGAGATGATTCTAAGAGAAGAGTCTCTCACTATACTTGGGCCCTTCTCAAGCACTATGCTTTCATGTTTATGCAATTCCCAAAATTCACCTACATTTGTGCCTAGGGATTCACAAAGAGGCCGAATAAGCTGCCCTGGTACCCTAATGACTGGATTATACTATTGGAGCTGACATGGCAGCTATGACATATACACCATATCCTCAATAGTAAACATCTGGTAAGCACTCCTTATCCCCTCAGACTTGGCCAAGGCTTGTATCAAATCCATACTTCCCAATGTACGAGCAATTCAAAAAAAGAGCTAGCCATGTACCACTTCAGGTAGCATACAACTAGGCCATGAATGGACCCATACGGTCATATCAGAAAAGCACATGGACCAGAGTATGCCCACCTCCACCACATTAAGGATTTCTAGGCTAATTGCAAAGATGACTTTGAAGTGCGGATATGGCATTATATGCATATGACCGCCTAGTTCGTGACGAGAGTAAACTTGTGTTCAATTTCAGATCAGCTAGAAGAAGATGAGAGCACAGTAACCGACCCAAGGTATAATTCTATCATAAATCTGCCATTGCCTTTAATTGATTGGGATGAGTCAGAGGTTGATGACCTCGATATTCTAACCAAGCCCATTGAGGCTCGTACATAGGCATGGATCAATAGGTAGGTCGCTCGGTTAAAGTAGCAAGGGGTCGCCTTGACATTCAAGGAACTTGAGAATGAGCTAAGTGGCTCTAATAGTGGGGAAGCTACTACTACAACTGGAGAAACATCTAAGTCTCCACCATCTGTCAAATCAAGAAAGAGGAAGGAGGTTGATGAGCAACAACCTAATCTGAAGGTGTATGCCAGAAAGGCCTCAGAGGGTGAGCCTCCCAAGAAACATAAAAGAACTGGCAACGTCACGGAGACTCCTATGATACCTAAGGATCCACTCCATGAGGGTGTGGAAATGGAGCCTAATCCACCAAGGTCCCCAGCTACTTCATTAGCTGTTACAATAGCTATTGCCATTTCCACCATTCCACCCACTTCACTTGCAATGGCTGCTTGCTCTTTGCCTATGGTGGACATCTCTGTCCACCTTGCCTCCACCTCTTTGATTGTGCAGGTCATATCGGTGGATTGATCCTCTACCACAACCTCACCAATATCACCATCCTCCATTTCTCCTTCCCTTCCACCCTCTTCACCTGTTGTTGCAATGCCTGCCCTCACTCTGCTAGAGTCCTTCATTAAATATATGCAAAATGTGCCATTCGAACTTGTGAGTATTCTTGCAAATCCAATGGTGCAAGCTGCAATAGCCCCAACTCTCTCTCCTCCTATAGAACCACCAAGGATGGAGGCCACAATGGAAATATTGGATGAGCTCGAGCGACCAGAATAGGAGGCAGCTGCAAGGCCGGAGGATGTGGAATTTGTATATCATGAGCATCCCATCTATGAGCATCAGGTGATCAATGAGGTGGCATATGAATCTTCTAGTGAGGGTGGTGAGAATTAGGGAACAAACATAATCCAAGAGATAGTTGATCCAGAGCTCGACGCAGAGTGGAACAAGCAACTCAAGGAGATTGAGAACAAAGAAGTTGAAAGACAACTTACAATTGAAGAAAGAGTTGTTGTTATAGGGATTGAAGGCAGTAGGTCTCCTATGGAAAGACATAATCAAACCCCGGATCATGAGGAAGAAGAATCATTCCATGGAGGTGAATAAGAAGATAGGCTCAAGTAAGGTGAGCATGACTAGGAAGAAGAGGAAAAGGGTGCCGAAAGGGAAGACCACCCTAAAGAGCAGCTTCTCACCAATTCTCCTACCAAACACATAACTCTCGTACAAGATTCTGATGAGGAGAAGGAGGATGCAAGGGCTGAGCAGGAGAATCTTAATGTAAAATCCATTGAGCTTAGGGTGGAGGATAGCAAAGGTCAATAGGAATCACCCAAGGCAGGGCCTCAAATGCTCAACTGGCTACAAAAGCAGCTCAAAAAGAGAACTCCTATCCTGAAGGATCCGAAGGCAAGGCTGGAGGAAATACTGGCTAGAGCCCAAATTATGACCAAGAAGGAGAAGAATCCAAGAGTCAGATCTAAAGTAAGGATGGACACCTCTAGATCTAGGGCAGTGCAAATATCTAAGCCAGTGGGTTGAGAATAGGGAATAAGCTATAACATCTCCACCATCGACTTGGGAGTAGCTACTAGGGAGAAAAAGGTCGACCACCTCTAGGAATCAGTTGCCATAGTGGTGCACCTTTTCCAGCAAGATGAGGTTTCAAAGGAAGAGTTCAAGGCACAAGTGGCTAATCTGATGACCTACATTTAGTAATGGTCATCTCTTGATGAACAGCCTACCATGTCATGGGCGCCGCCACAATTATTGTCCCAAGAACAGATTAATAAGCTGGAAATGAGGATAAATTTGGATAAGACCATAGAAACTTGGTTTCGACGGATCTTGGACATCGGGAACACTGGCATCAACTTTCCTATCCAAAGAGAAAATAAGTTCCTGGAAGTACAAATGTCCCTTGAAGGCACAAGGAAAATCTGTGAGGAATTCCTAAAGAAGTACAGGGCTGCCTATCCAAAAATTGAGGCTATCCTCATACTGTAGAGTGAAGTTTGGGAAAAGGACCTTGCCTTCATGGACGATGACCATTCTTTGATGGATGTATGGAAGTGGGATTTTTATCACTGAAAGGGGAGGCTAGAATAGATCCTAGAAAGAATAATTCTAGATATCGAATGGGCCAAAGAGGCCAGAGGGGATTGTGCTAGATATCTCAAGCTAATGACAGGGTATGAAATGCCTATTGTTAAGATCAATCCAGAAAGCATAAAGCCTCACTTCCGAAGGAGGATGGAGAAGGAAATGTCAGCCGAGATTACCAAGGACTTTATGAGCTTTGCTGCTTGAGCTTTCACCCAGTCCGAGCTTTTTCAAGGACAACGCTGCCAAGTATGAAGAAGACTGGGAAAATCTCATTAACAACTCCAAGGAATGGAGTTACCAAGTATTAAGGTCTGATATCATTGAGGTCGACAAACTTCATCTGATAATCTTGAGATTCATGGAGTATGTGGCTTTGAAGAAGTGGGAAGGTAACCCTATTATTGATGAAGAACTTGTGAAAGAGTAGTTGCAGCAAAGAGTAATCAGCAAAAGGACAAAACTACTACAGTGCTGCCACTAGAAGACAAAACAAGGAAAAGACAAAAGATGTTTTTAAAATGTAATATATTTGGAGGTAGGGGAAACCCTACTGTAAAGTGAATCTTGGCCACACAATAGAATTGAATCTTGGTGACTCTTTTTTCTTTTTGAAAAATATAAATAGGGGTCTCCTCCTCTCATTTTAAGGGAGTTAATTTGTTGTAAAGGCATGCAATCATTTCTTGGTGTATTTTGGAATTCTTCATATGTTTCATGATTCTTCTCCAATAAGTTAAGATTCTAGTTTAAGTTATTTTTCTATTCTTAGTTTCCTTTCAGCTATCCTTGGTAGATTTAGTAATGTTGTCTTTGGTTATGAAGATTCATGTTGTGTGTATGCCTTTCTTGTCCATACTTTTAGTCATTTGTTGCTGGTAAGTGACTGTGCAAAGTTAGTTTGGACCATGATTTTATAGCTGCTCATTAAACCTCATCTTTGTTCACATCTATATGGAAAATGAATGATGAAATATCTACAGTCCTTAAAAGATATCATAGATTTCATGACATTCTGAAATTTTTGGTTTAGTGAAATTCTATTTTAAGGAAACTGTCCACAATAAGAACCTCCATGATCACTATTCATCAGTAGTTGCAAGCCCAAGAATCTTCTCTCTTCCCTGCCCTTTACCTTTTTTAAAAGAGATAACCTATGCTAAGGTTCATTACACATTGTAAAGTCAAATTCAACGAAAAGATGGAGTTCAAGATTGTTGTTTGAACCTGCAGCAAAGTGCAGTAATCTCCTATCCAAAGAGCTTCATTCGTAGATCCGATTCTCCTACAACTTTGACTCACATAAGACCGCCTTGTGATTCCAAAAAATCACATCATACATCAACTAATTTATCCCAAGCATCATCATGACCTGACATCTAAGAGACCTTGGGATAGTGTTCTACAATTTGATTGTGGAAGATTGTTTTTCAAGAGAGGTAATGCACCTACGTATTACCTATGTTGTGAAGTGCATAAAAACACCATCAATAGTTTTGAGTGTGAGGTTTATGTGAGGGGGGGTACATGATAAGTTGAGGTTGAATAATATTAACATCCCTAAGCGAGTGAGATTCTAATGTTGTCTCTTCATCTTCTTCTAAGGATACAATATTATTATTATCAATGTTATCCTTGTCGTGTATCATGCTATCCTACCTAGGAGGAAGGGTTTTAGGAGAACTACAAACCAACTACTTGTGACAATCAAAGGTTGGTTCTTCTAAAATGACTTCATCACAAGTAGGGGAATGATAAATGGTTGAATTGTCTTGATTCATAATGGTTTCTCTAGGTGAAGGGGGACAAATAAGATTCTGATGAACTTCATTGATTATGTTTTCTAATAGAAAAGTATCTTCCTCATGACCATGAGAGATACTAGGAGAAGGAGAAATGTTATTGTCATGATTACCTATGTTTGTGTTGTCATGTTCATTAATGCTTAGGCCACTAAGAGGAGAGAGAAACAACTAGGATTCTCAAAAATCTCATTGATTGGTTCTTCTAACACCAAAATATATTCATCACCAAGAGGAGAGATACTAGGAGAAGAAAAAATATGATCAGTAGGAAAGGCCAAGGTTTTATCCTTTTTCACTAAAACATTCTCATAGGGAGAGGAGAGCAACTTTTTCTTAGTTTGTCTAAATATGTAAGATACTAACATGGTTTGAACAAAAATGAAAAGAACTTGTAAGGATTTCATGCAATGTTTTAGCAATATAAACAATGTATATCTAAAGATACAAAACATTTTTATCCAATGCATGCATAGCTTTAAGAATGTGAACAATGTATATATAAGAGTGAAAAACACTTTTATCAAACTTATGCAATTTTTTATGAATAGAAACTGCAAACATGGAAAATATACAAATCCAATTCGGTGCACTTGATCCCAACTACTAACAACATTTCTTCCAGAATCACACTCTCAGATTATCATCACCTGTTGTCTCTTAATTAAATAACTCATTATTTATTTGATTGAGTCTTTCTCCTCTATTGATTAAATTAATCAATTTAATTTTATTAACCTTATATCTCGGTTTAATTAAATAAACCATTTTGTTTGATTAAAGTCTCTAAAGTCTTCTTATTAAATTAAATAAATTAAACCTTATTTAATTTAATCTAACATTTCCCCTTTTAGTTAAATAAATCAAAAACATTTATTTAATTAATCTTTCCTCTCATTTTTTATTTAAATCAATCCTAAAATCTAAGTCAAAATGGTCAAATCACCTAATCTCTCATTAAGTTGATCAAATCTTGATTAATTTAATCTCAATCACTAAAATCCTCTAGAGAATTCAACTTGCACATGAAAATAGATTTAATTCATTTATTAAATCTCTATTTTCCCTCACATGGCATAAAAAGGGAATATTCCCTCAAATTTGAATTTGAATCCAAGTGGACTTGGTCCTTCCAACAAGGCACTCATTTCATCCAACAAGTCCTTTTGCATTGAGCCAAGTGGTAATAACTCCATTTGACTCTCTCTCCACCTTGTCATTTCAACATTTTCAAAATTCAAATTTATGCATTTATGGGCACTTTGATCAAAACTTGCACAACCATCAACCATTCACATTGTGACAAGTGGAATTTGACCATTGGATTGAAGGTTAGTCCCACATTGCTCAAATCTTGCTCTTTCTTCCAAATTAAAATCTATAAATGAAGGGTTATTCCTCTCATTATCAATCCACAATCTTATGCAAAGTTACTCTCTTCACATTGACAGCCAATTTTTCCCATTCCTCTTCAAGTATCCATAGTTTTCATAATTCCATAGCTAGGTTATGCTAAAATCTCATCAAGGAGATTTAACTATCCACACATCTTCAACATTTGCAACTAAGGAGCTGGGAAAGGGCCAATTTCTACACATCAATTGGCACCAATTCCCCCATGGGATCAAGAGTTTGCTTAGCTTAGATAGATTTAATTTGGTTATTGTATTTGTTCTTAATTTCCTTTCTATCTAAGTTTAGTAAATGGATTTCATGGGGAATCCTTGTTTCACCTTGCATATTGATCTAATATTATGTTTGTTTTTTGTTTATGTGCAAGTTTGAAAATAGGGGTTCACATTTTGGTGCTAGAAGGAGGGCAAATTTCAAGTTCCAATCATGTTTTTTTGTAAAAATCTATACTTTTTTGGTTCTTTTGTAGGTCCCAGGAAACTATGCCCCACACAGGCCCATGAGACTATATTGCATCACTTTTGAAAGCACGACGCTATATCACATCGCTTCAAATCCAAACCACGCTGCACTTGTTTCCTGTGCCAAATTTTTAAAGTTTCAAACTCTGCCATGAATTTTTGAGTCCAAACTATGCTGCACCCAGTCCCACAGTGTTGTATTGCACTACTTTCAGAGGCACAGCGCTATATTGCATCGCAGTTTTCTTAAACAATGCCGCACCTTCTTTCCCGCGTTAAAACATTCAAATTTTCAAAACTTTGCCACAGATTTCCATGTTGCAAACTGCGTCACGTGCCAAACTCTGCCAGACCCGCACTCTCAGTTTCTACAGAGCACCACACTTAGTAAAATGTGTGGCACTATATAGCGCCACATCTGTTCCAAACTGTGTCGCACTCGCTAACTACGTTGCTAAAAAATAGTTAGAAATTCAAATTTATGTTTTTAACCTATGCTTGTTTTTTGTTTTCTAGATTTTTGAATTATTGACCTGTTTGTTGTTCCTATACTCTCTGTTTTTTATCATCTTGTAGGTTAGAACAAGGAAGAAAGCGAAATGGAAGGTTACATAATGGCATCATCCCACTCTTATACTAAGTGATTTTGAGCACTATAGTGTTGTTTAACACTTTAGAGAATTCATAATCTCTTTCAAAGGATTTGTTATCTTCCATTATTTAGAAAACACTAATTTTTCTTTGGGCTTTAAAAAGAACAACACAAATTTTATTTTTTCAAAAGTTTACAAAGGGATTTAAAAAGAACCTTAGAAACAATCTTACTAGATTTGGTTGAGGTTTAAAATTTGAAGAAGGTAACTTCAACATTTGAATTGGTGCTCTAAAAAGAATTCATTTTGCTTTGAGGGTTTAAAATGAACAAGTTTTATTTTGTTTTGTAATTGTTTATTCAAGTTAATATCATCAAAAGAGCGTATGCACTTCTCTCGCACCTCACGGCAATCTTGAGAATCAAAAGTTCTTTTGATGATCTTAAGTTGAATAAAATAATTGCCTCCACATTTCATTTTTTTGAATTAAAATTGAACCAAACATGCGAGTGTTCTCCCTTGTTTTTTCAATGAAGGTTGATTGAACTACGGGATATGTTAGCTTTCTATTGTTTATCTTAGCGGGCCTTCCTTGTGGGAAAAAGTAATCACCCAAGGGAACGACCCAACCGGGAAGATGCTAAAGCCAAGCAACTTCCACCTAGGATATAACTGTGGATATTGGAAAAAGGCCAATATCACGAGGATTATTCCGATGAGAAGGGAAGCAATGGTCTCTCACTGCATGGATAGTCCCCCACGAATGGAATGCCCGCATTAAAACCCTTGTTTAGCAAAGGCCAAAACCCTATCTATTTGTTGGTGCAAAAGGTCATGTCCTTTGAAGCCGCCCCACATTATACATGTCGTTTTGTTGTAGAGATGAAAAGTATGCCATGGGAGATTCATGGGTATTGATGCTTGATTGACCTGAGAAGTGAGTACACTGTATGGGGGAGCCTGTGTGGTCAAGCATCTAATCATCTGCACTGAATATGTGCAACTGGATTCATCCAAGTGGAAACCCAACAAATACTATCTTTGTAGCCTAGGGTTGTGCATGTTATTGAAACACCTTTCTTGGTTCTAAAAACATTGAGAAACAAACATTCACAAAAGCATTGAAATTTCAAACCCTTTGAGGAAACAAATACCCTTTGACAAATCTAAGTGCTTTTGCTTGCCCTAGGGATTATATCCTTAGAGGTTTCTAAGTGCTTGGGTTTAAAACACCATTTGTTTCATCAAAGTAAACACTAGGGAAGTTTTTCTCTAATTTCCTTGATTTCCACATAATGGACCTTGTGGGATGAAAAGAAAGTAGGGCATTAGACATGCAATTTGAAACATAATCGAGAAAGTTATTTTTGGTAAAAATAACTCACTAAGAAAATATAAAGACAACTTGGACCTCACAGGTGTTGTCTCAAATGATTTTCCAAAAATTCAAAATCCCAAAACCAAGATTCAAAAGGATTAGTCTAAAAGATCGTGAGGAGTGTCTTGAAAGACTTTTTGAAGTTAGAGAAAGGTTGGTATACAATTTATACAAGAAGGCTTCAAAGAACAACCCAAGTTTGTATGAATTCTATTTCCAACAAAATCTAGAGCTTTTTGAAAGGTTTGTTTTTCTTACATAGGAAGTAAGGCATGTTCTTCAATACCGAGGTCTTGTAAAAAATATTCATGTCTAGGTCAAAGTCTAGGATCAAAGTCTTAACTCTCACCCATCTCTCCATCAACCAAATTTCATCTCACTAACAAACTTTTTAGAAACTTTGAAACATCATTTATGCTAAACTTAAAGGCAAAATCAACACCACTCTAGTTGGCTTAATACACCTAGCCAAATAGTCAATCCACTTGAACAAATTTACCTTTAGGATAACACAACTTCCTAAGGTCTACTAGTTCATGATCACCTTGGTTGGCTGAACACACTTAGCCAATTCATTCTCTTGTGCGAGTTTTCACTAGGATAACAAAACTTCCTAGGGTTTATAAGTTCACCATCATTTTGTTTGACTTAATACACCTATTCAAACTACCAAAATCAATCCAAGCCCTAAACATTTAGAATTACCCCTAAAAGTTCTCCAAAAAAATTCACTCATTCACCTCATCCATTTATCTCATCCCCGTCACCACCCCTGTTGATCCTTGGACTCTCCTAGTTCTTCTCCTCTTTTGGGCCTAAATATTAAGATCAAACGATCTCTATTTTATGTTCCAAACAAGATCACAACACAAGAGGAACATGGAAAATGCCAAAGAAATATCAGCTTCTAGTGACTTAAGTCAAGCAACCACCAAAGTAAAGCTTGCGGGATCAAGCAATCCCCCAAAAAACTCTTCTCTACCATCAAAAAATCCTCAAGAGGAAGGCTATGAAGAGGAGATCATCAACGAGTACTTGGGAATAACACAAAAGGAGATAACTGAAATGATTCAAAATCCAGAGAATCATAAAATTGTCAATGCCATGCTTAAATACATACGCACGTTAACAGAAGGACGAGTCCAGTTCCCTTCTGACCTTGATGTAGGTACCAGTATGGAAAGGCCTCTTACAATCATACCCCTAATGTTAATTCCAAACATCACTCAAGAAATTCCCCAAAACATATTGACAATCACATGAACCTCACCAATTGTAAAAAAGGGAAGTGCCATGTTTCATGAATTACAAAAGCATTGCCTTGTAAACAACAAAGAGGTAAATATCAGCACCACACCAGATAACTCAGTCCCGATGACTCCATCACACCCATACATCCCACTCAATTTCCATAGTCACATGGATTCATCCTCATTCCATGCAACACCAGCCTATCCGTTAGACATACAAAATTATCTATCACAAGGAGAAGGTGGTTTGTTCAGAACACTAGGAGTTACTGACCTATTCTTCTTCCAAGGGAGCATACCATATTTCCCTTCATTACCACTCACATCTGTATCACCTCTAGGATTGGGTCTTCCCCCCTACCCACTGCTAGTTTCTCAAATCAAGGCAATCCGAGCATCACATTGAATCCTCTCCTTTTTCCAGTAGCATCACAAAAACAAGTGGCAACCACTCAAGCCACCACGGTCAATACATCAGTCGGTCCTCAAATCTCTCAAAACATACCTTTTCAAGGACTGAGCATCTCAACCACACCACCAACAACCCAAATCTTGACCACCAACACAACCCTTTCACCCATCACAATGGTTAGCACCATTCCCAATTCACCACCAATCCCACGAAAAGCTAATGTAATGAATTCATTCATCACCATGATCTAGGCTATCCAGAAGGCCAATCATCAGAGGGTACTTCAAAAAAACCAACAAGCTGCATAATAGGCTACTTAGCAAGCACAAGCACAACTAGTTGGCCAACAAGTTGCACAAGCCCTGCAAGCCACACAAGTCATGCAAGCAGCCCAACAAGCACAAGCTCAAGCTCAAGCCCAACACGAGGCTCAATAGGCACAAGCACAATACCAAGGACAATTGCAAGCAATTCATCAACAAGCATACCAACAAGCCCTACAAGATTTTCAAGCACAACAACAAGCTAAACAACAAGCTTTGTTGGCACAATAGCAGCTAGAACAACAACAAGCTTTGTTGGTGCAACAGTAGCTAGACCAATAACAAGCTTTATTGGCACAACAATAGTTAGACCAACAACAAGCTTCATTGGAACAATAGTAGCAAGATAAAAAACAAGCGTTATTAACAAAAATGCAGGCATATCAACAGGCTTTAATCGCATAGCAGAGCTTGCAGTAAACCCCCACCAATACCCCTCCCATCAATCAAACACCCCAAACACATCAAAACACATTCATCCCACCTCCCGATCCGCACAATGATGTTGCAACAAAAATCAAACTACTCCTGTAGTAGGTGTTGGACCTCCAAGCAAGAAAAACAACTAGAATGCCAAGCAATTTGTGTCCCTATCCATTCAACAGAGATCTCACAATGATACCGTTCCCAAAGGGATTTGAAATCCCCAAATTCGATAAATATAATGGAATGAAAAACCCTGAAAATCACGTCAGGGAATTTCAAGTGCATTGCATGGAGGTTGTATATGATGACACATATCTAATGTGAATTTTCCCTTGAAGTCTGACTAGTCCTGCCATAGAATGGTTTTCTCACCTACCCACAAGCATTAAAACATTCCAGGAAATTATGGAAGTGTTCCTTAAAAATTATGCTTTCAATGTGGGTGCAGATGTTAGTTTGGAGGAACTATCAATGCTTAAACAAAGAAAAGGAGAGCTCTTCCCATCCTTCTTGCAAAGATGGCGATCCAAGGCCAATCAAAGCAAGTGGACCATGCAAGAAGAACAACAAGTTTGTACAATCATATCCAATCTAGATGAAAACTTGGTGTTCTACTTAAAAATACAATGCATTACAACATATGATCAGTTGATCCCAAAGGCACTCAATATCGAAAGAGTGCTTACTGCGTAAGGAGGCGCATCAACATTTCCTCCACCACAATATAAACACCCATCCAAAAATTATAACGATAAACCTCAAACATGGTCAAGGAACAAAAATATCACAAATGACGGCATGGTCGATGCTAAGGTCCTCATAAATGCTCCTAAATAGAACATCCAAACTCATCACCAGCCACATAATCACAATCGCAATAATGTGCAAACTAATATAGTAGCACAACAACAACCACTTCCTAAAAACCAAATCAATAATTTGGGCAATCGAGGAGGACCACCTCCCCAAAACAAATATCCTCCCAAGCGGAAGTTCATAGCTCTTGGAGAATCAATTGAATCCATAATGAAGAAGTTGGTCAAAGAAAACCTTATCAAAATCTCCAACTTTGAGCAATACGCGGAACCCATGACCAAACCACCATGGTACAATGAAAACCTCCTCTGTGATTTTTACAAAATCATGGGACATACAACCACAAATTGCATGAGGCTGAAGAATATCATCCAATACCTCATTGAGGGCAAGATCGTAAATGTTGAACAACTAGCTAGAAACCACGATCTTAAAATATACACAAATCCAATGCCAAATCATATGAAGGAAATAACCAGTTGAACAACAAAGGGAAGAAAAAATATGCTAGTGCTAACCTTGTATATGAAGAGATAGTCACATGTGTAGACAAGATGGTCACGATCATTAACATCAAAGGAGCCAACACCGATTGTGGAGTCACCACATGTCATGGAAAGGTCACCTTTGCAGGGGCATCGTAGCCACCTAAGACCCCCATTTCAAGTACAAAAGTTGTTCCTTATGACTAAAGTGTCATCGACCAGGTAAAGAGAACTCCCGCCCAAATCTCCATCATGGAATTGTTAAAAATTTATGCTGCCCATAGGAAAATCCTTGATGAAGCATTAGCGACATTCACCATCTCTACCACCTTTGATATGGAACAATTTCAAGCTATATTTGGTAGTATCATTACCCCAAATCTCCTCACATTCTCCAATCAAGATTTCCCCACCCAACCATCTCATAATCTCGCACTTCACCTTCAAGTGTTGATTCACAAAAAGAAAGTCAAAAAGGGTCCTAGTGGATGGAGGTGTAGGCCTTAACATTTGTTCTCTCAAAATTATAAAGAACTTGGGACTCTCGAAGAACTCAATCGGAAAGAACAAAGGCATCACCATAAGAGCATATAATGATCAAGAAAGAGTGTCTCAGGCACTATCAAAATCCCAATCCAAGTTGGGCCAGCCACCATGGAAACCACATGTCAAGTCCTTAACCTCGACCTACAATACAACATCCTCCTAGGATGCCCATGGATCCATGGAATGAAGTTGGTTTCCTCAACATTTCATCAATGCATCAAATTCTTGTACCAGAATGAGGAGGTCACTATACATGGTGTTCTAGAACCATTTGCTTATTGCAAAAACTTGGAAGCCAAGTTTTACGAAATCCCCCAAGTGCTAAAAAATGATGAAGGCCCATCCACTGCATACATAGACCCATCTAACCTTGCCTCCGCTTTTGTGATAGAGACACCCACCATCCTTGATATATCTAAAATCAAGCTCATGATCCAGGACAATGGGTTCAAAGACAATAGAATGAAGAAGACGGTGTTTGTTGTAGGAGAGTTACCACAATCTCCTAGGTCACATGGGCAACCTCGATGAACCAAAACACCTTTCCACACCCTTCGGGTAGACCCTTCTAGATTCGATCATTGGGGGGACCTATGTTGGGAAAATGTTGATGAGGAAGACATTTCAAGCATGCTATACCATGAAAAAGGGCCCACACCCACTCTACCCATGGATGAAGCCAGTAGAGGATTGAAAATAACGTTTGGTATGGGCTACAATAGGAATGAAATCCTGGGAAGAAATAGTTATGGACGAATAGAGCCCATCATGGTAGAAAGAAGAGTGGGAAACCTTGGCCTCGAATCTACCCCCCCTGAGTATAACCATATGTGGAAGAGGTACTCCTAGTAGGACAGTTAGGCCCCCTCCTCAAGTATCAACAACCACCCTTTGACTACCTATATGCATAGGTCCCCCCCTAGACAGTTTCACCTTTAACGTAATTGATTTTTGTGCCAGTAGTGATGATGAGGATACCATAGCTGGCCTTCCCTTGTTGTTTGAGGATTCCTCACTAATAATAACTGCCCCACCCACTGAGTCAAACCAAAAAACCCACAAAATCAACTTAGTATACCTTCAACTCATCGACTATGACCAACAAGGACTGCCAATTCTAGACTCATTCGAAAATGATGAGGCACTCTCAAAATTCATGGAACTAAGGGATGTAGTTCCATGCAGGGATCACAAGGTTGGTTTCAACATCACATTGGACACAAAATCATATTACGGGGAGATGATTGAGTCCTTCAGTAGCAAAAGAAAAAGAACAAGAATAAGCTCAGAGTTATTGAGTGAAATCCACACTGTGGCACTCTCTAACCAAAGAATACTTAAAAATAAAGGATGTATCTAATGCTAAAAACCTCTCCGAGGCACCGACAGATGAAGGATTCAATCTCCCCCTACTACACTTCATCAGGAGAAATCAACAGTCCTAGCAGAGCAGTGTAATCCTGTCAACTTGGGAATGGAGACAACACCACAAACCACTTTCTACGTTGAGTCACTTCTGATAGAAGAACAAGAACTACTAGTAGAATTTCTAAGGGAAAGGAACGTAAATTTTTCATGGACCTATGCTGACATGCCAGGTCTGGATCCGAAGGTTGTGGTTCATCATTTGGCTATTTACGCTGGAGTGAAGCCAATAAGGCAAAAATTAAGAAAAATGCATCCCTAGATAACCTTGCTAGTCAAGGTAGAATTATAAAAGCACCTAGATGTTGTCTTCATACGCCCAATTGACTATCCAGAATGGGTAACCAATCTTGTACTAGTTTAAAAGTCAAACGGGGGCATCCGTATCTACATAGACTTCAGATACCTCAACAAAGCATGTCCCAAGGATGATTTTCCACTACCTAACATTGATATGATAGTGGACATGATAGCCGGACGTGAGATGCTATCACTGATGGATGACTTCTCGAGGTATAACCAAATAATGATTGCAAAGTAGGATCAACATAAGATGACATTTACATGTCCATGGGGCACGTACTACTGGAATATGATGCCATTTGGGCTAAAAAATGTAGGGGCTACATATCAGAGGGCCATGACACTAATCTTTCATGGCATCATACAAAAAATCATCAAAGATTATGTGGATGATATACTGGCTAAATCAAAGAAGAGACAAAATTAGATAGCAACTGTAAGTGCCATTTTCGACAGACTGGAGAAGTACAAGGTCAGGCTCAACCCAAAGAAATATTTTTTTGGGGTGCAATCAGATAAACTTCTGGGATACATAGTATCAATGAGGGGAATAGAGGTGGATCTTGAAAAGGTTAGAGCAATCCTTGACATTGAGGCACCAAGGAAACTAACACAACTCAGAGGCCTACAAGGCATACTCCAATCCATCTGAAGATTCATAGCACAACTGGTGGAAAAACAGGTTACATATTCACATCTACTCCACAAAGGAGTGGCATACAAGTGGGATGAAAAGTGCAATCAAGCATTTGATAAAATCAAAGAATATCTGCTCACGCCACCAGTATTAATGCCACCCACTACAGGAAAACAATTGATCTTATATATCTCAACAATAGTAGTAGCCTTGGGTGCTCTTTTAGCTCAACAAAATGAAAATGGGACAAAAAGGGCCATCTATTATATCAGTAGAACAATGGTTGGCCATGAGCTAAACTACTCATTCATTGAAAAATCTTGTCTAGTAGTAGTGTTTGCTTCACAAAAAATTTGACATTGCATGCCGGCACACAAAATCAAACTCATCGCCAAGATAGATCCCCTAAAGTATCTACTGTCAAAAGCTATGCTCATAGGAAGGATGGCTAAGTGGGTCATGATACTATCAGAATATGTGGAGTGAAAAGCAATCAAAGGAAAAGTCATTGCAGACCAACTGGCAGAAGCTCCCATCTATGCAGAGAATCCACTCATATCAGAATTTCCAGATGAGTCCATCTTTAATCTCAGCATAGCCGATCATTGGAAACTCTACTTCGATGGTTCCCACACACAACATGGATCAAGAGCCGGTGTTTTCTTCATCACCCCACAAGGGGATTGTATACCTAGATCCTACAAATTGGAATTCCCCTGTACCAACAACATTGTAGAGTACGAGGCTTTAATAATAGGTCTCAAAATTGTAGCATAGTGGTGAATTATGGCACTAAAATTTTATGGAGATTCACAGCTTATCATCAACCAAGTCAATGGCGAGTACCAAACTAAGGATGATAAGCTCACACCATCCAAGAAGCTAGTAGAAAGCCTCAAAGAATTGTTTATTGATATCACCTTTGAACAGATACCAAGGGCTAACAACAGAGCAATTGATGCCATGGCAACAATTGAATCCTTACTAGATATCCCTCACAATGTATCAAAACATGAATTCTTGATAGAGAAAATTCTCCTACCAGCTTTCGAGGTACCAGAGTCTGAATATGTGTGTGAAATCATTGGTCCAAGTGATCTCTGGTATCACAACATCTACACCTACCTGAGAATAGGAGTCCTCCCAACTGACATTACCCTGAATCTCAAATGAACCTTTGTCAAAAGGTCCTTACATTTTGTTATCCTAGGGGAAACCCTCTTTCGTAGGAGCATTGATGGAACCCTATTACATTGCTTAAAACCTGAGGAAGCCCTGACTGCTCTGATTGAGGTACATAATGGCACTTGCGGTTCACACTCGGGTGGTATGACCTTGGCCAAAAAGTTACTAAGAACCGGGTACTACTGCCCAACAATGGAAAGAGAGGCACATGACTTTGTCAAAAAGTGTTTACAGTACCAACAACATGGAGACCTTATTCATGCACCAGCTGAAGAACTTCATCCTATTGTTACACCATGGCCCTTTTCACAATGGGGGCTCGATCTCATAGGTAAAATCACACCCACCTCATCCAACAGCCACAAGTTCATCATCACCACCACAAAGTATTTCACAAAGTGGGTCAAAGAAATTCCAATGACCTACATAACAGGAAAGTAGATTTTCAAGTTCATCCTGAACTATCTCATTTTTTGATATGGTGTCCCCCAATCCATTATCTCTAATAACGGGACACCTTTCAAGAATCGGGATGTCCATGACCTATGCAAAAAATTCAAAATCCAACATCACTTTTCTACTCCATATTACCCACAAGGCGATAGCCAAGCAGAAGCTGCAAACAAAACCATTATTTCCATCACATTTCATTAATCCTCCATCCACCTATTTGTTTGTATCCATACCATAGCTCGAGCTTGTGCTCGTATCACATTCCACCATAGTACTACTAGGCACATTCCTAAGGTTAGTTTGTCCTATCGTTATTGAAGTAGTCTATCGCTTGATGTTGGGGGTATGTTCCTGAAACTAGTACTAGATCGGATTTGTGTATATTTTTTGTGTGCTCTTCTCGAGACATCAGAAAAATCCAAAAACATTCAGAAAATTCATCAAAAAAAATCCAAAAACATGTCAAAAATCTTAGAAAATCTTGAAAAATTTCATCATTGATTCTTGTCAATCTTCCACCTTGTTAAACTACATCATCTCTAAGCTTGAACGTATGCAAGGTTGGTCTTTGATCATCCCCTGAGACATGTTAGGTCAGTCCTCTAGGCACCCATCACAATAAAATGGCAATCCATTTGCCCATCTATTTTATCATTGAGTCAAGTTTCTCATCAGTTGAACTATGTGGTCTCTACGTGTATAATGTAGGCAAGGATAATCTATGGATTGGCTCCTGAGACCCATAGGATAGGTCTTTAAGTTAGTCCCTTCATTGTAAATCTCAAAAATACCAAAAACAACATTTGTAAAACATCTCAAAATTCCAAAAACAGCCTCAAAATATCCAAAAAATCTAAAATGGTGCATCTGTCTCATCTCGGTTTCACCCATAGTAATCATCATTCCTAATAAAGCATAATCACTTTCATCCTTTGGTAATTCATTCAAAAGCAATTCTAGCAGGTTTAAAAGTGAATGTCTCAATCGTCAAAGTCTCAAGTCTAGATTAGTGAGTTAGCAAGTTGGTCAACTCGGAGTATCAATAGCTTATCATCCAATCAATCTCATCAAAACCCTGATCACAACATGTCCTAGGAATACGACCTCCCTACGATGGACATCAGCATCAGGTAACCCCATAGTTTAGTCTTGGCTAGTGGTATGAAGCACATCAGCTTGTTTGTTTACTTTATCTTGGTCTTGCTTAGACCTATCTTATTTTGTGCTCATTCCAAGGACCTCTCGATGATGCCTAAACAAAATAGGTTTAGAGAGAAAGGAATGGGGCAATGATCATTATCTTTTTATTTGCTATGCTTGTTGGATATTCTTGTAAAATAACTTCGTCATGCGTACTTTGTTTCATTTGTAGAAAGGATGTTTTAGGTGTCTTGTTGACCACATAAGAAGGCTTGTATTTTTATGTTTTGGCCCGAGATGTCTAAAATATTTGAACTACATTCTAAATAAGGTTTTGTTTTTCAGGTGTTAACAAGAGTACTCATATTTGTTTGACGAGTCAAAGTCCATCACACTAGGTACAATTCCATCCTGGTTCTTTATAATTTGATGCATCGTACCTAGGTGTGTTATCAAACATAACATAATTGACTCTCTGAAAATCCTTACTCCTAGTAAGAAAATCACAATTATCCTAACTAACTCATTAATTCTAAGTTCTTCTATCTTCTTTCCATACTAACATGGTATCATGATAGTTAATCAGAACATCACCAATGCATACATCCTACATTCACCAAATCATTAGCATAAAATGCATATCACATCATATCATTATCTTAAGTTATGATGAATAATATAAATTTGTTATTCTAAGCATCTTAAGAAATCATTACATTACATCATACATAATCATTAGCATCCATTACCATTTGCACATCAATACGCCATTATTAGTATACATTACATCCATAGGATCATCATTAAAAATGCATGAAAAAGATACAAAAAGAAGTACATCCATTATAAACATACATCATATCACATGAGCATAAGAAATAGAAACATCTCATAACATATAGGAAATTAAGAAATGCATATCATACACTGCAAAACATTTCATAAAGGTGAACCATCTCATATATATCATCAAGGAATATACTGTCATGATACAAAATCAGATCAAGTGTACGATCAAGGTACATAGTATAAAAAAGAGGCAAGTAATTGAGGCCCATAAATAAAAAATGGTAACTGTCTATGATCAAAGGGATAGTCCTATTGGTTGCTGCCCTCTCCCACCTACCTCTCACTATGATCCTCTGGGGGCCTCATCCCTATCTACTAAGAGAAGTCTGGCACTCGACCTACTGCTAGCACTGCTTGTCTATAGTGCTATCGATAATACTCGGCCTCCTTGCCTACCTCTATGTACACCTGCAAAGAAACTGATCGGCCCTAAGATGACGAAGTTGTACTCTCCAGCTGCCTCCGCTGACTGATCTCTTCATCCCTCTAGGATCGAGCTTGGTCCCTCTCGGAAATAACTATCACAACTTGCTGCCTAGCCTCATCCCTCTTTGCAATTAATACCTGAATCTAACCATGCAACTGTTGGATCAACACATCTTTTTGGTCTAGCTACGCTACTGGCCACTGCTGTGGGATTGCTCTGCCCCCATCTCTTGGCTGATCGACCTATGCCTCTACCTGTGGAGGTGACTACTATGAGAGATCTCTGGGAGGTGTCTAATGAAGAGGTGGTCCACCTCTGTCCTTGCCTCCACCTCCACCACCTCTACCTCCCTATCCTCTCCCCCTACTAGCTGATCTACCTATGGGTCTCCACCATGGGAGTGTTGCACTGGGAACTGTCAATCTCAAAGGAGGTCTAAACCAGGCTCTGTACGCTGGAGTCACCCCAACATTGTTGGCCTTGGATCATACAGCCACGCTCGGGCCACCAACTATCTAAAGGAGGATATTGCCTCAGCTACCGAGATGGGCTCGCCCCATGTTGTCTCTCTCATAGTATAGGCAAAGGTTGCTACGTACTGATCATCTGGCCTATCCTTCATCTCTCCAAACTGTCAGGCCACCCTATCTAGGAGATACTACTCTATCATGGTATGCTCCCAACCCTGCATCCATCTATCCTGTCAGGTGGAAAACAACTAATCTATATCATCATACCATGGGCTTATGCCCATCCAAGGCCTCTAGAAAAACTCTCTCTCATTGAGAACTCATCGCCAGCATGCAAGACCACCTGTGCCAGTATGGGTAAAATAGATCTTTGCCCATCCATATCACCAAACAATGGGGTCATCAATATCAATACAACTGGTGTGACATCTTGACGAAGCACTAGAATTCGCTCCTAGGCCCAGATGTGTAACAAAGTAACTCCAGCCCCGAGGGACCTACTATCCAGATATGCTAACTCATGAAGATCCTTGTATAGGGAGGCCAACAGTACTGGTCCCTAGGAAAAGCACTCCCTATAGATAACCATCCACTCCCATGCCAGTCCCTAGCTTGGACTAAAGTATTAGCCCCATCGATCGGGTGCCACAAGACCATAAATAATAGCTACAATGATCAACCTGTAGGTGCCCACCCTACCACAGTATCTCTCCAAGTCAATCTGCCCATCGAAAAAATGAATCTCATCAAGCCCCATCACATCATAGTAAGTGTCCCTACCAGGATCTAGATCTTTAATGACTTTGGCTCCGTGCATAGGCAGTTAGAGGATGCGCTAGACATCCTCGAGAGTAATGGTGGCCTCGCTAGTGGGAAGATGGAAGGAAGAAGTCTCATTGTGCCACCACTTGGCCAAAGTGGTCATCATACCTAAGTGCGCCCGAATAGGAGGGACATACACAATGTACCAAAGACTAAGAATACCAAGCTGCTTCTGAAGAAAAATGTGTATACCCTACAATATACGAAGCATAGGCCATCTGTGCTCCCTTGAGTGAAGTACATCAAGATCCTCCTACACAATAGAGGCCATCACGTCAAAGTCCCGTAAAAAAATATGCCTCTCACATTGGACTTTTGGCATTTAAAACAGAAAATGCGACACTGTTTTCAAATGCAGCCCAGTTTGAAAAGTTCCAAACTGTGTCGTGTAGTGGATTTTTTTAATTTCTAAACTTTAAAGTGCACCGTGTGGTTCAATTTGCATATGTGGCTGACTTTGGGATGAAAACCCTAGTTTCAAACTGCGTCACGTAGTTGGATTTTCATATGCGCCTGAGTTTGACCATCAAACCCTAATTTCTTAACTGCACCACATTGCACTCTTTGCATATGCGGCCCTATTTAGGACCCCGTTGCATTGACCAAGCAATTTTAATGACGCTATATAGTTTTGTGTTGCTTAAAATTAAATTTGACTGTATTTAATGCATGAAGAATGAGAAATTAAAAGTTGGAATGGGGGTACATACCATGGGTCCTGCACCGACTGGCCGCCGATGCACTCGTACTCTCTCTGACATGTGCCTAGGAGTTGTCGTTGTACCATCTCGACGGGAACTCATAGCTCAAAGTGCAAAAAATTGTAGAGGCTGAATGTGCAAATGAATTGAAAGTGACCTCTCAAAGTCTATTTAAGCCTGAAAATTAGGGTTTTTTGACCTAATTTGGCCATCTAACTAGAGTTTTGGTCCCCCGATCCCTTTTTGTCCAACTGAGGGCCATTTTGCATCTCTTTTGGTGTTTTAACGCATTTTTTGGCATTCCGGGGCATTTTTAACCTGTCAGACACCTTGTCATCTTTTTTCACGAGATCATCCAAAAAATCAAAATTTTTGTCAGATCTCTCGAGGGGGCAATATACCATCATAATCCTTCCGCTGGGGCAGTAGTGGGGCATTTGGAAAATCGAGAAAATTTTCAACTTTGATCACAACAGTTTATTCTTTGAATCAATGCAACAAGTACATTGCTTCAAAGAGGGGCAAAATGTAAACATGGAAAATATACAGATTCAATTCGGCACACTTGATCCTGACTACTAACAACATTTCTTCCAGAATCACACTCTCAGATTATCATCACCTTCTGTCTCTTAATTAAATAAATCATTATTTATTTGATTAAGTCTTTCTCCTCTGTTGATTAAATTAATCAATTTAATTTAATTAACCTTATATCTCAGTTTAATTAAATAAATCATTTTGTTTGATTAAAGTCTCTAAAATCTTCTTATTAAATTAAATAAATTAAACCTTATTTAATTTAATCTAACATTTCCCCTTTTAGTTAAATAAATCAAAAACATTTATTTAATTAATCTTTCCTCTCATTTTTTATTTAAATCAATCCTAAAATCCAAGTCAAAATGGTCAAATCATCTAATCTCTCATTAAATTGATCAAATCTTGATTAATTTAAGCTCAATCACTAAAATCCTCTAGAGAATGCAACTTGCACATGAAAATAGATTTAATTCATTTATTAAATCTCTATTTTCCCTCACATGGCATAAAAAGGGAATATTCCCTCAAATTTGAATTTGAATCCAAGTGGACTTGGTCCTTCCAACAAGGCATTGATTTCATCCAACAACTCCTTTTGCATTGAGCCAAGTGGTCATAACTCCATTTGACTCTCTCTCCACCTTGTCATTTCAACATTTTCAAAATTCAAATTTATGCATTTATGGGCACTTTGATCAAAACTTGCACAACCATCAACCATTCACATTGTGACAAGTGGCATTTGACCATTGGATTGAAGGATAGTCCCACATTGCTCAAATCTTTCTCTTTCTTCCAAATTGAAATCTATAAATGAAGAGTTATTCCTCTCATTATCGATCCACAATCTCATGCAAAGTTACTCTCTTCACATTGACAGCCAATTTTGTCCATTCCTCTTCAAGTATCCATAGTTTTCATAATTCCATAGTTGGGTTATGCTAAAATCTCATCAAGGAGATTGAACTATCCACACATCTTCAACATTTGCAACTAAGGAGTTGGGAAAGGGCCAATTTCGACACATCAATTGGCACCAATTCCCCCATGGGATCAAGAGTTTGCTTAGCTTAGACAGATTTAATTTGGTTATTGCATTTTTTCTTCATTTCCTTTCTATCTAAGTTTAGTAAATGGATTTCATGGGGAATCCTTGTTTCACCTTGCATATTGATCTAATATTATGTTTGTTTTTTGTTTATGTTCAGGTTTGAAAATACAGGTTCACATTTTGGCACTAGAAGGAGGGCGAATTTCAAGTTCCAATCATGTTTTTTTGTAAAAATCTATGCTTTTATGTTTCTTTTGCAGGTCCTAGGAAACTGCGCCGCACACAGGCCCGCGACACTATATTGCACTGCTTCCGAAGGCACGACACTATATCGCATCGCTCTGAATCCAAACCGCACCACACTTGTTTCCCACACCAGATTTTTAAAGTTTCAAACTCTGTTGCGGATCTATGAGTCCAAACTAGGCCTCATCCAGTCCCACGATGTTGTATTGCACCGCTTTCAAAGGAATGACACTATATTACACCACACTTTTCTTAAACAGCGTCGCACCTGCTTTCCCACATTAAAACATTCAAATTTTCAAAACTCTGCTGCGGATTTCCAAGTTGCGAATTGCGCCGCGTGTCAAAATTTTCCGCACCGACGCTCTCTATTTCTGTAGAGCACCTCACTTACTAAAAAATGTGGTGCTATATAGCACCACATCTGTTCCAAACTACACTGCACTCGCTAACTATGCCACTAAAAAATAGTCAAAAATTCAAATTTACGTTTTTAACATGTGTTTTTTTTTTGTTTTCTAGATTTTTGAATTATTGACCTTTTTTCATTCCTGTACTCTCTAGTTTTTATCATCTTGTAGGTTAGTAGAAGGAAGAAAGTGAAATGAAAGGTTACATAATGGCATCATCCCACTCTTATACTAAGTGTTTTTGAAGACTATAGTGTTTTTTAACACTTTAGAGAATTCTTAATCTCTTTCAAAGGATTTGTTACCTTTCATGCTTTAGAAAACAATAATTTTTCCTTGGGCTTTAAAAAGAACAACACAAATTTTCTTTTTTCCAAATTTTACAAAGGGATTTAAAAAGAACCTTAGAAACAACCTTACTAGATTTGGTTGAGGTTTAAAAATTGTAGAAGGCAACTTCCACATTTGAATTGGTCCTTTAAAAAGAATTCATTATGCTTTGAGGGTTTAAAATGACCAAGTGCTATTTTGTTTTGTAATTGTTTATTCAAGTTAATATCATCAAAAGGGCATATGCGCTTCTCTTGAGCCTCACGGCGATCTTGAGAAGCAAAAGTTCTTTTGATGATCTTAAGTTGAATAAAATAATTGCCTCCACATTTCATTTTTTGGAAATAAAATTGAACCAAACATGCGAGTGTGAGCACGGTATATTGTGAGTGTTCAAATGATAAATTTAAGAAAAACAAAAACCTATATGACATCTTATCTCATTTATGCACCTGCAAGGATGGGTATCTTCTCAAGATTAAATGCAGTAGGAGTGTTGGGAGAAGCTCCTAGACAATAGAAAGTGTGGAACCACTATGATCAATTGACTTTACAGACATCACAGGAGGATTATAGGAGAGTTAATGATGCATTTTTGTATGTCATAATTAATAAGTTGACTGGTGATGCAAATTTTAGGCTAAGTAGTGAGATCGTGGCATTCATTGCTAAATGGGGACACTAGTATATCCAGTACCCCAAGTTCACATACTTCAGGTTATCAGGGTTTGATGGACATCCTCACCTACTCCCTAGGTGTTGCACTGATAGAATGGTCCTCATGGATTTTATATACCAAGCATTGGGAGTTAATGAAAAGTTTAGTATCAAGCGCAAACTAGGGTGCCATAAGTTCCCCATGAAGTTGGGAGAGTATTGTTGTCTTCACAATATAGCTACAAAATCAATATGTGAAGAGTTGAGCTACTTCAAGTTGGGACTCTATATGTCTCGAAAGCACTTTGATCCAAAGAAGAAGATGAATAAGTTACTTTCCTCTATGTTTGAGAAGCATTATAATTTGCTAGAGGATTTTTGGTGTGATTTGCAGGATGACTTTGATGTGAGAAATAGAAACTATGAAAGGCTAACCATCCCACAGATGGTCGAGTATGGGGTGAAAGAAGATATTCCTGACACACTATTAGATGATGGTGTGATTTTAGACCCAATATATGAGGCAAGGCTTAGATCCAATCAATTGGGAGGAAGAAGAGTTTATTGACATTAAATATATTTCTAGAACAATAATGGATAGGAGTATCCAATGGGTAGTGTTGAGAATAAAGGAACCACCTGCTCAAACTTCAAAGAAAAGGAAAGTCGAGGCAACCAAGGGTTACCAAAGAACCAAAAGGAGAGCAGCCCCCAAGGAGAAATTGGAGCATCTTCCTCCCATCACTAGAGGGGATATTGTTCCTAAAACACCTATAGAAGAAGCTCCTGAAGCACAGGGTGTGGAGACTGCAACATTTGGAGAAGGCTCCTCTTCTCAACTTCCTCTCCCTCAAGAACCTAGTGAGGAAATACCTATGGGTATTCTTCATGAAGAAGCAGATGCACTAAAAGGAAAAGGGCTTGAGGTGGAAATTAATTACATTGACACAGATTCAAAAGGGACACATTCTGATGAATATATGGAGAAAGATGCATCTTTCCAAAATATTGAGGAAGAGCATGTTCTTACTCCTGAGGAGTAGTGGAAGTTATTTGAAGATGCTAAGGCACATACTAAGGCATTAGCAAAGTAGCAAGAATCAGAGGTTAAGGCAACGACTGAGGCATTGGATAAATAGAAGGAGATGGATACAAAAGATCAAGATGATGCACTACTAAAACAACAACAATTGGAAGCTAAATTCAAAGCTGATGAACTGGCTAAGAAACAACAACAAAAGGAGTAGGAACTCAAAACTAAGGAAGAGAATGTAAAATTGGAAATGCTGCAAAAAAGCCCTTGAGGGTAAGTTCAAGGCTATTGAAGAATCCTATAAGAAAAGGGAAGAAGAAGAATGCCTATGAATGGAGAAGGAAGCTGAAGAGCTTGCCAAGCATGAACAAAAAGAGAAAGAGGTATGGGACAAGGTCAAAGAGTTGGAAAAGAAAAGAGACCAAATACTTGAGGAAAGAAGGTTAGAGGAGGGACATTTGAAGAAGGAGTTGGAAGATAAAGGTTGCAGGAACAAAAAGATAAAGAAGCTGAGAGAGTTACAAAAGAGGATGCACAAAGGGAACAACAAAATGTGCAAGAGGTTTATTCTCAACCTAAATCTACCATATTGCAACCATTATCTCTGGTCACTATTGCCTCTTCCTTAGCATAAGTGGCCACTACCCCTAATGCTCCGACGTGGTTGAAACTTGACTTGGAGAAGAAACAAATAGCTCAACCTCAGCCTCTCAATTGGGATGAGATTATGAAGGAAATAGAGAAGGAGAGACCCAAGAAAAAGGCTATAGTTCTGCATTCTACCAAGATCATAGATGTAGGAGAAATTATTGTTGAATGTGCAATTCCAGTAGTAGATAAGGATAAAGAAGACATACAAATAATTGATTACCAATCAGGCATGATCAACTTGGGGAAACCAACAAGGAACCAACAAATGAATCTTATTGATATTGTAGCCTCCTCCACCAGGTCTAGGATGATCAAGGATAAGCAAAGGAAAGATGAAATTAAGGCCCAATTGGATTAGTTACATAAATTCTTGAGGGATGTCTCCACTCTAGTGTCTCAACAAGTGGTTTCCCTAGAAACCCCAGTTCTACTTAGTAAAAGGGAATATGATGATTTAGTACAAATGAGGAGTAAGTCAGGGATGCTTGCCAGATGGATTGATAGGCTCAAAAAGGAGGTTGGTGAAGTGTTGGTAGATAGTTTTGAAATTTATAAAAAGGCACTTGATTTGATAGCAGAGATGAATCATCATGCTGAATCCCTAGAGAAACAGGAGGAAGAATACAGAGAATATGCAAAGAAGTTGAAGGACATCAGAAAAATACCAATGTTAACTCTCCTAGAGCAGTCAATCCTTGAGGAGGATAATGTATATTTCCTTTAAAGGACTTTAAATATAATCCGGTTTAGATCCAAATTCATCTATAAGCATAAGGATGAAGTTCAAGATGCTTGTAAGGACTTAAATGAACAAATTGATGAGTTAGAAGCGGTAGTGGCTATTATAGTCAATGTGGATATTTCAGTCAAGGAAGGCATGCCTTTGGATAAATTGAAGGAGAAGTGGAGTAGTAGATTTCAGGAAGTAATGCAAAAGGAAGATGATGGAGAAGACTTGTTGTTGGATAGGCTCGTGGATATAACAGAGGAGGTAAAATATGTTGAGAGGGAATTAATCAAATTGAAAGATAAGAAAGACTTTGCCTTAGTAGAATTGAAGAGAATCAAACTTGAGGATAGTTGGGTAGATGGACCTGATGTGGACGTCCTTCAACAAGTATTCTCTAGCTATGATGAGTACCTCCTTGAGCAGGCAACGTAGGGGTGAGCTAGTTATAGAACATTCTCTCTTTGGCATACAACTTCCTCTTCTATCCTACTTTGTAGGGTTTTGACATAGGCTGAACTAAAGGTTCCCATATGCCAGTTCTATCTTCTTCCTTGAGTGTCAGATTTTGGACAACAAGGCAATCACTTTTTGAACTAAAATTAGTTCAATTCCTGCATACAATTCTAATTCCCTGATTTGTGGATCCGGGTCTTTGATTGAGAGAAACTTATGCATGGCAAGCCTATATGTACTTTTGGCCTCTATTTTGTAAAGGTCGGTTGATTGAAGAAAGTTTAGCCACCTGATGTGATAGCAAATAGGAATTATAATTTTAGATTTTTTTTCACAATTGTAGCAAGATACTTTTAAATTTTTAAGTTGAAATCAGATACCTGTTTATAGTTTTATATGGTTTTCATGTTATTGTTGGAAATGAATCTCTTTGATAAGGTTAATGAATCATAATCAATCTATATGCCAGTGAGTTTTTGTGCCTAAATGTTTTCTATTTGATGCAAATCAATAGGGGAAATCAGATTTGAAGATTATTTCATTGAATTATCTATGAATGGAATTACTACCTATCTATTTGATCTATGTTTTAGCAATGATGGAGTGATCTATTTTAAATTTCAAAGTCTTTTGGTGAATGTTTTTGGTAATTGAATTAAGCACTATGAATGTGTGTAATGGTGTAGATTATTCTATGGATTACATCATGTTGTGGTTTTTGGTCTGTTGAAGAAACACTCATTATGGGAATGCATGTCTGGATACTGAGAAGTTTTATTCATATTTCACTGTTCTATGCCTTGATCTATCTTTTTCTATTTATTTACCCCCCCTCCCAACATAGATTAGTTAATCTGATGTAGCTTGTGTTCTTTATTACTAGCAAAGGCCCCTTGAATATTATAATTACATTGGATAGTGAGTAACATCAGCATAGTTGAGAACCAACTACCAGGACCTTGGGAGTTAGATTACTATATTTTATCTTTCTTTTTTAGGAGAAATAGGGTAGAGATATTCTATTTTATGTTGTTGTGCACTTTTGACCATCAACAGGACTAAATCACCCAGAAATGGCGAATGAGTCCCAGTTAGGGTTTTCTTCAAAAAAATTAGAAAGTTTCAGTTGGTTTTGATGTTGTAAGATTGGGAGAGGAAATGTAAATGTAGATTTTATATGGTTTTCAATGATTGGAGATGCAAAAATGAAAATTATATGCACTTTCATTAATGCAAAAATTTGAAACCCTAGAATGCAAATTAACTAATGCAAACTTCCTAATGCAAAGTTAATGCAGGCTAAATCTATGATGAAGAAGGACTCTAAATCAAAAAAGAAGGTATTCAAAATTCAGGTTCACCAAAATGAACCATATATTTTTGTCACCTGTTGCACCTCTAGGGTTTTGCACCTAAAGGGAGAAGGACAAAAATCCACACTTCATTCAAGAATAAACCCTTGAGATTTCAATGCAAAGGAGATTAAAATCTATCAAAGGGAGAGTTCTTGGGGTTGAAGGCTGATAAAAGGGGTTCACCACCAAGTGTAAACTTGGAACATGCAAAGTGTTTCAGAACACAATGTGATATGTAAAGATAACTAAATGACCTAGAAATGACTATGAAACAAAACATAAAATTGTAGACCTTAATATTTGCACCTGGAAATGTGTTGAGGACTGGTATAAAGACTGGAAATGCTGCTAAAATTCTAAAATTTTAGCCTGCTGAGACACTTACGCCATTTTTGGTGACTTAGTCCCAGATCCGAAAAACTATTCTGAAACCTATTTCATCCAAATAAGTATCTAAATCTATAGAAATATCTGAGAAACATTGGAAGTGGGACTAATTCACCAATAATGGTGACTTAGTCCACTTTGACTTTTCTAAAAATTTGAAAGTGGAATCTGAACCCCTCGATCTGCACTTTCTATTCCTCTAGGTATCAAAATCCGAAACCCTGATTTTCAGCACTGTAAGTGAATTTTTGTGGATTTTTTTCCCCAGCCAATAAGGATATGCCTTCAACAAGTTTGCAATCTATCCTTTAATGATTTCCAAGCCTTCAAGGTACCTAGATCTGCAAACACACAAGGAAATAGAGAGAAATGTTGAATGTTAGGGCATTGGGGTTTGCCTTGGTCAAACCCCTTTTAGGGAATTAAACCAAATGAAGAAATAAAATGAAGCATGAACATGAAATGAAGGAATTAGAAACTTTCCATGATGATAGATCTTGAATTTCTACAACAATGGATGAAGAATCTTCCCTTGAATGCTTCTTGATGACTTAAATGCCAAAACCCTAGCTTGCTTGAGAAGAATGATGAATGATGAATGAAGAGGGGAGAGATTCAATTAGGGCTTCTAGGTCTTGAGAATGAGTAGAAAACCTTATATTTATACACAATTATGCCCTAATTCCTAAAAATACCACATCACAGGTTGACCTTAGGTCTTAGAAAATAAAAAGTTGCTAGAATTTTGAATTTTTTTTATTTTTGAGCCAAATGGGACTAAGTCGCCCCAAGTGGTGACTTGGTCCCACTTAGGCATTTTAAGTGGGTGTCAAGAATTAAATAATATTAAATGATTTTTATCAGGTTTATTCTCAAAAAGACACTTAAATAAGGCCTTTAAATATAAAATGGGGCCAATTAATGCATAAGAAAGGTGTAATTATTGATGACAAGCCTAGAAAAGTGTGAGAGTTTGTTACAAATCCTTACAAAACTTTGAAATAAGGCTTGGTAAGTGATAAAAAGAGGTTATTTAAGTGAAATACATTAGAAAGGTCTTAGAAAAGTGTGAAAGTGTGTTACAACACTTCACAACACTTTTACAAGACATCATAAAATTCTTATTAATTTGCAAGGGTCCAAGACCTAATGTGAATGTGTTGGCCATATTACAACATTAAATCTAGGCAAAACTATGCTAAAATTCACAAGAAAGACCCAAATGAGCATAAAAATGTCTAAGGATACATTTTTCTATGTTACACCAATTATTTAAGGTCCTTTTTTTATTTCTTTTCCCAACCTACTAACCAATTGAAGTGGATCTTGATCCTATCTCTACTAGTGGGAACAAAATGATTGATAAAACTCATGTTTAAAAGTCTTATGGTAAATTCATAGAATATTGGACTGAGGATATTATAGTAAAGGGAGCAAAGTTCATCACAAAAATCAAAAGATCTATGAAGATATTGAAGTATTAAAGAAGGAGATTGACAATGAGATTGTTTTCACCAACCATAAGTGTATTTGGTTGAAAACTAACAATGATCTCAAGGAAATGCTTGATGTGGGATCAAATAAATTAGTAGTTGGGCATATTTTACCAAACACTAAAGTGAAATATTTTTAATGCAAAATAAAAGTATTGAGTGAAAACTCTCATTTATGAAGAAATTTTTTTTAGAACAAAATAAACTACTCAAGGAATGTAATCACATAAAGGCCAACATTTAGAAAGGTCTTTTAAGAATAGGTGTTCATCTCCAAAGAGAAGATGATACTCAAGATGAAAATGTAGTACTAAAGAGAAAATTCAAGGAATCGATCAAGAATTTCGTTGAAAAATAAAATTTTAATATGGAGAGCAAGAGGAGATAGAGTAGCATTGACTTCACTTTGTCTCAATTCATTAGACATGAAATAAACTTCTCTAGTAAGGTGGATTTGGAATGGGGAAACAATTCCTTGTGGAAATTAAGAACTAAAAATGTAATTGTTCCTCAATATTGTGAGATGCCTCCAATGATGAAAGATTTCCCAACATACAGAGCCAAAGTTGCCACACAATTTTCCCAGTCATCTTAAGAAAAGGATGTTGATAGTGCAAGACCCCAATAATACCTCATGTTTTTATTGGCATGGCTTTGTAAATGAATGTTAAAGTGTCAAGAAGTTTAAGTGACTCTTAACTTCTAAATTTTAGTTACTTTCAAGAAATGGTCACCTTTGTAAATGTATATATGAATTATGATGTTATCAAGAGACTCTTTTAGAAAAAAAATTGCAACAACAATAACTAGAAAATCATTCAAACTAGAAGAAAAGATTTTATGTCTATGATCCTATAGTTTTGATTTATTAATGAGATAAAATTCATTATAATATGTGCATTATGATTGGTTTCATTAGGTTTTTTTCTATGTGAATGTGAAAACCTCTCTAGTATTCAATCTTCTCAAGCTTGAGATTATTTTTAATTGATAAGATTTTTAGCTTATTCTTTGTGGGATGGAAATTGTCTTGTGTTCTAATTATTCCCACATAAATCCTATTTTCAAGTGATAAGATTCTGGTAGTGCAAAGTTTATATCTTCTTGGTTCCTAGTCTTTCGCATCAAAATTTTGTTCATTTTTTGATATTCTAATAGGGTTTTTTGTTAAAAATATTTTCCCATTCTTAAACCCTACCTAAATATCTAAGTCTATGCAGCTCACTATAGTCACTTTTGTTATAATTTTTCATTGGTTGCTTGTGCCTAGTTACTCAGCATTTAAGTTGTCACTTAATGGTTGCACGTTCATGATTTTACTGGCCCATCATACCTAGGTTACCAAATAGACTTGCAATTATAAAATTGTTTATTAAATGCCTAAGGTCTTATATCTATGTCCTCCATATTTTATTTACCCATTGACCCCTTTGTTGCCTAGTTACATAGAGTTGTTTTAAGATAATGTGCCTTATATATCCTTAATTTACCCATGCCCAACATGTGGACCCCACTGCTCCATTCTGTAAGAATATTTTATTGTGAAAATGATGCTCCATGAAACTTGTAAAATATCGATAGGTGTCACCCTTTTAGTGGATTTCACCATTCCATGGGAGGTATATGGAATTACTCATAGAACATTTATTACCCAGATGGCATTACGGATAATCAAAAGATGACTCTTAAGTTGTATGCTATCAAATATTTTATCGTCGATAATGAATAATGTTGGAGAAATAGAGATGGAATTTTTCTCAAATGTGTTAATGAAGAACAAGATATTATCATCCTGAATGAAATGCATAATAGACTATGTGGAGGTCATTATATGGTAAAAACTACAACCCATAAGATTTTAAGGTCTAGTTATTGGTGGCCCTCACTCTTTGCATATGCACATAAATTGGTAAGAAAGTGTGATTCCTATCAAAGATTATCTAGAAAATTGAAGTTCCCTAGGAATTTTCCCTTAATACCAATGTCTATAAAGGCTCCATTTTAACAGTGGGGCATAGACTTCATAGGAGAAATAGCTGATAGATCAAGTGGAGGACACAGTTGGATCTTGGTTGCTATTGATTACTTCACAAAATGGATAGAAGTCATCCCTACAAAGTGAAACAAAGAAATCTAGGAACTGTAGGTCTAATGTGTAAACCTAGGATTTAAGCTTTTGTTTGTTTGTGGGTTATTTTCTTATGTTTCTATAGTGTAAGAAAATGGATCCCTTGAAATTTTCACACTCATTTGGGCCCTCCTTGTGGATTTTCCCTTAATGTTGCCTTGATTTAGTGTTGTAATGTGGATAAAACATTCGCATTAGGTCTTGGGCCATTGTGAACTAATGGATTTTAATGGTACCTTCCTAAAGTGTGGTGAAGTGTTGTAACACACTTTCACACTTTTCTAGGGTTTTATCAAATAACCAAGCATAATAAACACAATTTTAATCAAAATTAATCCTAATCTTTCCTTATTTGGAGTGTTGTAAAGTGTTTTAACACACTTTCACACTTCTCTAGGCTTGTCATTAATAATTGGGGTTTCTTATGCTTTAATTGGCCCTATTTTTCATCCACAAGCCTCATTTATTGCATATTTTTGAGGATAATCCTTGTTAGAATTAAACATTCTCTAATACCATGTTAAAATTGGCTATGGATGTCAAGATCTATGGACCAAATAGAAAGCACAAAGAAGAGAGAAAATAATATGACAAGAATAAACTGTATTCAATGTTAATGATAATGGAATCAATGTGCTTTTACAATGAGAGACCCCTTGGTTATATAGCCAAGGTGAGAATATAGGAGTTCATAAGATTATGACAAGTGTCGTAATCTTATGATATGAGAAAAAAATGAAAAGCTATCACTCCACCTAAAGTGGAAAGTGATAATGTGATAACCACCACAAAAGGTGGAAACCTAATCACATGATATGTCCATGAAAGGTGGAGGTGATAAAGTAATAAGAAGATAAGTCCACCAAAGGTGGAAATTCTCCAACATCTCCTATGTGGTCCCTAAGTAAACTTAACTAAGGTGTAATTATGACCTAGGACAAGGTACAAAAAATTTAATTACACCAACACCCCCCCTTAAGTGCAACTTAGGGAGAATGAAACAATGTAAACAATGCAAGATGGGTCCCAACAACTAGGCCATGTTAGGTACCCATGTACAAATGCAATGCAATCTCTCACAAACGGAGAAAAGGAGAAAACCCAGTGGGACAAAACTCCTCCCCAAAAGAGAGATGAAATACAAAATGGAAATTCTCTCAATGATGAATGAGAAGGTAAAAACCCCATGTGAGGAAAAAGACCCCCCCATAAGAGAGAAGTAGAAGAGAGACAAGGCAGCCCCCCCTCAATGTTGAGTCTCCTGCAATGATGGTAGAAGCTCGACATTGAATGTTGAAGATGATCCAATCTCGCCAAACAACATTCCTCCCCTTAGGAAGAAACAAAACCAAGGATGTATGCCGGATGTATGATGTCTCTGAAGCATACTCAAGTGTCTCCACATCAATGCCGAAAATTGACACACTCCAAATAGGTGTTCTAGGCCACACTACTGAAGAGTACAATCCAACATCTAGTAGAGAAGAATGTAGAACATGATCCAAAGAGAAAGATATCCCCTCTAAAGAAAAAGAAGCCTCCTCCAAATGTTGTCCAAAAGTATCCACACTCATGTCAAACTACAAAGAATGATCATGTAGAGAATGAACAAAAGGGTCAGAGTGTTCCCTCGCAACAACAGAAGGAGCATCTTCATCAAAGAGAAGATGGATGTCATCAATGGTGTCCCCCAAATCTGCAAGATGAGACTCCACAAACAAGTCTGAAATACCTGTCAAGAAGCCATCCAAAGTAGCCATATTGAGAAGACAATGTATATCCTGTTGCACTGAATCACAAGGAACCCAAACTGTGAATCGCAAGTATCATCAACTACAATAGTAAATGAATTTTCCAATGCTAGATCACAAGAGTCCTCAGCCTCAAGATGTTGACTCATAGATGAAGAAGATGAACCCTCTAAATCTAGATTAGGAGCCATAGAAACTGAAGTCTCAATAGATGTCTCTGTAGGAGGAGAAGGAGAAGGTTCTGTGTCATCAAAACTACCATACCTTTCCCAATCAACAAGTGTTTCAGCTGTTTTATCATCAATAGGTCGAAACTCTGCAAGTGGAACAAGATAATCTACAACAGGATCCTTTAGAAATGGAGGTTCATCTGAGTCTCCATACATCTCCCAAAGTTTGGTCATAAGATCATGAGGGATCTCAATATCATTAATGGACATTAGTATATCAATATCCATATTACAACCAATTAATCCTAGAATATGTTTTGTTTTTATGTCCCACACAACTCTCTTCCATTTTGATGAAGGTTTAGGAACTAGTCCATAAAGATATGGCAAAAGATTGAGCCACCTAAAATGTGTTAGGATTCCATCTCCCCAAGACTTAAAGTTCCATGGATTTAACCTTATTACAGCATGATATTTTTTTATGCCCATATTTAACTCCTCAACTTTAGTCACACAATAGACCAATCAAGAGACAAAAACCAACAAAGGAAAAAGATTACCCCCCAAAATCACTCAATCAAGAAGCCCCCCAAGCAATATCTGATTTGGCACTTTATTCTTAGTGCGTTTATAATTGCCACTACCAAAAATAGCAAAGTGGACTTTGATCTTGGTACATGTAGATGCCAAAATAGGCCTCAAACTCACACTATAAAAATTATAGTAGATGAGATAATTCTGATCACATCACTGGAAAGTACAGGAAAAATCATACACTTTCAAAAAAAACGGCACTCAAAAATGTTACCGTAGGAGCAAGTTATGAGCTCCCAAAGTTCCCAAAATGAGGACGAAGTAGCAACACCTGTGAGAATCTGCAATTTCTGGAAAAATCAGATGCCAAAACCAAAAACTGATTGCACCACTGTGTAGAGCACGAAAAATTAGCCCAAATCAAAAAACAATTGCTTGAAAAAAGGAGCCAAAATGAGGGAGTTATGAGCCTCTGAAGTTGAACTGCAAAAGTCAAAAGCCCATCCGTGAAGGGTGAAAAAATTCCAATGGGCGCTGATGTCAGTGCTGATGCATTGCTGACATCAGCAATTGAGGGCATCGAATTTGATGGTTTTCTGCCCATCAACAACAAATGCTCTCCTGTCGGATTATGCTACCGGTATATTCTTGATTCGCCAGAATATGCTTAAAATGTCGCCGGTGGGAGGAAACACCGACACAGGATTTTCTTGCTAACCGCCGGCAGCTTGGAAGTGGGGGGCCCATGGGGGTGAACCAGGTGGACCATGTGGTGGGTGGTGGGGCCACCAGTACCGCGCGGGTACACTGTACCCTTAGTACAGTCCGTAGATTTTATTTTTTGCTTTTTTTGATTTTTTTTTTTAAAATCTTTTTGAAATCAAAAATTTAATACAAAATTTTTGAAAATGAATTTTTTCATAAAAACTTTCGAATTTTTTTAAAAAATAAATAAATCGTACCATATGCAATAATGACGCTCAGGGCGCCGTACGGCTCTACGAGCAAAAAATTTTTGCCTCACCAAATGACTTGCTCCGTTTTGGACGATTGGACAGTCGATCTTAGGGTTTTTGGCCCTTCTGGATGCAATGGCAGGGTTGGATTTGACCCAAAATGCTCCAAAAATGCAGCTACCTTCTGGATTTGGCAACCACTTTGCAGCTTCAAACCCTCATAGATTTGGCCTCATATGTCCGATTTGGATGAAACAAAAGGAAAAATCAACTTTTTCGAACCTTCTGGATGCAATGGTGAGGTTAGATTTGCACTAGTAGGCTCTGATATAAACCTGCAATAAAGAGCCAAAAATGAAACCTCCCCAAATCTGGTACCTCTCTTTAGAAAAAGACTCTCCAATGGCACCCAACCCACTCTGATACCATGTTAAAATTGGCTATGGATGTCAAGATCTATGGACCAAATAGAAAGCACAAAGAAGAGAGAAAATAATATGACAAGAATAAACTGTATTCAATGTCAATGATAATGGAATCAATGTGTTTTTACAATGAGAGACCCCTTGGTTATATAGCCAAGGTGAGAAAATAGGAGTTCATAAGATTATGACAAGTGTCGTAATCTTATGACATGAGACAACAATGAAAAGCTATCACTCCACCTAAAGTGGAAAGTGATAATGTGATAACCACCACAAAAGGTGGAAACCTAATCACATGATATGTCCATGAAAGGTGGAGGTGATAAAGTAATAAGAAGATAAGTCCACCAAAGGTGGAAATTCTCCAACAACTCCTATGTGGTCCCTAAGTAAACTTAACTAAGGTGTAATTATGAACTAGGACAAGGTACAAAACATTTAAATACACCAACAATTCTGACACCAATCAGTAAACAATCATAATTCATGTGTTTATGGCTTGTGTGGCCTGTATTTAGGGATCTGGGACTCATTTGCCACCTTGGGCGAATGAGTCCCACCTGGATCTTTTGGCCCTGAACTGGTCTTCACACATTTCTAAGCATTTTTGGTTTTTGGTCCTATACATTATGTCTGATGGGACTCATTCACCACCTTGGGCAAATGAGTCCCATGTGATCAAAATTCAAATTTAATTCAAATTTCTAACATGATTTTATTCTCCTAGATCTGATGTTAGCTTGTAGTGTTGTAATTTTAGGAATTCTTGCATAATTGAGTATAAATACAAGGTTATTTCACTCATTTTCATCCTAACAATAAATCAAGTGATACCTAGCATTCAAGAGAGTTCGCAAGAGCATTCAAGAGCATGCAAGGGCAGATTATCAAGCATTTCATAGCAACATTCAAGTGCCAATCATCATGTCAAAGATTTGATATATCATGTTTGTTATTGTGCTAACAATTGTGATGTAGAGTTTATGATTCAAGCAAGTCTTTCAAGAAAGATCAACATTATTCAACCAAGATTCAAGAACCACATCCATTGCAACCATTTCAAGCATATTTGCAACACCTTATTGCTAGGGTTTGGTGAGTTACAACATTATCTTTTTTTCATTCATCATTCTCCATTCTTAGTTTCTTTCATTTCAAATTTTAATTACCAACAAGGGGTTTGACCAAGGAAAACCCCTATCCACTAACCCAACAAATTTTTCCCCTCTCCTTTTTGTGTGATTTGCAGGTTTCGGTTGTATATTTCACAAGGAGCAAGATTGGAAGAAAGTGGTCAAGTGATCAAAGTTGTCAAAGTTGTCATCAATCCTTGGAGAAACTTGGAGAAGACCTATAGGTGGCAATTTGTAGTTTCGGATCCAGAAATCATGGTATTTGTCACTAAAGTAAAAGTTAATTAAATCTAGACTGTCTTTATTACAGTGAAAATTGATTATGGGTGCACCTTATAGCATATGGATATCAAATGCCTTTCCAGAAAAGAGAAATTTATGATCTAAGCAAGTTTACATATCATTGGACTTCATATAAACCTCTATAAAACTTTGGGTGGAAAAATCTCATACCCGTATTTTATTCAAGATGAGAAATGATGAACAAGAGCTAATTTCAAATGAATGCATTATGGAGGTGGAAGCACTTGTGAATGCAAGCAAGGGCAAGAATGAGCAGGGGCAAGAGAAAACCAGAGTGAGAAGGCATCTGTGTTTGCCAAAGGCTATGATGGATAGCAAGGTGGACGCATACACTCCCCACATGGTGTCAAAATTTATCTAGGGGATGAATATTTTGTATTGATTTCAAGGACATGTGGCATCACAAATGTAGCAAGTGCTAAAAATGTAAAGAAGATATTGTAGGATAGAATTTTAAAACTATTTATAGCTATGGAAACATCATAATTTAAGAAACATGCCTGAAATTTCACCAACAATAAATAGAGTTAGTTAGTCATTACATGGATCTCAATTTGTAGGAAAATTTTCCAAATAAGATGGCACATAGGATGAAAATATTAATTATGGTGAAAATAGAAGTGTAAAATTAGAATAGTTTATATATTATATGAAGGAAGTGCATATAGAAGTAAGAACTCAATCATAAAGGATGAATTATGGTAGATAACAAAATAAGAATTATAAGAAAAGAAGGCATAAAAGGTTTTTGGTTGGAGATGAAGTAATGGTGTATCTCAAAAAATAATCATTTCTAATTGGGACATACAATAAGCTAAAGATGAAGTTTTCACCTTGTAGAATTGTCAAATTATTTTACTCAAGAAATTCATATGAAGTGGAGTTTCCGAAAGATTTGGGTAAATGACCAATATTTAATGTTGAACATATATATTACTAATACAAAAGATAGTTAATGCATAATAGTTTAAAATTAATGGGAAAATCAAATACCACAACACCCAAACAATAATATTGAGAGTATTTTAAATAATAATATTAGTAGGAATGCTATTAATAGATAATATGAGGAATATTTGGTGAAATGAAGGGGTGATACTAAAGAAGATTCATCTTAGATTTCAAAAGCAAGGTAGACCATCTTGGTTTTCCTCTAGCCACAAAAAAGTTGATGGACTCACTTTTCAAATTACCCTAGGTGTCTAATTCAAGCGCATCTCAAGGTGTAAATCTTTCATTAAACAAAATTATTTTCTTTTACTTTGTGTATTTGTAAGTTTTCAACAACATTCTAGTTATTAATAGTCAAAAAAATATTACTACATTTTAACACAATTGCACATCTCAGTTGATGGTTGGCAATAAATAGGTCTATCAAGCATAATAATAAGACATCTAATTTCACTATTCATAGTTTGCAACAAATTTTTGAAGCATGTGACAACTTAGCAACACATTACAAGATATATTAGATTTAAGAGACCCTATGGTATGAGCCACATCAATCATTCATCTATCATCACCATAGTCTTTATAGAATATTATTTCACACATTTTGTTGACTTTAAATTATACATGACATTAACGTTACACCTTCGTGTTCCCAACTAAAACCATTCCTAAGGCTAGGAGCCACTATATACGAAATTTACTTATAAGAATTTGAATGTAGTAAATTTGGAGATTCAATTTGGGAGTCAAGTTTAAGAATTGTATCATAATATCTTTTGAATCCTATAATTTTTACATTTGTGAGAAAATAGCAAAGACATAGCATGTTGGAAGCACATTGCATCATATTTTAATTCATTCATGACTAAGAATCAATAAAGATTATATTTTTTTTAGTGTTTCATTTGTCTTCATGCCTAGACAATGCATCATTAGATCTACTACCTATGACTAGATCAAAAGATAGAAAATGATATGATATTTAGACATTCACATAATTGTGAGCAACAAGAATGATGGAGGAATGATAATACATGGAGTAAGTAGGTCAATCACTATGGATCTATATGGAATCAAAGGAGCATTTAAATTAAATGACACCATAGAAGTAATGGATATATGTGTCATAAAAGAGGGACTTACTATGATCAAAAATAAAATTAGATGGTTGTATTGAAGTGTGAATTAAGAATGGGATCTAGTTACCATTATGCTAAAACTACCATGGAGATCACCTATAGATGGTTTGTAAGACATTGCATCATATTTGTAATGGCTTGCAGTGGTCTTACTATTTTCTTTTCTCTCATGCTTTGATGATAAAACATGTAAAGTAGGGATGATATTTTATGTACATAGGGATTGGTATTACAATGCATATAAATGGATGGAGTTACTAGTATATGACACACCTCTACCAAATAGGTTATATCAAGTCATGAATTGTATTAGGTAATTAGGAGGCCTACATGGGTTTAGTGCTTTACCCCTACATAATGTTATTATGAGGAGGTTGTTATAAAGAAAGTGAATAACATTGTAAAGATATATGAAGAGTGTGATATGTGTTTGGGACCTCTTGGGTATAGCATGGAGTGACTTGTTATGTAAGGATTGTTGTACTACGTTATGCCATCTCAAGGGATTATTCTATTTCTACATATATTTGGTATTAGGGCCTCTTGGTCCACAAACATCTCTTATGATATATGTATTCTATCTTCTATATAGCATTATATTCATCATTATATTTGAATCTTATCAACAAACTCAATTATAAGGTGACACATAAGATGATTGATGATACATTCCTTGATGCACATGTTTTGGTTTAACTCATTTATTGATTATTTTTGGACAACCAATGAAGCATATTTGATGTGGCTAGATCATTGATACCATCAACCCCAAACAACTTTAAACTCTTCACTCATCTACAAGAATCTAGTAAAATTTTCATAGATATTTGACTTACTATTTTAAAAAATGAATAATACAAAATAAAAATATATGACTACTAAGACCTCTGCCCTATATTATAGTCAAAGAAAAAATATACATTAAAAATTTACAGCTCTTATAAACTAATGGTGTTCCCCTAATAGACAATAAAATGTAATTTCCGTAATAATAGATTACATTAGGAAGCCATCCAAATATAAGATATTCATATATTAATTTATTGATAACCCCCATAATTTAAAATAACTTACATATGCAAATTAATAGACCTTAAGAGAATAAAGTGAAAGTTACCTAAATTATCCAAATTATGTGACAGTACATTTATACCCTAATCAATTTTCATGCGATAATTCCTAATGCATAAAGTACATAAATATTATAAGATTGTCTACGAGACACATAAGTATATGCTCTAGCTTTACATTTGGAAAGATAACCTTCCAAGTTTGGAATATGGAGGGAATAAATTTCCTTGGGTTGCAAGGAAAACAAATACTGAAAGCACATGTATACAGAAATAACATTTCTTAAAGAAGTTTATTCCCTCCCTAATCCAAATTGAATACAGCAGGGAGCTGCCAGATGAGCCTGCTTTTGGGTCCATTCGAGACTTTGTCATGGTATTTGTCACTAAAGTAAAAGTTAATCGAATCCAAACTTTGGCTTTATTACAGTGAAAATTGATTATGGGGGCACTCTATAGCAGCTGGATATCAAATGCCTTTCGAGAAAAGAGCAATTTATGATTTAAGCAAATTTACACATCATTGGACTTCACAGAAACCTCTGCAAAACTTTGGGTGGAAAAATCTCATACCCACATTTTGTTCAAGATGGGAAGTGATGAACAAGAGCTAATTTCAGACGAATGGATTATGGAAGTGGAAGGACTTGTGAATGCAAGGAAGGGCGAGAAAGAGCAGGGGCAAGAGAAAACCAGGGTAAGCAGGCGTCTGCGTCTGCCAAAGGCCATGATGGAGAGCAAGGCGGACGCATACACTCCCCACATGGTGTCTCTGGGGCCTTACCACCGCAACACTCTGAAAGATGTTCCAGTGGGAGACTGCCACCGACGCCTCACGCATCTCTCACAGATGGACGCCTACAAGCTCAGCTTCGCAAGGGAGGCAACCGCTAATAACCAGTCGATCATCAACGCCTTGGTCGAAAATATAACAAAACAAGAAAAGATTTCTGTTCTTGAGGAGTTTTACGACTGGAAGGTGGGCGAGGCCGATTCAAGAAAGTTCGGCTGGATGATGCTGCTCGATGCGTTTTTCCTCAACCACATTCTTCACAGCAGTTGGGATACTGAAGATGCGGAAACGGAGGAGGACAGTGTTGTGCCTGGGCTTGCCAGTATAAGATGTGATATTGTTAAGCTGGAAAACCAGATTCCCCTGTTCCTTCTCGACGAAGTAGAGAGAGCTCTGCAAGCGAAGGGAATTGAAGATCCTTTGCACACTCGAATTCCCCGTCTCTGCTCGTTTCAAATATTTGATTTGCGTGTAGAGGGACTGGAGAAAGAGGAGCATTTACTGGGCTCTGTGCACAAATATGTGTCCTCCTTCCTAAAGATTGATACCCAACAGAGAGACCGTAAGTCGACCCTCTGTCGAATAACATTTGGCGACGCAGTGGCGGCGATCTGCGGAGTCTTCTTTCCTCATCCAGCCAAAAGGGGTCGACGGGATTTTCTCAACAAATACAACGCAGAGGAGCTCAACAACGCCGGCATTACATTCAAAGCGTTCACAGAGTCGGGCACTGTCAGATTCGACAAGTATACCGACACGCTCTATCTCCCCCAGATAATAATTTCCGACACATATACCGAAGTCCTGCTGAGAAATCTTCTTGCTTTGGAGTTCGTCGATGCCCGTCGACGAAAGGACGTGTCGAACTATGTGGAGCTGATGGACTGCCTCATCGACACCGACAAGGATGTCGCCCTGCTGCGGACGAGCCAGGTCATTGTGAGACAGAGTATGATGATAACCGACGAGTACGTGGCAAAAATGTGGGATGGAATGTGTAAGCCTTTCTATTTTTCAGGTTTTCTGGAACCTCCACAGGGACTGAAATCTCAGATCAAGGAGGTGCTCATCAAGAACTATTATAAGAGCAAAATCAAGAGTGTTTACCGGGAGTTCCGTGAGCAGTACCTGTCGAGGCCATGGCAGGTAGTCGCCCTGGTGGTTGGGATAATCGTGGTGGTGATGGATACATTGCAGACCTACTGTTCTTTTACAGATTGCCAGTCAAATGCAGTTACAGACAGCAGCAGCAGCAGCCCCGGAAAGCATTTCAGAAGATTTGGATAGTCTTACTACTATATCATAGAATGGTTCATAATGTATACCTGATGTTTACTGTCGTTTGGTTGATGGCTTGGTTATATGCAACCAGTTTATCTTTTGAATGCATCATGGATTTTCCTTTTGTGTTGGAGAAAATCAGGCTTCTATTTTGTAGTAGAGATTGGGATGATCAGTGCTTATTGGGATTGTAGAAATGGAGGAGTGAATAGGGAACAGGGATTGGTATTTATTTCGAACGGTTTTGTCTTATAAATTTGCAGTGTAGCATGCTCTATAGTGTGAATCCCCATGGTTGAAGGATGTAAAATTGAGAGAGATTTCAGTTCATTGCATTCACTAAGGTGTGGCAATGAAGCAATCAAGTTGTTGCATTGAAGAAGAAAGGAAAATGAATAAAATCAAAATAGCATTTTAGTGTTCCATCCTATCATCCACCTTTACTCACTATTACATATGACATGATAAGTATATGTTTTATTTGCATAACTTTTTAGGAACAAATAAAAATGCTTTACAAATATAAATTTAGATTAATTAAATAAATGCAAACAATAATTATACAATTAATTTTGATCAAAATTTAAAATTGGGAATTAGTAAAATATGTAATAGATGAATGTTAAATGAGGAGAGATAAAGTTATCTGGTTTATACAATTTATAATGAGAACAATTTACATATAAATCTAAATTAATTAAATAAATATAAATAATATTATACATTTAGTCTAGATTTAGATTTGGAGTTGGTAATTAGAAAATATGTAATAAATTAATATTGAATGAGGAGAGATAAGGAACATAGTTTAGGGAATTGTAATGAAGCAATAATTGTTGTTGTTGCATATAATTTGGTTTTCTTAATCCAAAAAATGAATGCTTGAAATCTAATCTCAAGCTTGCACTCAGCCAAATTGTAAAACTCCTCATGGATCAAATATATGGCTCTCAAGTTTGAACCTGAGTGCATTAGAAATGACCTAATGCACATTATCATCATAGAGAATGTAGGATCAATCTAATTGATTATTGAACTTTATAAGATGCTTTGAATTGATTTTCGATGTTTGGATTTATGCAATGACTACTAGTGGTATGTAAAAATACATTAAGGGAGATTGTAAAATTGGGAGGGTCAAATTCTCCTCAATAAATATGTGTAAGAGATATTATAATAATTTTATGACACTCATAAGAACATGTAAGATGCTATTTACATTTTTGACTTGAGTTGTTGACTAACTTATGATATATTTTACGATCCATCATAGAACATCTTTCAATGATGATAATGAGGCCAAAATGGATTGCCCAACTTGGGGAGGTGGTTATGATTTTTTTTTAAGACTTATGACACTGTAAGAGCATCTATTAAAAATAGCCTATTGAATCCCTTGAAATATGACATTAAAATATTTTGAATAAAATATGACATTAAAATATTTTGAATAAAATATGACACCATTTTCCAATCATGGATTTTATGCATGGTGTTAAAACCATGCTTGGAATATAGATTCAATTTAGTTATTTATTTGGTGATTGAGATTGATATTTTATAGATTGTATTGCAAGAATCATACGTTGCTAGAACATCTCTAAATCTATGTGTTGATGTAACCTTCTATTAAGTCTTGAGCTTGGATCTAGATTTAAATATGGAGTGGGTAATTAGTAAACTTGAGATATCGATCATAGTTTAGAGAATTATAATGAAGCAATAATTGTTGTTGTTGCATATAATTTGGTGTCTTAATCCTAAAAATTAATGCTTGCAATCTAATCTCAAGCTTGCACTCAGCCAAATTGTAAAACTTCTCATGGATCAAAATATATAGCCCTCATGTTTGAACTTGAGTGCATTAGAAATTACCTAATGCACATGATCATCATAGAGCATGCATGATCAACCTAATTGACTATTGAATTTTATATGTTTTGAATTGATTTTCAATGTTTAGATTTATTCAAGGACTACTAGTGGTATTTATAAATGCATTAAGGGAGATTGTAAAATTGTGGGGGTCACATTCTCCTCAAGAAATCTCTCATTGAATTGTGTCTACTACATTAGGAAAATGTTCATAGACAAAATTCTCAAACATATAGATGGCCTATTTGTAGACTTTGATGTAATGGCTTGCTTTTAGTGCTCAAAATTAAAATATCTATATAATGATTACTCTTCATATTTGTTCATTTTTTATGGATTATTCCTATGAATTAATTATAGAAATACGAGTCTTTAAATATCATGAAATAGAAAAAATCCATGCACATGTGTACCAAGTTGACTCATAATTTATTGAAAAGGGGTAATAGTTGATGATTTTATTGGGAAAGGTATCATAAGGCTTGCATGAAAAATTTCATATCATTTAATTACTATTTTTATTATTTCCTACATAGAGAAAGGGGAATCCCACTTTGACTTGGCCAATACTAATGACATGTATAATATATAATGCATGACATGTGTAAGAAGTTATAAGATATATTATAATAATTTTATGACACTCATAAGAGCATGAAAGAGGTGATTTACATTTTTGACTTGAGTTGTTGACTAACTTATGATATATTTTATAATCCATAATAGAGCATCTTTCAATGACAATAATAAGGCCAGAATGGAATGCCCAACTAGGGGATGTGGTTATGAGATTTTGCAAAGACTTATGACACTATAAGAGAATCTATTAAAAATAGCTTATTGACTCCCTTGAAATATGACATAATTTTTTTTAATAAAATTTGGCACCATTTTCCAATCATGGATTTGATGCATGGTTTTTCAAACCATGCTTCGTATGTAGTTTCAATTTAGCTATTTATTTGGTGCTTGAGATTGAGATTTTATAGATTGTATTACAAGATTCATACATTGCTAGAACATCTCCAAATCTATGTGTTGATGTAACCTTCTATTAAGGATTGATCTTGGATCTATATTCTAACCTTAATTGTGTTCCTAGAAATACTATCAGTTTATATTTTATAGGCTATTTCTTTCCCTAAAAGAGCTTTCCTATGATAAAAATTATGTTATTCAGTTAATGATTTTTGAAAAAAAATCCTAAACTATATATTTTTTTTGTACAATTTTTGAAAAGGAAAAAACAGGTTTTATAGGGACCTGAAACCACAAAGTTAGAACACCAAAAGATAGAGCAAAATAGGTCTAGACAAACAGATAGCTGTCCCAAAAAGGAAACGGCAGCACAAAGAGACAACAGGGTCCAAAAAAAGGACTGCCAAAAAGCCAGAAACAAACACTACCGCACTACTCCAAGGTGTTCATCAACTCCTCGGTCTCCTTTTCAACATTCTTCATATCCTGTAACCCCTGCTTGAGAATTTGAACCATATGTGAAGAAATCGAGGTCTTCCTCTTCGTATTAGCCCGGGTGGGAGTCGAAATCCCATCAACAGTAGATCTGCTGCAACCTCTGTCCGCATCCAAATCCACGATCAGCGAGCCCTTTTGATTTTTTTTGAGCTTTTCCACCATAGCATTGATGATAATGGTGTTATGCCTGGCAATTTTATGATTATTCTTCACAGTGGCCCTAATATTTTGGCCAATCTTGGACAAATTACACTCGAGCCTAGTCAATCTTTCCTCCTGTGAATGCTGTCTTTTCCTTGGTAAGGGGGTTTCCTGTCCTTCATTCTCATTACGACTCCAGCTAATCTTCTACTCCAAATCGAAGACTTTGTTGCTGAGATCTCTATTACAGCCTTTCAAATCCCATAATTCCTTCTGGGTCCACTTGAGAACAATGAAAAGGCCATCCGTACTTTTTTTTTGCCACACTCACAATGTCCTCAATCATGAGCTTATTCAGGGCAGAATTAATTTCATCCTGATTAGGAGAATCATTAGGGGTATTCCCAAAACCACTAGCCGTAGGGGCACTAGGGGCCAACTCTATACTGACCATAGGTTTATCAGAAAGATTTTCCATAGAATTCCCAGAGTACGAGACTAATTTCGTAACTGAGGTACCTTTAAAACTAGAGACCAAACCCGGGGTAGGGTAGCCAGGAGACGACTGGGGATTAAGACAAGGTGACGAGGAAAAACTCGGGATAGGGCAATCATGCGAAGGCTGTAGATTAGGACATGAAGGTGGAGAAAAATCCATAAGGTCATTCCGACAAGATAGGGACTGGGGAGCACTAGTATAAGGACCAATAGGGGCACAAGCAGGATGGGCCATGGGGTCGTTCACCCTGCTACTTTTAGTATACTCATCATCCAAATCCCCAATATCAACAATTTTAGGCAAAGCAGGTAAATTTTGAAAATGCTCATAGATGAGCCTGACAAGACCAGGGTGAATAATAGAAGTCCTCCTAGGGTTTCTTTCAACTTCATCAAGGCAATTCTTCAAAGAAGAGAATAAGTAAAAAGGCAAAGAGATACGAACCTTATGACATAAATGGTTCAAAATGGCAAAGTGATAACCATACGCCTTGGTGAAGTGCTCGTCAACCGTGATATACTCCATTATTACTCTTAAAACTTTCCTCCAAATCGATTTAATGGACTCCACATCAAAGTAGCTATTGGCAACCTTAACCAACTTAACCTTCTCCTTGTCTTTTTTAGGAAATCTTATGACCGCTTCATCAGAGAACCGACGGTCCCGATAAAATTTTACTCCCTTAGTTGAAAGACTAGTAATCTCACCGATAATTTCCTCATTCAACTTAACATTCCTACCAAACAACACAATCTCACCATTTTTCCAATTTTTGGCAAAATAGTCCAGCATCCTCTTGTCAGAACCATGGAGCTTTTCCAGAAACGGGACTAAACTTCCCTTTTCAATTATTTCCCAGGCTTTAGCATTCTTTCTATGCTCTTGAAAGCAGCTCGGCTCCACACATTTTCTCTTTCCCCCCATCTTCAAAGCTCTATTATACCACACCCTATAGTTGCTCTAGGTCTCGTTTAAGCATATTTTATCAAACACCCAGAAAGTGTGCTAGAGACTCTTCTTGAAAAAGAAAATGACGTCGGTCCCATCAAATCTAATGAAATCGACATACCTAATCTTTATCCTCTTCATCATGACGAAGACAAGCTTCTCTTCCATGCAATGAATCATAATAAATTAGCGCTTTCACCTCAGAATGGAGGTAGTCATTCTTCCTCCACGTGTTTTCCCCGATCCGCTTAACCCCTTCATTGGCAAAATAATCAGCCACCTTATTGGCTTCTCTGTAGGCGTGGGACACTTTCACTTTATCGAATTTACTTAATAAGATTATTGTATCTTTGATCCACTTTTTAATGGTCCATGAGGGAGGGGTAAGCCCAAGAATGCAACTTATTATATTCATTGAATCACCCTCCAACCAAAGACATTTCGTGTTCATCTTGAAAACTAAGTTAACCAAATGATAAGCCCCAACAGCTTCCGCAACATGATTAGTTTGGGTGCCGATGTCCACAGCAAAAGCCGCAATAAAAGCCCTCGAGTTGTCCCTTAAAACACACCCACTGCCAGCTTTCCCAGGGTTGCCTTTAGCAGCACCATCAAAATTGGCTTTCAACCAACCCAAGGGCGGCAAAGACCAACATGCATTCTCCCTCCCACAAACATCAGGCGTGGGGACATTTAGCGCTGCTAATTTAGAATTCCACTTTTCAGCCGTAGCAATATCGAAAGGAGACCAATTAGCTTTATCAACCATTTTTCTTGGGATTAAAGATAAATTTTCCTTTATAGCCCTTACGATTTTTTCATGCAAGTCCCCCTCCGAATTCTCTATATCCCTAAACACTCTGTTGTTCCTTTCCTTCCAAATATTCCATGACACAAAAGGTAGAACAAAAGACCAGAGCTTTCGCACAAAAGGATTTTTTGAAGGAGCTTTCCATTGCAAGAAAAAGTCTTCGACAGAAACAGGGGAAACCCAAACCAAATCAAGAAGCTCAAAAATTTTACCCCAAATGTGTGAAACAAAAGGGCAATGAAGAAAAAGATGATTAATAGTCTCAGCATTGTTCCTGCACATGTAGCACCTATTAGGTAATTGAATTCCTCTTTTTCCAAGATTGTCCATAGTGAGAATCTTATTCTGTAGCATTATCCAATAGAAAATATTGATTTTAGGAATCAGGTGATTAATCCAAGCTTTAGCCCAGAAGGGCGGAGGCCCCATCAGACTAGCCAGCATAGAAGTAGCAGAAGAAACTGAAAAAATGCCAGACGGATTGTCTAACCAAACAGCAAGATCATCCACCTAGTCTTGAGCTAGTCTTAGGGCCCTGAAGGCTGACTGAACCGGGCTAAGATCTTGACTGATGGTCTTCAAATTAACCCAACCCCCATTCCTCCAATAATCTTTAACCAAGACCCCGAATTCCCTTTTACAATCATCCATCCATTTACTGAATTTCTCATCTTTGATTAAAGGATCTTTGAAAAGCCATCTGTCTTCCCAAAACCTAACATAATTTCCTTTTCCAACCAGCCAACCAGTTCCCATTTCCAGCACCTTTCTACCTCTGATCATATCATTCCAATAGAAAAACCCACGAGGTAAAAAAGAAGAATTTATAACCTCATTAAGAGACTCACAGTTACTAAAATATTTGGCTTTCAAGGTATCTTGCCATTCACCTCTCAAAGTAAGAGTTCTCCAAAGCTGTTTAGCAAGAAGGGCCAAATTTAGCACTTTAATTTTTTCTTAAGCCTAGGCCCCCTCTCGATTTAGGTCTACAAACCAGATCCCATCCAACGAGTGGCATTCTCTTCTTATCCTCCACCCCAGACTAGAGAAACCTTTTCTGAATTTTTTCAATGGCCTCAGCATATTTAGTAGGAATTTTAAATAAGCTAAGAGCATACACAGGGAGATTTTGCAAGGACGCCTTTAGAAGCTGGATTTTTTCAGCTTGACTGAGAAGAGCTCCTTTCCACCCTGACAACTTCTTATTGAATTTTTCAACCAGAGAGATTCAGAACGAATCCAAGGGTTTAATGCAAAGAGGCAAACCAAGAGAGGTTGATGGAAGGGGCTCAATCTGGCATCCAAGAATCCGAGTAAGTTTAACTTGTCTATGCTCTGGAGTATTGAGGAAGAAAATTGAACTCTTAGCCCTATTAACAACATGCCTAGAAGCAGATTCATAAAGATTCAAAATTCTTTTGAAAGTCTTAGTTTTAGCCACAGTAGATCTTCCCATGAGAATAGTTTCATCAACATATTATTGGTGGGAACAGGTTAGAAGAGAAGAGGAAGGTCTTAAACCAGCAAGGGATCTTTGATCAATAAGCTTTTTAATATTTCTTCCCAAACTCTCAGCCAAAATAGTAAACAGAATAGGAGAGATAGGATCTCCCTGTCTGAGGCCTCTGGAAGTCTGAAAAAACCTCGAAGGTGAACCATTCAAAATGATAGAAGAAGTAATTGTCAAAACTAGCTGGTTCACCATCTAAATGACTCTATTATTAAAACCAAACTTGGCCAAGATTTTAAATAAAAAATTCCACTCAACCCGATCATAGGCTTTGGAAATGTCCAATTTAAGAATGAACCCTTCAGTCTTTGAAACCATTAAAGAATGTAAATTCTCATGAACAGTAATAACAGAGTCCAAAATGTACCTACCTGGCACAAAACCATTATGCTGTGGAGCAATCATTTGAGGAAGCACAGAAAGCAATCTTGTAGTTAAAACCTTCGAAATAATTTTATAGATAGAATTGCCTAGGTTGATTGGCCGAAAAGCTTGAAACTCCGAAGCCCTAGGTTTTTTTGGAATAAGGACCACAAAAGTAGCATTAAGTTCTTTCAAAAGACATCTTGATCCAAAGAATTCCTTAACAACATTCTCAACATCCACCTCAACAATTTCCCAGAACACTTGGAAGAAGAATAAGGGAAAACCATCAGGCCCTGGAGCTTTGTTGCCATCAAAAGAGAAAACAACTTTCCTAATTTCAGCCTTGGAAGGAATAGCAGTGAGCATAGAATTTTCATTGTGACCAATCACCTGGGGTATAGCCTCAATCAAGGAATCTTGAGCTTCAGGAACAATTTCTCCATTACAAGAAAGAAGGTTGTTGAAAAAAAGGATAGCCTGTTTCTTAATATCATCTTCCTCCTCAAACCTCATCCCATTAACATCAATGTAAGTGATTGTGTTAGTAGCCCTATGTTTCGAAGCAGACAGATGAAAAAATCTGGTGTTCCTATCTCCCTCAGTCAACCAAGACACCCTAGATCTTTGTTGCCAAAAAACTTCCTCTTTAGCAATGATGTCATGCAATTGAATGAGAAGTTCATTTTCCTTTTCTCTATAATTATCAATGTACCCCCATTTCTGGATTTTAGCCTGGATCTCTTGAATTTTACCCTAAATTTCCATCTTAGTTCCAAAAATATTCCCAAAGGCATCCTTTTTCCATCTCCTCAAATTAAATTTCACTTCCTTTAATTTTTTAGCAATCCTGAACATAGCTGCACCAGTAATATCAATATTCCACCATCTACTAATTTCCTCAAAGATTTGTGGATGAGATAGCCAGAATTTTTCGAATCTGAAAGGGGAGTTCTTTTTCACCTTAGTAGGATCTGCCATTAAACAAATGGGAAAATGATCAGATCCAACCCTTGATAAGGCTCTCAAAGCACAAAAATAGTCAATAAACCATTGACCAGAAACAAGGGCCCTATCGAGTCTCACTTGGATCAGGTCAGGACCTAACCTCCTATTAGTCTAGGTATAAGAAGCACCTTGCAGGTCAAGGTCTATCAAGGCATTACTGTTAATGAAGTCGGAGAGACCGGAAATACTATCCCAGTTAATTTGAGAACCCCCAAATTTTTCATCATTTAGGAGAGGAGTATTGAATTCTCCCATGACCACCCAGTGCTCATTAGCAAAACATTTTCGAAAACCAGACAACTCACACCAAAAGAAATTTCTAGCATTCTTACAATTCGGGGCATATATATTGGATTGAATTGAGCAAAAATTGTCTCTTATGTGGGTAAATCTGGTGGCCACAAAATTATCATTCTCCATTAAGGGCTCACCTTTAATAAACAACTTGTTCCAAAAAGTAACAATTCCCCCTGAGGCACCCGCAGAACTATTTCCGTGAGCCCCACAACTCTGAAAATTTTTAAAGCATTCTACTTTATCTTTAGGCATTTTTGTTTCTTGAACAAGAAGAATATCAGGTTTGTGGTCCCTAACAAAATTTTACAAAACATCCTTTTTATGACGGCTATTCAGCCCTCTTATATTCCATAACATTATTTTCATTTCTTACCTAGGGATTGAAGTATCTCCAGGATGGTCATTTGGATCCCATCCGCAATATCCTGAAGGCTGCCTTGTTCCCTTTGCCATTTTTCTGATCTCCTTCCCTGGCAAGGCTTAGTATTCCCACAGTCCACCTTGGCCCTAGTTCTGGTGATCATTCCACTTGAGGTTTCCATCCTCTTTTTCTTTTCCTTCTTTGACCTTGAATGTGAAATAACCTCCTCCCATTCAGTCTCATCTTGGCTTTCCAGCTCTCTTCCTGAATCCCAACCCTTCTCAGGAAATAGCCTTTGATCCCAAGGAAGGGTATCCATTAAGCCATTCTTGGCTTCTAAAGTATTGACATTAGGTGTTTTCATTTCCACACTTTGGTTCTCATAAGTTTCCCTCATAACTTCCAAAGTGGTGATCTCCATTTCCTGTTCCCCTTTTGAGCAAGGGTCATCAACATGAAAGTGAGAAGAGATAGGTATTCCTATCTCCAGGGACAAGCCCATAATGGGTATTTCCTCCAGACCAGGCACATTCATACTACCAGCCATCACCAAAGGTGAAGGCGAAACAAAACCCGTTTCTTCACCTCTTATTTCAGCCTTCTTCTGAGTATCCCGGACTCCCTCCACAGAATTAGTTTCTTCCTTTCTATCCACCTATGGTGAAATCAAGTATTTAGGATCCTTAGGATCTAAAGAGCAAGTGCTATCTAAACGAGGGCAAGCATCCTTTTGAGAACATCCATGGTTCTCCTTCAAATATTGAGCAAAAGTGTGTCTTTCAAGATTCTCCTTCGCACCTGGGACAAAAATTTGTTTCTCCTCCTCAGATATTTTTCTCCAAATAGTCTTAGGGTTGGCAACTTTCTCTTTTTCACTTTTATTATTAATCAGGCACTTTTTCGCCCAATGCCTAGACTTTCGGCATTTAAAGCAAACAAAGGGTGTGGACTCGAATTCAATAGCTTGCTTCCAAACCCCCAACTTGGATTGGATGTCAATTGAAGAAGGGAGATCAACATTTTGAGAAACCCCAACACAGATTCTAGCAAAGACCAAACACTTTCAAGTCGTAGTCATTGAGTCAATGGACAAAAGTTCTCCAAAAGAACTAGCAATCCCATTGAAAATGTTCGTATTCCAATACTCCAAAGGAAGACCAGGCAATCTAGCCCAGACCGGCACCATTTCAAATATGGAGTCAAACAAATCAACCCTAGAAGACCACTTCTTCAGGGCCAAAGAAGACTTTCCGATAACCCAGGGGCCACCGCTCCTTACAGCCCTGGATTCCTCTTTGCAAGTGAACTGAAAGGCAAAAAAGCCTCTAGCGAGCACCGCCACCGAAACCAATCCACTGGTTTTCCATTTCTTCTTAACAAACTCCCTTACAACTTCAATATTAGGTCTAGGACCCAAAAATTTTCCAACCAAAACATTCTCCATCTTTGCAATATTATGGTCTATGATTTCATCTGGCACAGAAATAGAAAACTTTCCAGACCCCGAGTCAGAAATAATATGCATAGTTGGAAAAGATGATTTGTCATTTGGCATAACACCAAACAATGTAGACCACGTTTTACCCTTTTCATCCCCTTTTTCCGACATTTCCACGACAGCCTTGGATTCTGAAATTCCATCCTTTCCACCTGGGTCCACCTGGAAAATTTCACGGACGTCCTTTTCAACAGAGCCTGACTTACCTTTCTCAGAACTTGAAGATGTCCCCACATTCTCTTGAGATTCCTCCAAACCCCCGCCCGCTCCATTGATTGAAGATTCAAAACCAGACTTTTCCCGCTCGCTCGCTCCCATCCCGATTTCTTCCATGCTAAGTTGTTATCTCCTCTTAGATTGATGTATACATTCTTCCAATGTCTTACTTATTTTCATTTGAAATCTAAGTTTGATCAAATCTATTTCCTTTGTTAGGATTTTTTAAATAATCTTACTTTAAGTGGGAGTTATACAAAAAAGAGATTTAACATTTCAAGAAGATGGAAAGCATATCATGGTTGGAGATGAAAAGGTTTCATGACAAAAAAATTGAGTTATATGAGACTAAAAATTAAAATTTATTCACAAATTAATATATGTGGACCTTGCATTATTTGACTTGATAAACCACAATAATGTGAATAGTTGACTAGATTGTGGTGGATATAAAATCAAGGGGTTTTATTATACTATCTTGAAATTTTTTATGTTCTTAATTTTTATGAGAATCTACTATGGAATCCTTAAGGAAGAAGTTAGAAAAATTATACAAGACTAAATCTCTAGCAAAAAAATTTTACCTAGAAAAGGTTTATTCCTTGAAGCTAGGTGTCAGTGTATTTTACCTAAACATTTGAATTCCTTCAATATTATGTCATGACCAGCTCCATTGAAATATACTTGTATCAATATGGATGATGAATATCAAAGAATTACCTGATGCTCTCTCCCATGTTAATAATAGAATCTAATAATGGACATTTGTAGCATTGCCACTAAGTTAGCAAATGAAGAGGTGACAATTTCCCATCTTTCATAAGATCTAAGATGAAATATTATAGAATCTACCAATTATTCACTATTTGTTTATTAAATGTTGGAGGAAAAATAGAGAGACAAAAATAGTAAGAAGGATTAGATATCCAAATCTAGAGGCAGATCTAAGTCCTCAAGTCTTGAAGCTTAAGGTAAAATGTTAGAATCTTGGAAAGACTAAGAACATCATAAAATAATACAAGGAGAAGAATAGGAAGAAGAAGAAGGGAAAGTGAAATTGTAATGATAATTCATACTTAAATCAATATAAATATGACATTGGGATGAATATTTTATATCCTTGGTAATATATGCATGTGAAGATGCATGGATGATAAATTTTAGATATTTTTTTACATGAGTCTCCATTATGATTATTTTTTATATTTTCTTAATTTGGCTTAAAAAAATTAATGAAAAATTCAACCTTGATGATTGATAAGGTAAATTACTTGGAGATAGAGTAGGGTGAAGAAAAGTGAAAGTTGGGAAATTCAACTTGGTATAAATACATATTGTATTACTTTTCATTTGAACTATCCTAGTGGAATGATAGAGAACTAAAAGAGAACTTTAAAATTGCATGCTATAATATATACCTTCATTGGAAAATATTTTTTATAGAGGAATAAGGATGAAATTCTTCTAAAGTGCTTTAATGAAGATGAAGCTTCCAAAATATTGTATGAGATGTATAATAGATTTTATGGTGGCACATCCCATATTATTATTTGAGTAAGTTATTTGTGGTCCTCTCTATCAATTGATGCACATAGTGTACAATCCGAATATGTGATGCTTGCCAAAATTTATTGAGAAAATTAAGATGATCTTAATTCTTAAATTTAAGGAAGTTAGTGGTGGAAGCTCCACTTTTAATGATGTGGCACTAAACATATTGGGGAAATCACAAAGAAATAAAGTGTTAGATTCAAGTGGATCCTAGTATCTACAGATTATTTATAGAGTGGATATATGAAATTCCAATGAGATGGACACCAAAAAGTTTTTAGTTGATTTTGTGCTCAACAATACCATTACAAGGTTTGGGTTCCAAAATAAAATCATATAATATAATGCCATTTGTTTCAAGTTAGTAAAATTCAATAATCTCTATGTTGAATATGAAATTAATATATCTCATTCTTCCTCATATCACCCACAAAGTAATGAACAAGAGAAATCCAACAATAAAATTTTGATGAAGATTATCAAAAGGATCTTCTAAAAGACTAAAATGGCTTTAGATTCTAAATTAAGATTAGTTGTTTGGGCTAGTTAGTCACACAAAATAAATAAATAAATAAGAAAATCAAATTTCGAGTTGGTATATGGGATGGACAAACTATTTAAAATCAAAAAATAATTACCAATCTATAGGTCTATATAGGAGTCTAATGAGGATATTGGTAATGATATTACTAGCATAATAAATTAGTTGAAAGTACAAGGAAGGGTCATACTACCAACATCAAGAAAGAAAAATAGGTGGAGTATTTATTCAATAAGAGAACCAATATCATAAAACTTGAATTTAGAGATTTGGTCTTGATGTAGGATGTCAAGGATAAAGACAAAAAAATCATGGAAATTTGATTCCTTATGGCTTGACCCCTATATAGTTGTGAGTTCACATGGAGAATATTATTACTTCACTAAAAGATTAACCAAATAATTTTAGGAGCTGCTAGCACATATATAATTCTTGAAACATTTTTTTTTTAGTCCTTGGCCTTTCTTTCCATGCATAATTTTCTAACCCTTGTTTGTATTTGGTGTAGCAATGGTTGTCTTTGACTCACTGTGAATTAATTTTGTGTTAGTTTGTCTCATTGATCTATGTCCAATATGTTTTATGGATTCTCCCTATGTCCCACTAAAGCATGCATCCCTAAATAAGAGGCACTATTGAAAATATATTTTTATGTCAATTTAATTATTTAGCTTTTAGAATCTATTCACTATTATGGTTTATCCTTTTCTCCATGTATAAAACACTTTTTATATGTATAAAATCAATTGACCAATTAAAGATAAATTGAATCAAATTAACAAATCTATGATCAATTAAGCATAAAAATCTCAATGAATTTTTTGAAAAACAAATAAACATTCAAAACATGAAACATTTCAAAGAAAGATCAAATGAAATATACTTTAAGAGATGCAAACCTTAATCCCATTGGGGGATTATGTCCTTCATGGATGTGGAGTGCTACAATCTAGAAAAAATACATGATATGAAAAGCAATTGATGATAATTAATGAAGAAATGAACTCAAATGACCCACAAAGTGCACTCAAATTGATCAAATTGTAGATTCAATTCAAGAGAGTAAGTTTACTCAAAGCTCGTGGATCCTTATTATGTGAAATGACCTACTTTTTATATATTTTAGAAATGAGAATCGATGGTCAAAATCAAATTGGTTAATCAATGGATGAAACTGAATGAGAGGAATGGAAATGGATCAAAGATCAATCCAACGGTTGACAATCCATGAGGTATGTATCAAGGATCATATCAATGGTCTAAAATCCATGAGAGACTCAACTAATTCCCTAATTTTGAGGAAATATGTTGGAGGCATATTAGAGATATTTCCACTATGAGGGAAATATTTGAATTTAAAAAGAATATTCTAAGAGAATATTCATTATGCAAGTGGGAGATGTTGGAGGATTTCAAAGAAAATAGCTAATTAAATAATTAATTAAAATCATTTAATTATGCAAGTGGATGAGATGAGAGGCTTTAATTAAATAATTATGAATTATTTCACCAAAGTGTGAATTATGACCATTAATTAAATAATTTAAATGATTTAATCAAGTGAGAATGAAATTAGTATGAAGAATAATGAATTAACTAAATAAATTTGTTTTATTTAATTAATAGATGAAATAGTGAATTTAACTAAATAATTGACATTATTTAATTAAATGGATGAAATATGTGAAATAGACTAGAAAATGGTGTTAGTTCATGAAATCAAGTATGCGATATCGTCATGATAGTTTTAAGTGTCTACACCTTTGTTATCATTGTGCTTCATGGATATGTTGTGTCAAGTTTCTTTTTGAAGAAGAATTTTTGTAACGTAGATTTTCTGGGAATTAATGCTATAGCTGCATAGATTAAAATGATCAACTCTAATCTAACAAATAATCTAAATCAAAACAACAAAGAACGAAGTAAATGAACATAAAGAAACTAAACAAATAATTGAAAAGATCTCACCTAATATGCATCCACTCCTTCGAATTATCTCGATTGTCCTTCTCCATTTTGTTGTTTTAGTATTCTTTCCCTTAAATTTTCAGTATTGATGCAAGTATAACCTTGTTGAATGTCTAAGAAAAATATCGAAGATTAAGTTTCTTCTCAAAATTATTGATTTTGGGAGAGGAAGAATAATGATAATGACAGGCCATTTTATAGATTTTGGGTTTTTGAACAATTGGCTCAGATTCAAAAGAGAGATCGACGGATGAGATTGATGAATGCCATGCGATGTGAGTTATGTGTCAGTTAGAACATGTGTCGGGAAAGACTGCAAGATAAAGATTAAATTATAATGATAACTTAATCTTGTGTCAAGATTGTTCGAAAATAGAAATAACACGAGTTTCAGATTAAACAAACAATTTAATCTTCAGTTAAGAGTCTTCAAAAATAGAAGAAATAGACTTTGAATGTCAAAGAAAAAGTTAGAACTCGATGAATAATTCATTCGAATGCATACATGAATTAATTAATTAAATAAAGATATTTAATTAATAAACACATTCATGCATATGAGCTAGAACTAGTTAACTGACTAGTTGTGACAGAGAGTCCTCTTGCAGAGACGATCAGATATCAAACCCGGACATAACTAGTAGATTAAAAATAGATCTTGAGTCAGAAGGTGATTGAATGATTACATAACTAAATGATAGAAGAATGTGACATAAATAATTAAATATGAATTAAATGTTAATTTAATTCAAGATTCAAAAATGAGAGATTTAATTAAATAAATAATG